>JAGQAX010000012.1:1602317-2082317 GCA_019142605.1 Cephalopholis sonnerati
ATGACATCACAGCCGAGTTATCAGCGTTCCAGTTACAAATTCGAAAAAAAGTTGCCAAACGGGCAGAAGAAGTCGAAAAACAAGATGGCAACGTCTACAAAAGCTATTCTCGCGCTTGCCTTGTCCAAATGTTAGTGCGACAAACACTAGTCAGAAGTGCTAATAAACTGAATATTACAGGAGCTTCTACTTAACTGTTTACACCCGGGGCAGCCATCTTCGATTGTCACTTTCCCACTCAGAAATCCTTACCAAACTTACCAAATCCTGAATAGATTGAGGGAAGAGTTGGTTTGAGGGATGCTGTCCTTGTTGGCGGACGAAGAAGGCTGGAAAGAGCTGTGGCTCTAGAAGCAGTCTTTGTTGTGTCCTTGTTCCAAAGGTGCAGATCCGAGGAAGCCGGTCGCTCGGGGTCCTTGCAGAGTTAGACGTTGGGGTGCTAACTCAACTTGATTCTCCTTATTGCTGGGAGGTTAGTTGCAAACCTTGCGTTTGCCCTTCTAACCTCTCTGGTAGAAGTTATGCGCCTGCCTTGAACGAGGGCATGAGGAGAAAAGGGAACAAAAGTCTGTAGAGCAATTGTTCCCCCCCTTGATGGTTCGGGACGAAGAGCACCTCTGGGCTGGTCCAGGGCCCAGAAGGGAAGAGGTGTGAGCGGCTTGCCGCCCAAGAGCTAAGAGAGAGTTGTGGTGAAAGGAGAAGAACTCCTACAGTGTCTGATGACATTACAGAGTCACATGGCACTGTAAAAGTACTGACCAATCAGGTTTTGAAACATGTCTCTCAAAGAGGTGTGAGGTGGACATCCTGCTGAGATGGGTGTCAGGTAACTTCTTTGTTTGAGAACAAAGAATATGAGGTCTTCCACCTCAGGAGGAAAAGCCTTTACATGTCCAGTTTAGATTTTAACAAATGACAAATCATCTGTGGTCCAGTGAATCCCAACAACGGTTCCTGTTAATGGCCTCCTCGTTAGCGAGGGCTAGGAGGGCGCGCAATTCTTTATCTCCCCAGTTGCTCATCTTCTGGTTTGCGTTTCCCTAGTGCTGCTAGATACTTTCTGGCAGCAGATTCCTGCTATCAGCTGTTTCCTGTTTTGAAGTCCACGCCAGTGGGCCACACGTGCGGCGTCATCAACAGCCCCTCCCACAAGTCATCAACAGCCCCTCCCACAAGTCATCAACAGCCCCTCCCGTGGCGGAAGGGCGCCTTGCTCTATTTAAACAAAAAACATTCCGCCAATATGACTACCCTATGAGGCGGAAAATTGGACACCTCAGATCAACTCGCCAATCCGGCTCTGTGTGGCTAAACGCTCGCAGCTTGCCGGCAAAACGGCCCAACATTCGCTGAAAATCTGGCAGTGTAAAAGGGGCTTATACAACATGGAAGCTCCCATCAGGCATCATAGTGGCTAAGATCAATAGGCACATGGCCCAATACATGAACAAGGCCCAGAAAGGAATAGGTAGTTATACCAGGGGGGCCAAGTATAGTGGCGAATCCTGATATGGGCCGAATGGGCGTTTGCCCAGGGTGGCACTTTGTCACGATGTGTGTGTGTGTGTGTGTGGGGGGGGGGGGGGGGGATCAACGTTATCAATCAGTGCAGTAGTATAAATAGTGTAAATAGTGCCTTATCAATCAGTGCAGTAGTATAAATTGTGTAAATAGTGTAAATATTCAGCGTGTTTATTCTCCATTTTATTTGTATTATATTTCTTTCTTGTTTCTTTTTTTTTTTTATATTTGTGGATGTACCTGGTGGGGTCCTTTATATATTGTGTGGGTGTAAGTGTACTCATCACACAGAGTGGCTGCGGATGCCGTTTCAGAGGTGCAACCATGAGTCACCTCCTCTACATGGATGACATCAAGCTGTATGGCAGGAGTAAGCGAGACATTGATTCACTGATCCACCTCACCAGGATCTGCAGCAATGATATCAAAATGTCATTCGGACTACATAAGTTTGGTTGGATGGTGTCAAAGAGAGGGAAGATAATCAGAACTGAGGGGGTTGACCTACCAGAGGGCAGCATTGCAGATGTTCAGGACAGCTACAAATATGTTGGGATACTGCAGGCAAATGGGAACCATTAGGAGACCATTAGGAGACCACAAGAAAGTCAGCCACAGCCACATACCTACAAAGGAATAAGGAGTGAGGAAGGTCCCGAACAGTCAGCTGAACTCCAAGAACAAGGTCCCAGCCATCAACACTTACACCCTGCCAATCATCAGATACCCCACTGATATAATAAGTTGGCCAAAGGAGGAGATAGGGGCCATTGATATCAAGGCAAGGAAGCTTCTCACAATGCATAGAGTATTTCATCCCAAGCCCAACACCCTGAGACTCTACAATAAGCGTAGCAGGGGGGCGGAGGACTGATGAGCATCAGAGCCATTGTCCAGGATGAAACAACGAAGATCCAGGAATACATCAGGAAGTTGACCCCCAAAGATGAGCTGCTAAGTGAATACCTCAGGCAGCAGAAACCCAAGAATGCACAAGAGGAGGATGAACCATCATGGAAGGACAAGCCCCTACACAGCATGTGCCACCAACAGCTGGAAAAGGCTGGACTGAAAGACAGCACAGAAGCACTAATCATGGCAGCACAAGAACAGGCACTTAGTACAAGATCAATGGAAGCAGGGGTCTACCACACCAGACAGGACCCCAGGCGCAGGCTGTGCAAAGATGCTCCTGAGACAGTTCAGCATGTAATAGCACGGTGTAAGATGCAGGAAGAAACAGCATACCTGGAACGCCATAACCAAGTGGCTGAGATAGTATACAGGAACATCTGCACTGAGTATGGGCTGGAAGTTCCAAGGTCAGAATGGAAGACACCTCCTAAGGTGGTTGAGAATGACGGAGCTCCTGTGGGAATTCCAGATCCAGACTGACAAACTGGTGATGGCTAACCAACTGGACATCATTTTGATCAACAAACAACAGAAGAAGGCGGTGGTGATAGATGTAGCAACCCCTGGTGACAGTAACATCAGAAAGAAGGAATATGTAGTGGAGACTAAGGATATGCTCAGGCTGGGCACTAATTCTGTGTTCGTCACTAAGTTTACCCTGATGTGTCGGCCAGAACACCACTTAAGGCCAGAATTTCCAGAGTATGAAATAATTAGCTTGATGATGGTCAAAGAGGCTGTTTAATTCTTCCTTTGCAATGACACATACAGGTCTTTATCTCTGGTTGTGGTTTTTCTATACAGAGAGAGGATAACAAAATACAGCAAGATGAAAGATAATATTTGCATACATCAATTACATCCATATGCAGGATTATACACAGTATTATCAAACTTAATAAACAACAATCAGGACATATACAAATTAGGGCTGGGACTCGATTAATTAATTGCAGGAAAAATAACGTAAAAAAAAAAAAAAAAAAAAAAAAAAAAAGCATTTTATTGCACCTTTCTCAGTTCCCTAATTTCTGGCACACCGATAACCCTGATGCACACTTGGTGTAGCCAGCCCACAATAGAACACGGCTCGGGCCGCATTTTCCTGACTGACCCTGTCCCGAGCCTGATGCAGTTTGTTACCTGACATAGATATTGTTACCATGGTTACAGCTTGTCTGTTTACCATGATCACACATAGACAGTGTGTAAATGACCATCAAAAGGCTGCTGTTACTCACAGTCAAACACGCTGCCCACACAGCAACGCAGTACGGCACTGTACACACACTCAGTTGGACGTAAATAACAAATTCCAGCCCTTTAATAGGCCATAGCGCAACACAGCAGTGTTGGGGACTGAACCCGAGCAAAATTTGTGATTTGTTATCCAAACCCGGACCGACCCCTCGGGTTCCACTGGGTCCCGTCGGGCCCGGGTCGGGTATCCATACTCTGGCCCACGAGAGATCAGATGACGGGTTCAGAGCCAACGTCTGACGAATTAACAAACCCTCTGGCGAAATTAAAAATAAACATTTTTGTTGTTTAGGTTCACGTATATGTCTATTCATTGATTCAGGTGTCAACCAAAATTTATCTGAATTGAAAAACTTTGCTTATTGTGTCAAATATTGCTATTTGATAAAAATGTGATTAATCGAGATTAATTAATTACAAAGCCTCTGATTAATTAGATACATTTTTTTTTATCGTGTCCCACCATTAATACAAATATAACTAAATGTCCTTCAAACTCCTATAATCATAAACAAAGGGAATAACTGTACTGCCACAGCTACATTTCTATCCTACTTAAACAATCACATAATATCAAACAGTTATTGAGAGGATTTTTATGCTTATCAGCACTGTGTAAAGTTGGTGCCAATGCTCACATAGCACTTCCTGTTATTTAGTAAAGCCCTCCCTGTACATGTTACACACACCCATATCCTTGCGCTACATATTTAAAAAAATTTTTATACTAACTAATTAATTTATTTATTTTCAAATAAATTAATACGCTTTTAATATAACCCTTAAATTTGGTCTGCTTTCATGTTGAACTCAGGTTGGACCACAGTAATTTTGCCTCCAAGTCACTGGACCTACGTGCTGACGTACTGCGGTAAGCATGTTGTGTCATTTCCGGTGTTTCTGTGTTGGTGTCTGTCTGCTGCTGCAGCGATCAGCTACTTTTCTGCTTTTTTTCCTCACTATAGCCGTTAAACATCCACTTCACTTCTTAAACCACACTAGTTGTGTTAATCACTCCGCTTCTTTAAACGACTGTCTTATTCATCTTTGCTTGCTCACACACTCTCAGCCTTGTTAGCTGCCTTAGCTTAGCACCTAGTGATGGCTTCCTCTCCTGCACTCTCTTGCTCGGTGTGCCAGATGTTTAGTTATTCCTCTGCCTCCTTTAGCGATAATGGTACATGTGAGAAATGTAGTTTATTTTCTGCAATGGAGGCGAGGCTTAGTCAATTAAAAGCCCGGCTCCGCACCATGGAGAGTCAAACTTTAGCTGCAGTAGTTAGCCAGTCCCCTGTAGCCGGCGCGGAGCCACATAGCATAGCCTTTGCTAGCGGTCCTCCGGTAACTCCTGTGCAGCCGGGAGACTGGGTGACCGTCCGAGGGAAGCGTAGTACCAGGCCGAAGCCCACGGCTCACCACCAGCCCGTTCACGTTTCTAACCGTTTTTCCCCACTCAGCGACACACCCGCTGAGGAGAAAACTCTGGTAATTGGCAGCTCTATTTTGAGAAACGTGAAGTTAGCGACACCAGCGACCATAGTCAAATGTATCCCTGGGGCCAGAGCGGGCGACATTGAATCAAATTTAAAACTGCTGGCTAAGGCTAAACGTAGATTCAGTAAGATTGTTATTCACGTCGGTGTTAATGACACCGGGTTACACCAATCGGAGGTCACTAAAATTAATGTTGCCTCGGTGTGTCAGTATGCTAAAACTATGTCGGACTCCGTACTTTTCTCTGGACCCTTGCCAAATCTGACCACTGATGATATGTTTAGCCGCATGTCATCATTCAATCACTGGCTGTCTAGGTGGTGTCCAGCAAACGATGTGGGCTTCGTTAATAATTGGAAAACCTTTTGGGGAAAACCTGGCCTGATTAGGAGAGATGGCATTCATCCCACTTTGGATGGAGCCGCTCTCATATCTAGAAACCTGGACAAGTTTATTAGTGATCTAAAACCATGACAACCCAGACTTCAGGCCAGGAATCAGAGTCGCAGTGTAAAACGCTTCTCTGAACGTCTAGAGCAGTCACCCACCCATAGTGTCATACAAACGGTGTCTGTCCCCCGACCACCTAAATTATTTAAATTAATTGTACATGACAACCTGATAAAAATTAAAACCTCTTCTGTGACAGAAACACAAAACAGGAGAATTAAATGTGGATTGTTAAATGTCAGATCGTTATCTTCCAAAGCAGTGTTAGTAAACGAATTAATATCAGATAATCATATTGATTTACTCAGCCTCACCGAAACCTGGCTGTGTCAAGATGAATATGTTAGTCTAAATGAATCCACTCCTCCCAGTCATAATAATATCCACATTCCTCGAGGTAGCGGCCGAGGAGGGGGAGTTGCAGCCATTTTTAACTCTAGTCTATCAATCAGCGCTAAACCTAAACTAGATTACGAATCCTTTGAAAGCCTTGTCCTTAGTCTTTTACATCCGACCTGGAAAACCTCGCAGCCTCTTCTATTTGTTATAGTGTACCATGCTCCTGGCCCGTATTCTGAATTCTTATCTGAATTCTCAGAGTTTTTATCCAGTTTAGTCCTGAAATCAGATAAAGTTATTATTGTAGGCGATTTCAATATTCACAAGGACGTTGATAATGACCCCCTCACTACTGCGTTTATCACATTGTTAGACTCCATCGGCTTCAGTCAAAGTGTACATAAGCCCACTCACCGTTTTAACCACACCCTCGATCTAGTTCTGGCTTATGGAATTGAGATTAATAATTTAATGGTCTTTCCAGAGAATCCTTCTCTATCAGATCATTACTTAATAACTTTTGATTTCTGTCTACTTGACTACGTGCCACTCAGTAACAGTTACTATACTAGGTGTTTATCAGATGGTGCGGTAGCAAAATTTAAGGAAGTGATTCCATCGGCATTAAATTTAATACCCTCTGTAACTGAGGTTTCCCATACTGACTTTAAAGTCTTCCAAATTGATCATCTCATCGATAGCGCTGCAGGCTCGCTGCGAACAACTCTCGACTCTGTAGCACCTCTTTAAAAAGAAGTTCGCAAAGCAAAGAAAGTTTGCTCCCTGGTATAACTCCCAAACCAGAAAATTAAAGCAAATGTCGCGAAAATTTGAAAGGAATTGGCGATTAACCAAACTGGAAGATTCTCGTTTAATCTGGTTAGATAGTCTAAAAACATATAGGAGAGCCCTCCGCAATGCCAGAGCAAACTATTACTCATCATTAATAGAAGAAAATAAGAACAACCCCACGTTTCTTTTCAGCACTGTAGCCAGGCTGACAAGAGAGTCACAGCTCTATTGAGCCTTGTATTCCTTTAGCCCTTAGCAGTAATGATTTTATGAGCTTTTTTAATGACAGAATCGTAACTATTAGAGACAAAATTCATGACCTCCTGCCCTCTAACAGTACTAATCTGCCTTCAAACACAGCTATAAGTGCTGATACATATTTAGATTGCTTCTCCCTGATTTCTATTCAACAATTGACCTCAATGATTTCTTCAACCAAGTCATCAACGTGTCTCTTGGACCCCATCCCAACTAGGCTACTTAAGGAAGTCTTACCTTTAGTTAACACTTGCATACTAGACATGATCAATATATCCTTATTAACAGGCTATGTACCACAGTCTTTTAAGGTAGCTGTAATTAAACCTCTGTTAAAAAAGCCCACATTGGATCCAGAGGTGTTTGCCAATTACAGACCTATATCCAACCTTCCCTTTCTCTGAAAGATCCTTGAGAATGTAGTCGCAGACCAGTTGAGTGACTTTCTCCATGATAATAATTTATTTGAGGAATTTCAGTCAGGATTTAGGGCCCATCATAGTACTGAGACAGCACTAATTAAAATTACAAATGATCTCCTGATTGCTTCAGACCAAGGACCCGTCTCTGTACTTGTTTTACTAGATCTTAGTGCCGCATTTGACACAATTGACCATCAAATTCTGCTACAGAGACTGGAACATTCAATTGGCCTTAAAGGTTCTGCACTAAGCTGGTTTAGATCAAAGCCACTGATCTTCAGAGAGATACCCCCTGGAGATCCCAAGAGGGGGGGGGGGGGGGGGGTGAGATCTCCAATCAGACGGACCAAAGGTTGACAACCCATGCAAACGGACAGACGACGAATGTTACATGTATTTGCGGAAAGCTGTGCAAGAATCATCGTGGCCTGAAAATCCATCAGACCAGAATGAAATGTTTGGAGTGGGAGAGTGAGGTGCAACGCACAGGTCCTGAACCTGGTGAGACGCAGGAGGAGCCCGGCCAGGAGGCAACCCACAGAGCCCAGTCCCTCCACGTACCAGAGCCTCCCAATCCCAGCAGAGTAGTTCCGCAGCAGCGGATTAAGTGGCCCCCAGCCAGCAAACGGAGTGAGTGGCTGCAGTTTGACGAGGATGTGTCCAACATCATCCAAGCCGCAGCCAAAGGAGATGCAGACAGCCGACTCCAAACGATGACTACCATCATCTTCAGCTATGCCTCAGAAAGATTTGGGCGGGCAGAGAAAGGAAAAACCAAGCCCATCTCCTACACCATGAACCGCAGGGCCAACAAGATACATCACCTGCGCCAGGAGCTTCGCATCCTCAAGAAACAGTACAAGACAGCTACTGATTAGGAGAAGCAATCATTAGCAGAGCTGAAAAACATCCTGCGGAAGAAGCTGATGATCCTCCGCAGAGCAGAGTGGCACCGGAGACGGGGAAGAGAGAGAGCCAGGAAGCGAGCAGCCTTCATCGCCAATCCCTTTGGCTTCACAAAACAACTGCTTGGGGAGAAGCAAAGCGGCCGGCTTGAGTGCTCAATAGAGGAAGTGAATCGCTTCCTCCAGGACACAGTGAGCGATTCTCTGAGAGAGCAAGAACTGAAACTCAACAAAGCTCTCATCAGCCCCGCCCCCCCAACAACAGAGTTCAACCTCAGGGAGCCAAGCCTGAGGGAGGTTGAGGAGATCATCAAGGCAGCTCGCTCAGCATCTACTCCAGGCCCCAGTGGCGTTCCTTATTTGGTCTACAAGCGCTGCCCAGAGCTTCTACGGCACCTGTGGAAGATCTTGAAGGTGATTTGGAGAAGGGGAAAAGTTGCTGACCAGTGGAGGTGTGCTGAGGGAGTGTGGATCCCCAAAGAGGAGAACTCGAAAGACATCAACCAGTTTCGGACCATCTCACTACTGAGTGTTGAAGGGAAGGTGTTTTTCAGCATCATCTCACGAAGACTGACAGAGTTTCTCCTCAAGAACAACTACATCGACCCGTCAGTACAGAAGTGAGGGATCCCTGGAGCTCCCGGCTGCTTGGAACACACTGGTGTAGTTACACAGCTCATCAGAGAGGCCCATGAAAACAGAGGCGACCTAGTTGTCTTGTGGTTGGACCTGGCCAACGCCTACAGGTCCATACCGCACAAGCTGGTTGAGCTTGCTCTACACCTCCATCATGTTCCCAGTAAGATCAAGGACCTGATCCTGGATTACTACAATAATTTCAGGATGAGGGTCACTTCTGGGTCAGAAACATCAGACTGGCATCGCATTGAGAAAGGAATAATAACAGGCTGTACCATCTCTGTTATTCTTTTCGCTCTTGCCATGAACATGGTGGTCAAGTCAGCCGAGGTGGAATGCAGAGGGCCCCTGACCAAGTCAGGCGTACGACAGCCCCCTATAAGAGCCTATATGGATGACCTTACCATTACAACAACATCGGTCCCAGGGAGCAGGTGGATCCTGCAAGGACTTGAGAGAGTCATCACCTGGGCAAGGATGAGTTTTAAGCCCACCAAGTCGAGGTCCATGGTGCTGAAGAAGGGGAAGGTGATTGACAAGTTCCGGTTTTCCATTTCAGGAACTGTCATTCCAACCATCACGGAGCAACCTGTCAAGAGTTTGGAGAAGCTCTTTGACTCCAGCCTGAAAGACTCTGCAGCTATCCAGAAGTCCAACAAAGAACTTGGAGCTTGGCTCACCAAGGTTGACAAGTCCGGTCTGCCTGGTAGATTTAAAGCCTGGATCTACCAGCATTCCATCCTGCCCCGAATCCTGTGGCCCCTGCTGGTCTATGCAGTCCCAATGACAACAGTTGAGTCCCTAGAAAGGAAGATCAGTGGCTTTCTTCGAAAGTGGCTGGGCCTTCCATGTAGTCTCACCAGCGCTGCACTGTATGGGACGAGCAACACCCTACAGCTGCCCTTCAGTGGCCTCACTGAAGAATTCATGGTGGTACGCACCAGAGAAGCCCTACGGTACAGGGACTCCAGGGACTGCAAGGTGTCATCAGCAGGCATTGAGGTGAGGACAGGAAGGAAATGGAAGGTTGGGAAAGCAGTGGAGGTGGCAGAGTCGCGCCTGAGACAAAAGGCACTGGTAGGCACCATGGCATCAGGCAGAGCGGGCTTGGGCTACTTCCCAAAGACCCTGGTCAGCCAGGCCCGCGGCAAGGAAAGACACCATTTACTCCAGGAAGAGGTCCGAGCAGGCGTGGAGGAAGAGCGAGTGAGCAGGGCAGTGGGACTCCGGCAGCAGGGAGCATGGACAAGGTGGGAGAGTGCATTGCAGCGCAGGATCACCTGGACAAACATCTTGCAGGCAGATTTCCATCGGGTCCGTTTCCTGGTGCAAGCTGTCTACGATGCCCTGCCAAGCCCAGCGAACCTCCATGTCTGGGGGAAGAGCGAGACACCCTCCTGCCTTCTTTGCTCGGGAAGAGGCTCTTTAGAACATCTCCTCAGCTGCTGCCCAAAGGCTCTGGCTGATGGTCGCTATCGGTGGCGCCATGACCAGGTGCTTAAGGCAATTGCTGAGAGCTTAGCCTCAGCCATCAGCACCAGCAAACACATCATGCTCCAAAGAAGGCAGTCCCCTTCATCAGAGCTGGAGAGAAACCCCGGGCGTATCCACAATTAACAACAGGCCTCCTCCACACGGCCTCTGACTGGCAGTTGCAGGTCGTCCTGGGAAAGCAGCTGAGGTTCCCCCAACACATTGCAACAACAAGTCTCCGTCCAGACATGATCATTACCTCTGAGGCTTCAAGACACCTGATCATCCTGGAACGGTGCCCTGGGAAGAGCGTATTGAGGAAGCCAATGAGAGGAAACGCGCTAAGTACCAGGAACTGGTGGAGGAGTGCAGGGAGAGAGGCTGGAAAACCTTCTATGAGCCTATAGAAGTCGGCTGTAGAGGCTTTGCAGGACGTTCTCTTTGTAAAGTCCTCAGTCGTTTGGGCATCATAGGGGCGGCCAAGAAGAGGGCCATTCAATCCGCGAGCGAAGCCGCAGAGAAGGCCACAAGGTGGCTTTGGATTAAGAGGGCTGATCCGTGGACTGCTACTGGGACGCAAGTTGGGACTTGATCAACCCCGGCTGGGTCGCCTGGGCGAGGGTGTATGATGTTGCGAGACCCGAAACACCCAATGATCCCAGGATACATCACTGAGGATGCGTCCCAGTGCATCCATGAGATGTTTCTTGCATAGTTAAAGTCTGGTGCAGCCAGTGGCCCCTAGGAATAGGCTAGGTGACAACCAAGAACAGTTTGGTCGACTACTGGAGAGACAGTTGACAGCACGGAAAGACGGCACCCGGGACAGTATGGGTTAGCACCCCAGCCTGTATCTTTCGTGAGAGAGAACCCAAACAAGCTACGGAAAGCCCTACAGAGAGATACCCCCAGGAGATCCCGGGGGGGGGGGGATGAGATCTCCAATCGGACGGACCAAAGGTTGACAACCCATGCAAACGGACAGACGACGAATGTTACATGTATTTGCGGAAAGCTGTGCAGAACTGAATTTAAAATCCTTCTCCTAACCTACAAAGCTCTAAATAATCAGGCTCCATCATATCTCAGAGAGCTCATAGTGCCCTATTATCCCACCAGAACACTGCGCTCTGCGAATGCAGGGTTACTCGTGGTCCCTAAAGTCTCCAAAAGTAGAACAGGAGCCAGAGCCTTCAGCTATCAGGCTCCTCTTTTGTGGAATCATCTTCCTGTTTCGGTCCGAGAGGCAGACACTGTCTCCACTTTTAAGACTAGACTTAAGACTTTCCTTTTTGATAAAGCTTATAGTTAGGGCTGGCTCAGGCTTGTCTTGGACCAGCCACTAGTTAGGCTGACATAGGCCTAGTCTGCCGGGGGACCTCCTATAATACACAGAGCCCCTTCTCTCCTTCTCACTCTCTCTCTCCCTTGCTAGTATTCATGTCCTGTTAATGCATCTCTCTAACCCGGGTCTACTGCATGTCACTAACTCGGCTTGTTCTCCGGAGCCTTTGTGCTCCACTGTCCCACAGGTTAACTCATACCGCAGCTGTGCCTGGATAGTGTGTCGTGGTTGTGCTGCTGCCATGGTCCTGCCTGATGCCTCCCACTGCTGCTGTGACTATTAGTCATACCTGTACTATTATACACATATCATTATTGTCACATACATATATAATCATATTATTAATTGTGATGGGTGTGTGTGGAACCCAAAAGCAGCACTCAAAATCTGGAACAGTTGTAAGTGTGACTTTTAATAGTTTGGCAGCAAAACAGGAACTTGGACAGATGAATAAACCCAATAAACAGTTCAATCTTCAGGCCTAGTGCCCACAGGCAGTCTCTGGGTTTCAGGATTGATGACTGGATTTTGCCGAACCCGGCCACGGAACCGAAGAGGGGGATGGGAGCCCTCGGACCCGAATAATACAGTTCATGGATTGCCGGGAGTAAAGCGAATGAGCTTACGGTGGGTGAGAAGGCTGAAGCGTGGTTTCCAAAGCCAGGAGAACCAGCCGAGCGTGCTGAGGTACCGATGGGGAGCAGGCAGAAGGAGAGCCGGGGCCAGGCGGATGAGTCGAAGCCGGGAGAGCAGACAGACGCCAGAGACGCTGAGGCAGAGAACGTGGTCAGGGACAGAAGGCAGGTGGGTTTACCAGCAGGCAGATGAGGAGAGCAGGTCGGGGACAGGCAGAGTCGGTACCAGATGATCAGACGGGTCAGGAACGCTGGAAAGTCTAGCATGACGCTGAAGAACGATCTGGCCATGAGTGAGTGTGCTGGAGAGTCTTATATACACCGGGCTGATTACAAGGAGCTGCAGCTGTGCTGACAGGTGAGCAGAGTTGGGCTGATGAGGTGGGAGTGGCTGACAGGTGGAGTGGAGCAGAGGCAGGGAGAGTGGAAAGATACTGAGGGCAGGAGGGCAACAGACAGGGAGAATGGAGCTGTGACATTAATATAATATCTGTTTCTCCTTATGTCTCATTGTGTCATATGGATTACTGTTAATTCATTATATTGATCTGTTCTGTACAACATCTTTTGCTCGTCTGTCCGTCCTGGAAGAGGGATCCCTCCTTCAGTTGCTCTTCCTGAGGTTTCTACCATTTTTTTTTCCCCGTTAAAGGGTTTTTTTGGGGGAGTTTTTCCTTATCTGCTGTGAGAGTCCTAAGGACAGAGGGATGTTGTATGCTGTAAAGCCCTTTGAGGCAAATTGTGATTTGATTATAAATTGTTTGCAAAGATATTAGCAAAAAGATTAGAAAAAACTGTGTCCATTTTAATCCACCTGGATCAGGTTGGTTTTATCCCAGGGCGATTATTATCCAACAATATGAGGAGACTCATGCAAGTTATGCAAGTTGCCAGCTCTCTCCAACATCCAGTGATAGCAGTATCACTGGATGTGGAGAAAGCATTTGACCGCATTGAGTGGCAGTACTTGTTTTACACTTTGTCCAGATACGGTTTCGGTCCAAGATGTTTACAGTGGATCAGAGCTTTGTATCATGAACCCGTGTCAGCAGTTAAGAGCAATAATATAATTTCAGCACAATTTCAACTTTATCGCTCTACAAGACAAGGTTGTCCTCTATCTCCACTATTATTTATCTTGGCATTAGAGCCTTTAGCTTGTACAATAAGGATGGAAAGAAATATTACAAGTGTTTCAATTTGGGATTATGATTTCAAACTTAATATGTATGCAGATGACATTTTGTTGACTTTGTCGAAGCCATCATGCTCAATCCCAAAAGTACTGGAAATTATAAAAACATTTGGCAGCTTGTCAGGCTATAAAATAAATTGGAGCAAAAGTGAAACTATACCCTTAAATCAGTGTACGCATATTACAGATCTGGGACTTGCTCCGTTTATATGGAAAAGAGAAGGGATGAAATATTTGGGCATTAAGATTAGAACACCTATCAGTAAAATTTTTGAATTAAATGCTCAACCTCTGATAAATTCCATAAAGGAAGACCTTAAAAGGTGGTCTAACCTGCCTTTGTCCTTATGGGGCAGAGCAGAGGTGCTCAAGAGGAACATTCTGCCAAGATTAATCTTTTTAATCTCTTCCATTCCTTTACATATACCTAAACCTTGGTTTGATAATATAAATAAATTGTTCTCCAATTTCTTGTGGAAGCCCAGAATAAATATGGCAAAATTAACACTGCCAAGAGATAAGGGGGGCCTGGGAATCCCAGATGTGTATATGTATTATTTAGCATTTAATGCCAGATTCCCTTTAATGTGGGGATACCAACATAACAGAATCCAAGGTAGTTGGGATTGGCTGGAAGAATGTATTATAAGGGACAAGAACAAATTAATTTCATTGTCATCACTGTGGTACCATCCTGCTCTACCAAAAATAGACAATTGTATTATCAGCCTGACATGTGACCTTATTAAAAAGGTTCATAAAAAACTGGGAATAATGAAGACTGCCTTAGCATCATGTCCACTGTGGTACAATACAGCCTTTAAAGCAGCAGGGAATCCATTGTCGGACCCTGTATGGCAGCAACACAACATTAATGTAATCTCACAAATTGTAGAAAATGGGGTGATTTTGTCTTTTGAGGAGCTCAGAAAGAGGTATGTAGAGGTATATAAAATGCCAATGCTTTCTTAAAATATGCACAATTAACATCAATACTGTCAAAATTCCCAAGAGAATATTTGGAGTACAATGTTGAAATAGATAGTAAATTGAGAGGTTCAGCATCACACAAAGGCACAGTCTCGGGTCTATATAAATTGTTAATATGCTCCTCCCCCAATCCTAATGCCCACACTCAGTTACAGTGGGAACAGGATTTGGGGGTCTCATTAAATTCAGTAGAGTGGGTAAGAACATGGAGGGACCCTGCAGCCATTTCCAAATTGGTCAGATTTAGAGTCATACAAATGAAAATTCATCATAGAGCGTATAATACACCAGCAAGAATGAAAAAAATAGATCCCAGCTCCTCTGACCTCTGTTGGCATGGGTGTGGTCAAGTAGGAACTCTGATCCACATGTTGTGGCACTGCCCTGCAATTAAATCATTCTGGGATGATGTGGTCCACTCAGTGTCACTTATATTGAACACAGAACTCTCTCCTTGTCCTCTCATTTGTTTGTTGGGATACAGGGCTGCACAACTCAGGTCAAAGAGAGATAAGAAAATAGCAGGCCTAGGCTCTTTGGTTGCTAAAAGAATGATTTTGATGAATTGGAAGACATGTAAGATAAATTGTTTTTCAAAAGAAACATGGTTACTTGAATTTTTTGATCTTCTTGGAATGGAGCGAATGGCTGATTTGATGAATGCTTTCCGCGCATGGTTTTGGAATAAATTGGGACCAAGTTTTGGGAATTATCGCAGAGTTCCAAATTTGAGATGGTGCAGGATTCTTACTGTGCAGTCCTGTAAGAGTTGAGTTTGTATGTGTGACTCACCCATACACACAGTGTGCTGCAGTGAGGACCCAGCGTGATGTGATGATGGAGCCTCCACACAGGTGCTCACTGCTGAAGTGGAGGCTTACCTGCCAGGGGAACTGCCCTGGCCTGGAGATGTTACCTCCAACGATACGAGTGTTGTACTGGGGCCTGGAGCCGCACTCTGAGGACAGTTGTGTGGAGGGTCATAAGTCAGCTTGTGTACGTCTAAGGCACAGATAAACACAGTACTAACTCACAAACACTGGATTAACACCATGTGTTGGAGGGCTGATACTAGCGTTTAATATCAGTCAGTCACTGTCATGAGTTTCTGCTACCATTGAATAGTTGCTGTGGGTCACTTATCTTAGAGAGTGGCTTTAAATAAGTGGAGAGTTTCACTGTCTTGTATTGGAAAACATTGGAAATTTAAAGTTGTTTCCATCAAAAAGGTTCATTTTTTGGGTACTGCGGCAATTTAGTATTACATTTTCATAACATTTGGGGAATCACAAGAGACAATAAAAAAGAGAAAGATCAAAAACAGTGATGTTGACATCATCAGGGATATTTTCTCAGTCTTGACAAAGCTCACTCAGAGCCACAGAGAATATGATGCAACTGTTTTCACAAGCTTGTGCTCCTCATGACAAGTCATCTGAACTTTGTGTAAAATTGGTGGAATACCCATTTAAAGCTTATAAACACTGATCAAAAGTATTGACTATGAGCAGTTTTTGCCTGAAAGTATCAACCCTCACAACTCGATAGTAGTTGAATCCTAGAACATCAAGACATAAGGCATTTTCAGACTGGAAGAACTTTTTCATAGTGCTGAGAACCTCCCCTTTTTAATGTATATGCAGTACAATAACTAAGAATGATTGTAGTTTCTAGAACCTGGTTTTGAGGGATGTTTAACTCTCCCTGCACATGAAACTTTAGTGATGCAAGCATGGTGATTGGTTGAACACAAACCATTGCAGCACTGGCAGCCGGAATTTAAAAAAAAAACGTTAGCTGTGAACAAACATCACAAAACACAAACAAAAGTTCGAACCAAAACTGTGTGCAGTTGTATGCTTCCGCAAACCAGTGAAGTTGCAGTCAGATTACATCCTTCTTTTTAATACTTCATTGCAATGTTTCTTTCAACATCTTACAAATCTTTTGTGCAAAACATTAAGTCAGTCAGTTTACATCCATGTCTGTGAAAACATGGATGCTTCACACACATCTTCCCCCACAAAAGATCTATACAATCAGCATAGTTTCAAGGTGGATAATTTTGTCATAAATAGTGCATGAATTCTTGGATTTTGGCAAAAACAGGTTTTGTAAGGTCACTGTGACCTTGGCCTTTGACCAGCAAATTGTTCATCGTTGAGTCCTGGTGAAGGCTGGGGCTAAATTTGCAGAGATTCCCTCAAGGCGTTCTTAAGATATAGTGTTCATGAGAGTGGGACAGGCAGATGGATGGGCGGACGGATGGATAACCCGAAAACACAATGCCTCTGCCACGGCAACAGCCAATACAGTGGCTGAAAAATGGATGATTACCATCAGGAATCCTGCATATATGAAATGGGGGAAACACAATGTGGTTTTAATTTGTCCTTGTGTACAGACTGGCATATGCTGGTAATCTGGGCACAAAGGATTCTGCAGTTGGGTTTTGGAGGCCATCACCAGCAGCACCAGAAACTGCAGTCTGCCTCTGCAGAAGGTTAGCAGCTCCTTCGCAACAATAAAAGAAAATACTTAAAGTAATGTAGCTAACATTATATATCTTTAAAAAAGCATAAAATGGATTGCTTGCACTAAATCTAACACCCATCCAACATCAGAAAGCTAAGTAAATAAGTAAATTACGTAAACACAGGCCTATGTCACTTCAGTGTTCCTCTTGGCGGTGCAAATGCAGAAATAAGCCCTTGAAAACAGAAAAAAACCCTTGAAGATATGTAGGTATGTATGTTCTCAGGGTATTCCCTTGTGGGCAATTACTCTTAGGGAGTTCATATTACTGTTTGGTCCAAAAACACCCATACAAGCCTCATAAACACACACTGGTTTTCTGTGGGTACCCTGGCTTCCTCCCACAGTCAAAAGACAGAAGACTGGAAAAGCACTATACAAGTGCATATCATTTACTCTGTTTGTTCCACATCAATATAATGACACCCAGCTGTGGACTATTTCAGTTTGTTAATGCACACTACTTGTCTCAGAGGGTAAAAGTAACAACATGCATAAATTGGCGTTTCTGCAACTGCAGGCATTTTTAAGTCCCAGCAGTGAAATGTTGGATCTATATAAAAAACTGTCAAGTGATGCTTGATAAATACATACACAATGTTATTACACTTCTTGGAACAACCCCCCCCCCCCCCCCCCCCAAAAAAAAACAACTAAACATTGTGATTTAATTATATTTCTGAAGCATTTTATGGGTCCAAATTTTCATGCCACATCCACTTAAGAGACCATAATATTTTTTAAACATGAAAATTAGTTTGACTCGGTCTTTGATACATGTAATACCTTTTGTTTTTGTCTGTTAGTGTTGTCCTCTGCTGTAGCTTATTGTTAAGATTAAATTATACCATTAATGGTGGTCCTTATCGCGACAAGTTGTCATTACCGCAGCAGTGCTTTATTTTTATTGTCATTATGATTTGTATTTGCAAAAATTATTTTTACACTTGAAAAGAGATGATTTACAAATTAGAATTGGAATATCTTTCATAAATATATAGGTTTCTAGAATATGTATAAAGACAATTGACATGTAAGGTTACTGTCAACATTTTCAGTGGTGTAGAGAAAACCATGAAATTCCATATTTTGTATTATATTTTTGCATTAATATTTGAAATGTTTTACAAAGCTTGAATTCAAATGTCTTCAAATTTATTAATAATCTTAAGAGGAAAATGTATAAAATGAATGACATTAAATGAACATTTCAATGTCGTAGTAAGGACATTTTAAGGACTAGGACTTTTAAGGACTAAGAACTATATGCAATTTTATGTGCCTGTTTATACGTATCACAAACTCTGATGGTTAAAATTAAAATTCATAGAGGTTAATTTTTTTCATCTGAAAGGGTGAAAGTGACGGGAGCTGCAGAAACACTCCAACAAAGACACACACAGAAGATACATACACATTTTCATGCTATGAAAGAACACAAGCACATGCAGGAGCACGTGTGCTCATCTTGACTCCATCTTAAACCCTCATAGAAAAATAGTCATGAGTTAAATAAATATGACTTGTCTGTAGAGTGTGTTCTCACCCAGACATTTCAGAGTGGCCACCTTCCCTGAGCTGCACTGAGTCTTACTGTGGCAATACAGGAGGTGGGGAGGAACATGGAGAAGTACTGCATGTTAGGCTTAAATGTCATTGACTTCAAAGAGCAGGAAACACAAGGTTCACATGTAGAACAGTATTCTGAAAAGCTACACTCATCAAAGTCAGTGAAGGTATTTGACACATATTTGAGTACATTTACGTACTGTACTTTCTTTACTGTTCAGGCTATCTGTGTTATTATTGAGACATTATTTTTCCTTCACAAACTTAAAATATTGTACTTGTTTCTCCACTTTATTTATCTGACAACTAGTGCTGGTGGTTCCCAGTGAAACCTTGAGGGAAGCAGTTGTGTGCTGCTCTTTAACAAAGGTGTAGCAGCCAAACCAACCAGTTGGTCCTCATCTTTAAGTTCTTTTCTCTTGTAAAACAGAAAAAGCATAAAGCATAAATCTCACCTTGTTTTCAAGTGTGGAACAGGCTCAGTATTTCCCCTTACGGCTGCTGGGGGAGAAATATCCACGACAACTGCTGCAGTTCTCACCAACCATCAGGTAAAAATCCTCAGGCAGCAGCATACAATACATTTCATTGTACCACTGACCCAGAACCTTAATATGACTAAGGGACTGTTCTTTACTTGTCATAGGAATAGGAGGCTAGGGTGTGACTTCGCCTTTTTTTTAATATTTTTTTTTATCTTGACCCTCCCTGAAGCTATAAATATTTTTCCTTGACCCTTCCTGAGTGACTGGTGAAAATGTATGATCCTCCCTCCACTTAAAATGACTTATTAGATTTTTAAAACGTACCCTTTGATGTTTGAAAGTTAAAAGCTAAAGACAAAATCCTAGATTGGAAAAAACCTCAGTTTTTCACTCTTGTCTTGCATGCTGGTTAGTTTGTGCAGACAGTTTATTTTGGGCCAAATTTTAAATGAGACTTAAAATAAAGTGATTTCGATGAAACATCACTATTTTAAGCTCAGACCTGGTTATGTTTTTTCTGATGGAAGCATTCATCGCACAAGATGTGAACCGTCGGAAATTCAAAAGTCCAATGATAATTTCTGGTGTGTTTTCTTTAAATATCTGTGGTAACCATTTAAGACCATTTAAAATGTGTATGCCCTTCCCCTAACCAAAAAAATTAAGTCCCTCACCAGTGGTTAAAAAATTATCTGACATGCCTCCCACTTTTTGCACCACCCTCTTCCCTCTCATAAGTAACATTCAGCCCCTAATAATAAAAAACAGAAAATGAAAGATAAAGACAAAAGAGCTGTTCACAGCTGCTTCCCTGACCTTTTCTATTGAACCATCCAGTACCAGATGACCAGGTCTGCATGTAAACTGTGACCACAGAATTCTAGCAACATCTCTGCAGATTTTCCACAGTTTTGAAAAACAATAAAAATAAAAATGAATATTGTCTGTCACATTACAAGCACAAAAACATTCAGCAGAATTCAGTGGATTTTCATTCCTGATCAATGCTTAAAACTGTACAAAAAGTAGATTATGTTTAATTTGCCTGTGACTAGAGTTAAGCTCCAGCTACACTTTCTGCATCTGTATTGTGTAAAGGACCTGACAAATGTAAATCTGCTCATGTCAGCAAGGGAATTTGGGCCACTTGCCGTCTGTTCCAATACCCATACTCTCTGTACTTACCGTAC
The DNA here is from genome assembly GCA_019142605.1 of Cephalopholis sonnerati. Classification (NCBI taxonomy): domain Eukaryota; kingdom Metazoa; phylum Chordata; class Actinopteri; order Perciformes; family Serranidae; genus Cephalopholis; species Cephalopholis sonnerati. The sequence continues at coordinate 1,622,730 of JAGQAX010000012.1, forward strand.
CCACTTTGGGTACAGAAGGCGTTCACATTACGATTGCGGCGAAAAAGAAGTGTACCTAAAAGACCCGGATGTGTACTCATAACAGCCAAAATTGAGAGTGTGGAACATTGCACACTTTTCGTACTCAACGGCCGCCATCTTAGCTACGTAGCGGAAGAGGCGGGACCACTTACAGGTCAGTGGGCAGAACCACTGATCTGCTGTCTGTTCCAGTTTGTTGGTGGGTGACGTCACTGATGAGTCACAGCCGTAGTCGTGGTCGTAACATCCGGTAAGTGCGCCATAGAGTAATGAATCGGAACAGCACTTACTCGCTGAAATATGTGCACTCTGTAAGTGCGGACAGTGTACTGTGTGTAAGTGTACTCATGGCATATGGATTTCGGAACATAGCGTTGGTCTCTACCTGCCTAGAAACACACTGACTAAACATGTGAGCTGAGCTCTGCTGACCTCTGGGAGCACGGCCACTGTCCAGGGCTACTTTTTGTAACAAGCGCACAATATCAAATCATCACCATCATCATGATTATCGTGATCACCATCATCATGATCATCATCATACTGAGACCAATGGGAATAAAGTGTTTCCTGGGCACCACTGCCGGGCCTGGACACTATTAATAGTGTTCACCTTAGGTCTTTGTTAAAGTAATGACCTGGTAATCAGAGCAGACCATCGCTTAGAAAACAGACACTCACAAATAAATATTTTTAAATAATTGCAAATTTCTTTTTGCCTTTAAGTGAGCTGCTCAGACTCTCCAACTCCCGGTTTTGGACCAAAATAAATAAACGCTCTTATTTGCAGATTGAGTTTGGTTAGGTGTCATTCTACACTTAAAGCTCCAAATAGCTGAAAAGAAGCAACACACGTGTCCAGCTCTAATGGAGTTGCTTTAGATGATTTAAATGGTGTCATTGAGCATCAGCACAGTTAGTTTGCATACTTTTTCCATTCATTCAAATGCGGATGTGCTTTGTACCTGAAGGTTGTGGCGTTCTGGAGTTTAATGATGTGTGACTGGCTCAGGTTGATGGACACCAGGTTGTACTGAAGGTCCTGCTCAATGGAGGTTAGAGAGACGAAGAAAGACTCCACATACCTGACAGACACACAGCAACACACACAATGTACAGCTGATGATCAGGCTGTTGACATTTAACCTGATGACAATGTTTTAAAACATTTGGATGAAACACTTTTATGTGTGAAGGGGAGACCTTACAGCACAGATACTCAACTTACCTGTGGGCCAAATCTGGCTTCACAATGAAAATAACTCGATTCACACTTGGATATTTTTTTGTTCGTTGAATGTTGATACAGATCCAGAGTGCATACAAAAGCATAAAATTTGAGCTTTAAAAAAAAAAGAAGAAAAAAAAAGGCACGGGAGGATCTGCTAACCCCCTGACAGAGGTCTGGGCTATACCTTGAATGTCCTCAAATCCTAGAAACACCCCAGTGTATATCTGACCTGCTGGGCTGCTTGGACTAGACTTGCCTCTTGGCAAAGATGAGTGAGGACAGCAAGCATCGAAAGGTTGGAAACATGCAATTGATTTTCTACATATGCTGATAAATATTATTGTTGTTATTTGTTTATTAATTGGCCCTTGGTCTCCTGTCATTTTGAAAAAGTGGTCCCCAGGCAAAGCAAGTTTATTATCTCTGCCCTCCTGGTAAAAATATTCTATATGCACTGGTCAATTTTGAGATTTTGGACTATTTTTCTACCATAGCATGTCTTCTGTCCTCTCTCAGACTAGTGGAAAGAAAACATACAAAATTTAGGTGTTTATTTTACTTCAAACTTCTGTTCTGGAAATGTATGCAAAATGTGTATTAGATAATACCTCATTTGCATATTTAAACATAAAATTTCGCAAAACTTGCAATATAAATAATATTAATAATAATAATAATAATAATAATAATCGTTTTATTGTAAGTAATCAACTGTGGAAGTTTCATGGTAAATTTTTTTAACCTGTTCATCTAAAAGTGTATGGTGGGATTTTAAAATATACATCTTTAAATTTTTTCAAAGTTATTCTACTTTTAAAGTTCTTTTTTTTCTCATACTCTGAGCTAGAATTCTCAACATTATACACCAGACATTCCAGTTTTATTCCTGTCTATATTCTGAAGGTTTTTACAGAGAGGTTATGGCTATGACTGTTGACAATATTTTCTGATTTATAGAGTGATAAAAAGAGATATCCAAATTTCCCTCCTTTAAAACCTTTGACTTTAATATGTCAACAAAATAAAACATGAATTTTGAACCTGGCTTTATGCAATGTTCAGAGTTCTGTTCTGGAAATGTCTGCAAATTAGGCCAAATTTAATTAGATAATTCCTCATTTGCATATTCAAACATACAATTTTAGAAAATTTGTAACACAAAAAATTATAGTCTTAATATAAGTAATCAACTGGGGAAGTTTTGACGTGATGTCTATGTGTTAGAAGTTTGACCTTGTACACCTGTAATTTCTCCCCTGTATGAAAAAGCAACACATTCTCACTCCAACCTTGTCACATTTGGTCATGGACTTTCCATGTCGACATATGACTGCAAGGGACCCTTGGTGCGTTGGGTGTTGACATTCTGGGACGACATGTCAACTTCAGCCTGTTACATGCATTGTCTAATTTTAAAATGCACTTTGAGATGTACAGTTTGCATACAGTCTCTTTCAAAATAAATGCACACAACACAACACCACATTTTTTGGTGTTTTCTTTCCTTCAACAAGTGCACATGGTTAAGTTTTGCTAACACACGCACATAGCTGGGTTTAGGCAACAAAAGCATGTGGTTGGGTTCAAGGAAAAAGAACAGGGTTTGGCTTTACAATCATATGGGAAGCGAACACCAGCCTCCCGGGTGAAAGTCAGTGGATGTTGGACCCATCCACCAACCTTTCTGCCCCTACTCAGACTTCTGTCGCCTTAATTTTCATTGTTGTCCTGCTGTTACCGTTAAGCAATAACATTCTGACACCAGAAGTCACTGACCAAGCACTGGTATTCAATGACTTCGGAGCTAGACCAGGTTGGAAAAATACCCAGCAGCTAGTCTACATATAAACTACTCAACCTCCAAAAAGTGTTGTTCAGTGTTATCTGGCAAAAAAGATGAACCAGGCTCAACTTTTGCCGGAATGCAAAGTGACATCCAGAAAAGGCATTGTATTGGCCAATCAAATATCTGCACTGCAAGTGCACATTCCTGGTAGTTAACAATGCAACATTATTTCTACTGTTAACTTTGTGATCATTGCGACCAAAGATAAAATGATTGACACTGTGATTACTTTCTGCAGTTGTAAATCCTGTCTTACAGTGTCATACACCACTGTGCACTGTTTTGACATGTGATGACCCTTCAAACTCAAAAATCAGTTACTGAAACTGGACTTCCTGGATTGTATTTCATGTCTCACTGGTTCCTGAAGAAACATCTCTCATCACACTATAACATGCAGATAAAGCTGAGAAAGTGCTACAACAACAAGGGAACAGAAACGAGGGATTTGTCAGAACCTGGAGTATCCCAACTGCTTGCAGGCGGAGACCCCCAGCCAGTTGTTCCAGCCCTCTGAGCACACTGTCCTCCATACTCCCTCTCTCTGGACCTGCAGGACCGAGCTCCTCCCACTCAGACGCACTGACACACAGACACAGAGACAGATAAACAGATGGAGAGAGAGACAGACAGGCAGATGGAGGTGGGCAGAAAGGCAACTTCAAACAGATTTCAGAGATAATTATCACTCCACATAGTAGCTTTAATCTGAGCTTTTCACTGCTTTTAACACATGAATTCCTATGGGCTTTTCCATAGGGGTACAATACTGTCTAATGGAAACATTCAGTCAAATACACAGATGGAAAGAGTTTATTTTTAATGGTTTTCAATTCTAAATGGCATGAATTTAAAACTTAAAGGGTTTTCTATGAGTACTGTATAAAATTTTGACTGACTGATCTAAGCCCATGTATACATTTGTTTATGTGTGTGTCTCACCACAGCCGAGCTCATCCTCTCCATTGTCACAGTGCACCTCTCCGTCACACTGAGCCGAGGTGCTGATGCATATAGATGATGATCCACAACGAAACTTCCCCACACAGCTCAGACCCACTGTAGACAAACACACACACACACACACACACACTGAGGGAGGCAAACAGACAGAGAGATGGATCAAACACAGATTAAATGACAAATTAATGATGGAGATTCCCATTCGTACAGAAAATCTGTTTAAGACCAACAAAGGCCATAAAATGTGTTCTCTGTCGGTTTCATTGATGGGTGCTGATAAATAATGTTGTATGTTAGCATGTCACTCTATGGTAAGAAGGAAGAGGAAATAAAAAAGTGAAGAGGCAGTTTAAAGTGCTAAAAGTGAAGGTGGGTTGGAATGCAGCAAGTTACATTTTGTTCGTTTCAACTAAGACCAGCTTTAATGACAAAGGGGTTACAACAGACCAAGGTGATACTGCAGCATCTTCTCTTCAGAATAATCGTGATAGTAGTGTGCACATCCAGGACATCTGATGGTAGGTGTCTCTCCACACTGTTAAACAACACTAGGGTACACCCACACTAATATGATTGTTAAAATATTTTAAAAAGAAAACAATCTCCTTATACACAAGCATTTTAGCAGTGTTTAAGGAATAAGCTATATCCATACTAACACGCCTGAAAATGACCACATGACCATTTACATAAAGTAGTGCCCCAGTAATGAGTCCTAAAATCCAAAAATGAGTTAGCATTTTAGAGCTTCTGGTTCCCTCATCTTGAAGTCAATGGGTATTTGGTTAAACGTCTGAAATAAGGTCTGTGGTTAACACACGCTGAAGAGACTTTAATGTTTCATTCTACAACATAAAATATGTCAGTAAATACCTCACTTGTCTGTGTTTTAGAAGAGGCGGTTGCTAACAAGTGGTGAAATTAGACTACAAAACATTATCACATCAAACACAGCTTTACAGACTTGTTATGGTGGTGACATCAATTCATGCAACTGTAGTGTAGTTGGTTTATTGCCTAATGTAAGCTTTTTACTTCTGGTGACTGAATTTATGCTTCAAAATTTGTCAATATTTGCCACAGAGCTTGTTTTCTGTAATATTCCAAAATTCTATGGAGAAATCCCAATTTGATGAGGGAATCAGTTAACTTCGGTGTCGGCCTATGGAAAAACGTCATCCCTGCAGCACTCTATCTGCATTTCATTGTAAACAGGATACAGACTGTCTACTCTGTGAAAAAATAAATCCAAATTAGCCTTTACTATACAGATGCAGCCACTTCAAATTTCCGTTTGGCCCGTGGTGGAGCCGTGACCGATCCGTGACAGGTCCTTGCCGTCACCTGGCCGGGCTTGTAGATCCCCCGCGATGACGTAGAGAATACGAGGCCGGCTGGTAACGCCCCTAACTTTAATTTGTAGAAATCAGTTGCAATGGTCTGTCTATCCACCAGGAGGAGCAGTGAGTGTGGAAGCTGAAGCAGTTTACTTCCCACACAGAGCATATTTAATGATTATCAGGCTACCATATCACAGTTCATAAATAATATGCTTCAGCGTTTTGTTATTCAAAAGAATTGCACGAAAATGAAAGTGATATGGCTGGGAACCGAGCGATAGTAGAGCGAGAACAAAACTGCGTTTGAATCATTAGTCTTAGGGGCTGAGTTTATCTGCAGTGGTAATGATAATAATACCATATAGTAATATATATATACTACTGTGCTAGTGCTGTTAGATTGCTGTTAGACCACCCCACTCCATGTACACCGGGCACTGCACTGCGGCTGCCCACTGCTCCTAATACTTAGGATGGGTTAAATGCAGAGAACAAATTTCACTGTACTGTACTGTATGTGTGACTAAATAAAGCACCTTTACCTTTACAATGTGTGAAAGACAAGGATTTTTTTTTTTTTTTTTACCTCAGCGAAAATGTTGCTTTTCAAAGGCTACATGTCAACAAATATGGACTGAAACAGAATCTTTCGTTAGATTAAAACAGCCTGTGAATACTGTAAATGATTACATAGATCTTTTCTTTTTTAATTATTATTTTGACATTCGGACTGTACAGCACTCTGCACACAGCACACAGCACAGCTTCACTTCAGCGATCTGCCGCTGTCTGTCTAAACAGATTCATGGAAATGATATTTCACAATTCTTTACATTATAATCTAATAGAATTTGTTAAAGCCAGTCATTTGGTGCTGGCAAAGTCATGATATCAAGCTGAGACAGATTCATTCCGTTCGGTTCACAGGCTGCTGCTGCGAGTGCTGACACAGTGTGCGCCGTGGTGTTTCTCAATACTCAATAAAGTCACCGATCACTCAAAGATAAGCTGAACAAGATGTCTTGTGTAAACAATGGCCGTTACTAAACAATCTCCTATCCCTTTCCTGTAGAGTGTTGCCCATTCAGCTGTTTTACATAATGTGAAAATGACTCCTCGCCTCAAACAAATCATTAGCATGAATAGGATTCCCAGCCCCCACTTTTGTTGCAAACATTCAACAGCACATCGTTACTGTCGATGTCTGAACTACCTCACAATAGTGACGTTTTACAGTTCTTCAGATATATTGACATGTATATTGATACAGGTTGTGCAATTCTTAGTGTTGCAATTTTCTCATGTTTTTTGTAGCCTTTTGTAAACAATGTGAACGGAGATACTCCCATTAAAGACCCTATGAACATAAATATTCAGATTGAAACCCAATCAAATCACTATTTTTTGATCCTGCTCGAATACAAAGTATAAAACATGCATCCTCTCATTTCTCTTCATTTGAAGGGTGTGCCTGAGGGATTTCCTTCCCAGTGATGTCATCTTTACCATATTTGTAAATTGTTAATATTAATTATGAATTTGTCACAGGCAGCTTTCACAAAGTTGATAAAGTTTCCCGCAACTTACTAACTCAAAGGGAGCGCACATGAAATAAAGTGGTCTTGTGGAGGTAGCCTCCACACATCATTAGCATTACCATGGACCTTTTCGTTCTTACTGAATGTGTGAATGTGTGATCTGAACAGCTTTCCACCCCCCCACTGTCACACACATCATCACACTGACTGAGTCTCTTACTGAGCAACTTTTTCGAAATGATTTAAGTAATTATTTTCATGCACTGAGTTATTTTCAGAACATTTCTCATTATTCTGAGTGACTACCTAAGTCTTTTCAGGTTTTCCTTAATAACTAATGTGTTTATAACAACGATGCTGTAGCAGATAAAGGTGGTCATTTTAATAACTTAAACACTGCTGGGTGGCTTACTGTAACCTATAATATTATAACATAGCAACAAATTTATATTATTGTACAAAAGTACTGTAACTTATAGGCCAAACTAAATCTTTAAAATAAAAATAGTGCAACAAAAGTGTAATATTTGCATCTGAGAGAGTGCAGTAGATTAGTAATGTAGCATAGAAAGGAAATACTACCAATGAAAGTACTAGCACCTCTTAATCTTTAGTCTTTGTGTTTCTGTGGGGCAAGTGCCATCTAATGGTGACACCCTGTAATTGAATAAATGGGCGTATTACAGTGGAATCCAGGCACACCCCCAGAAAGGTGGGGGGGGGGTGGTATTTGGCTGGTAACTGGCTGGCTTCCGGCTGGCTTCTGGCTGGCTTTCGGATGGCCTGGGAAATTTGAAGGTCCTGCATCTGTACAAGATGCCTTCTTTTCATCCTGTCTCTATGTTAGATATTATATTCATAATGTAATTGATTTGCAGTCTAATAATAGCCTTCTAATAATGCTTACAATCGATTATTTCTCTATGAGCTCTTTGTGAAACCAAAGAACAGAAATAGAAACACTTTAGAAGCAAGTGCTACTGCGTAAACTTCAGTCAGTCGCCAGAATTTGATTTCCCCATGTGGGTCATGATGATGCAGGATGACAAACACCAAAACTGTCCAGTCAACAAGTTACCTGTCAGTCGCTAGAACTTCATGTTTACTCCTCTTGGCTCATTTGCTAAAAGTCATGATGGTTGCATGTCCCTAGAGAGGCCATGGTTCTCTGCCGGAAACTGGTGGATTGCCCCCTCCGGGTTGGGGGAGAGTTACTGCCCCAAGTGAGGGAGTTCAAGTATCTCGGGGTCTTGTTCACGAGTGAGGGTAGAATGGAGCGTGAGATGGATTGGCGGTTTGGGGCAGCTTCTGCAGTGATGCGGGCACTGAGCCAGTCCATTGTGGTGAAGAGGAAGCTGAGCTGGAAGGCGAAGCTTTTGATTTACTGGTCCATCTACGTCCTAACCCTCACCTATGGTCATGAGCTCTGGGTAGTGACCAAAAGAATGAGATCATGGATACAAGCAGCCGAAATTAGTTTCCTCCGTGGGGTGGGTGGGCTCAGCCTAGAGATAGGGTGAGGAGCTCAGACATCCGGAGGAAGCTCGGGGTAGAGCCGCTGTTCCTTCGCATTGAAAGGGGTCAGTTGAGGTGGTTCAGGCATCTGATCAGGATGCCTCCTGGGCACCTCCCACTGGAGGTGTTCCAGGCACGTTCCACTGGTAGGAGGCCCTGGGGCAGACCCAGAACATGCTGGAGGGATTACACATCTTATCTGGCCTGGGAACGCCTTGGGGTCCACCAGGAGGAACTGGAAAGTGCTGCTGGGGAGAGGGATATCTGGGGTGTTTTGCTCAGTCTGATGCCCCTGCGACCCGGCCCCGGATAAGCGGATGAAAATGGATGGATGGATGGATCTTCCTATGGCATCCCTAAACCTAAATGTATAGTTTTTAGCTCATGAAAAGTGAGTGATTTTGCCCTACTGAAGAAAGGAATGGACAGTGTTCTTGGGCCTTACAGTCATTTGTCAGAAAACTACAAATATCAGATCTTGTTTCATCATTTTAAGGTTTCCCAGTGCATTCTAAGTAGCTAAAAGATACATACACAACCCGACAGCCTATACCAGCGCCATGTAGGCTCTTGAGCAGAAGTACGGACAGCCCAGACAGTTAGTACAAAGTGAGCTTAATTCTGGTTCCTAGGTTCCCACTCACTATCCAATGGAACCTGCACTCTCTTTGACCTGGCTGAGTGGTTAGAGCGGAAGTCCCAAGCCATACAGGTGTCCAGGTGGGCCACAGAATTGTATAGCCCAGACAAGCCATACTCTGAATGGAAGGATCCCAAGCCACCTGAAACCAAAGCAAGGGTAAGTCTACTTCCATTTATTATGGGCCAGACCAAGCTTCATCACAACAGCCTGACGATGCTCAAAGTACAGCTCCTAAATCCACTGCCACAACCAAAAGGACAGAGTGGTTTAAACCCTACTGCCCTTTCTTTATAGGGACAGAGCACAAACTAAGTAGATGTGGTGACTTTGCCAAGCTAGATATCACTGCTGTTGTTGCCTGGATCAGAGAGAATAGCAAGTGCTGGAGATATGGACGGAAGCACTCTGCTGACCACTGCACATTAAAGAAAGCCTGCAGTATGTGTAGAGAACAACACCTCCTTGTACTGCACCACTTTGCCAAGGCCAGAGAGCAGAACCCCAATATCCTCACTGTCAATACTGCATCCAGTGTGATCTATGTCAATCACTCTGGTCACACTGGCAGAGTGATGTTAAAGGTTGTTTGAGTTAAACTTAACAAAGGGAAGAGAACCATGGGCACCTTCGCAGTACTGGATGATGGTTCCAAGAGGATGATTATACTTCCTGTAGGAGTTAAGTTCCTGGGCATAAAGAAGACAAAGATGATGAAGATGAAGTGCTTGCCCTCCAAACCATCTGCCAGGATGTCCTACAGCTACTTGGAAGGAGCATATCTTTGGAGGTGTCCACAGCCAAGTCAAAGGTGAGACATAGGATATCAAATACCTTTACTGCCTGACCAATTGGCATTAGCTGAACAATCCTGCCCCACAGAAATTCTCAAGAGGAGATATTGCCATCTTCATGGACTTGCCCTCAAGGGTTTCAGCCAGGTGAAGCCTATGATCTGGATTGCGTCCAATCACCCACACCTAATCACCCCTATTGGTCCTGTGCTCTGCAGCCCACCAGGGGGGCCAGTGTGGCCAGTTGGTTGGACACCCTAAGGGTGTGCCAGTATTCCACCACAAGCGGATGACAGTGTTTGCTTACACTCTTCCTTCACTACTCAGACCTCTACAGGAACGTAGAAAGGCTTTGGCAACTAGACATCCTACCCGTCAGGAATGAGAAGGAGAAAGCCACACATGCACACACACACACACACACACACACACACACACACACACACACACACACACACACACACACACACACAACAGGCTATGGATATGCTGGAGTCAAGGACCATTCGTGTACCAATAGATGGAGTTGAGCAATATGCTACTCCGTTTTTGAGGTGGAAGGAGTGCCCTCACCTTCATGCACCCCCAAAGGCAATCATGGCTCTCCTTAGAGCCAATGAGCATCAGATACTAAAGGACCAAGGTCGTGCTGATACACATAACCAAGAGATCCACAGGTTGGAAGAGTCTAGTTAAGTAATGAAACTATCTGCAGAGGAGTAGAGCAGTTCCACTGAATCCTGGTACCTCCCACACCATGTTGTATACTACAACAACAAAGCCCGTATAGTCTTCAACTGCTCATTTGAGTACAAGCAAACTGTCCATAGCCATTAGCTGTTACCAGGCCCTACTTTGAGCTGTTCTCTTCTGGATTATTGCTTTGGCTTCATCATGTGAACAACTCTCTCCAGTCTTTTCCTTCTCAACACTGAGTGAAGCAACTTATTTACAAGAGGAAGGAGCAATTAGCTGCTGCAGGATTTGAGATAAGACAGTGGGCCAGTAATGTACCTGTGCGTCCCACCTGCCTCCTGCAGAAACTGCCCAATCTTTGCCTTGGAAGGAGGGAGATAAAGTCGGTTCAGGTGTTGCATGTTTCCACCAGTCACTAGACACACCCTGTGCTTTACACCTGATGTAGTTTTATAATTTAGGGTCGGGAACAAAAACCATGCCTCAAACACATCCCATTTCCACCCAAAAGTATTTAAGCACACCTGATGCATTCTCTTTCTCTTCTACACATTTCTCACACTGTCAGACTGTGCGCCTCCTGTGTAACCACAGGCTTGCCTCAATCTAAAAGTAAGACCAATGCTAGCTTTGATTGTATCAAATAGTCAACTCACCAAGGATCAAGAACTGCAGATCAATCCCTCTGATTCAGATGAAAATCCACCTGAAGCGATTATCCCCGAGTCATTATATTCCTGCAGCAGTCAGACTACAGACATACTTCCAGGCAGAGCCGCAGGCATTCCTCAGCTCTCATACCATACATTCCATCTGCCTGACAAAATCTCTCCAACTCTGGATCGATCCCCTCCGATCCAGAGTGCGCATTTTCCACCTGTTCCTAACAATTCATAGCTGTGCACTCATGGCGCGGCCTCCTCCATGCAATAGCATTGGCCACATCACAATAAAAACCAGACATCAGAGACCAGATGGCAGGCAGTCTTCAATACATCCTGAAAGGAAAAGGAATTTCCTTAAACTACAGCCACAAGTCAGGTTCCAACTCCATGCCACTCCATTTCACACTGTCAAGTAAGCGATGTCCAGAATAGGGCCAGACTCTGGACCTCACCCTGACACTTTATTCAATACTCATCTTCTTCTCTTAAATGTATCTTGAAGTAAAGAGGATAGTACTCAAGAAGTCACTGGAAACACTTAGAATCAGGTGCAATTGAGTTCAATGTGTTCACAAGCAACAACACATACAACTCATGAGTCAGGCTCCGGAACCAGACTGAAGACTCACTCTCAGTGCTCTCTCTTTTATGCTCGTGGAGATTCTAGTGAATCTCCACCTCTTTTCCTTAAGCCTTCCCTTTTAACCCAGAACCTAATGGTGTATTGTCCAGGCGCATTTGGATATGACTCTCTTACATAATGGTGCAATACCATAATGGTGCAATACCCTTTCAATATGTTCGGGCAAAGTCATGGTCTAACTTGCCCTTCCAATATGTTCGGGCTAAATCCTACTCTGTTTTTTAAAAACATTTAATCATAGTGTTTCTGCTACATGTGATAAGATCAGAGGTGACATATCCATCCATCCATCCATTTTCGTCCGCTTATCTGGGGCTGGGTCGCAGGGTCAGCAGGCCAAGCAAAGCACCCCCAGACATCCCTCTCCCCAGCAACGCTTTCCAGTTCCTCCTGGGGGACCCCAAGGTGTTCCCAGGCCAGATGAGATATATAATCCCTCCAGCATGTTCTGGGTCTGCCCCGGGGCCTCCTACCAGGTGACATATATTCAATACAAACATTAAATATGATCAAATCAGATATGTGAATGTGATCAGATCAGTTATGTGGATGAGTGCATTGATATGTTCTTACTGGTATATGGATAAATGCATGTTGATTAATACATTAATACATTCCATCACACTTCCAATCAGCCAAGGCTCATTTTACACTACAACACCATGCCAGTGAAACTTCTGGCATCTAGGAATCCTCGCCAGAGACATCCATGTCTAGGATTGCCATCTGTGATGTCACAGTGACTCCACCCCCTTGAGGGCAGCAGCCAGTACCATTAGTTCCCACTACCAGGGAGCCAGGTCGTATGGTTTCAAGTTTTAAGTTACTCATTGTCATATGCAATTAAAAGAAGCAATCGTTTGTTTGTTGTTCGACAAACAATAATCTTAAATCTTAGGGTCCTTCTACCAATGCTCATTTAAAACGTATTAAAGGAAATCTCTCAAGTAGCCATTGCTCATTTAATTTGTACAAAGTAAACCACACAAGTTAAAACAAACTAAATAACAAACAAACAATAACCCTATGTGTTTGCCCTTTCTTGAGTCATTTCATCATTCTTTCATCTCATTTGAAGGCTTCATGACATCATCACAGCTGTCTCTTCATTTTCACAGCCAGTAAACCTTCCATCAGCTTCACAGAAAGCTATCCATAACAATCTCATCCAAAGCACACCCTCAGTCTATCTTACTAGCCAGGGCCCCGTTTCCCAGATTCGATGTATCTTAGCGCTCTACGACGGTCTCTAAGATATATCTTAGCTAAGGAGCTTCTTTTTCTACGAGTGTTTCCCAAACTGTCTCTTAGCGGGAGCTCGTAAGGAGAGCTGCTAAGATACATCGTAAGTTGGAGCTGTCCTCCACCACGGTGCTGAAAGTGTATTAATCGATGCCGCATGCATCGATTGATCACATATAAGGGTATATAAATGACGTTGTAATATAAAAAGTATTGCCTCAATAATTTTACCGTCATCAAATATTATATCACAAATGCGGCTATGACTCATAGATCATCTGTCAAACTATGTGAAATCTAATCCACACACGAGTATTATGAAAAACAACGTTTTGAAATCTCCACCCAGACCAGTGTTTTGGCACCGTCTCATGCAAAATCCCCGTCCATATTAATACGTCTGAAGCAAAAATATCATGCGCATCCTGCCATAAACAAGAAAAATACTAATGATGAAGCACACAAACGCTGCCCACACTAAAGCTGATGTTACTGAAACATCTACAAAAGCATACGTGTTTGTCGCTCTTACTACATCATTGTAGTTTCAATGCCAGTTTGTGTCTACCATGCACGTTTTCCAACATCAGTTCTGTCAATTTACAGACCTCAAATTTGTAGTTGTCACGCATAGGCACCTGTAGCAGCAGCATAACCAGTTTCATTGCCCTTTGTGTGTGTGTGTGTGTGTGTGTGTGTGTGTGTGTGTGTGTGTGGGTGGGTGTGGGTGTGTGTGTGTGTGTGTGTGTGTGTGCGTGCCATAATTAATCACAGGTGCATGCCAGTACCAATGTAATATGTTGTGCACTGGGATTGGTTCATGTGGCCTATATAAGCTCACAGGTAGCCACACGTATGCGCAACACCGTGACACGATGACTGAGAAGGGCGAAGTTACACCTGGTAGCCCTGGAAATGTGCGGGGACACAAGGGTAAGCAGATTTTGGATCTCTTCACGTGGCAGCCGGTACTTTGATAGAATGGCACTGTCAGAGAGGACATCCAGCGGACTGAAGTTCGTCCTTATAAAATGGTTTACATGAACCAAATGGCTACGCGGACGGCGACGCCTTCGGTTCATTTGATTTAGTACGAGAATACGCTGTATTGCAGCCATCATCTAGTCTACAATGAAGCAAGCAGAGACGATGCGCATGGGCGCCTATATAGCGCTAGTGCAGCCCGTTTGATTAGTTTCCAGCCGGCTTCATTAGACGAACAAAGAAATGATGTCGTCAGTTGATTAGCTCCATTAAATGGATAAGTGAATATGGATGATGAATGGAACATAAATAAATAAACCCGAATATTCATGATATTCCATGTTCGTTATTATTTTTCACAAGGTTAGTTTTAAATTAATGATGTGATTTGCGCATGGAGTCTAGATGTGAATTATACTGCAACAAGCATGATTTCAGCCTACTCAAGCTAAAACTGTGTTAGGATGAACGGAGCGCATCACTAAGAGACAGCTTACGAGTGGTTCAGACCGCACGTCTTAAGATATATCTTACAGAAGATATATCTTAGCTACGAAGGCTCTGGGAAACAGCACGTAAGCTTAAGAGAGACCTTAAGATATAACTTAAGAAGCACGTAGCGCTACGAAGGCTCTGGGAAACGGGGCCCAGGTCAGCTCCCCTTTTCCTCTCTAGACGTCAAGTTCATTCACAGTTTTACCACCCATTGTATCCATAAAATTATGATAATAACTAGAAAACTCTGCAATTTCTGAAGAAATTGCGTGTGGGAGCTGCAAACTGTCAGCTACTGTTGCTACTGCTACTGCCACTGCAAGCTGCTGCTTCAACAGGATTTCTTTTCCTAATGTTATAACACATATAATGAAATGCATATTTGTCACATCCCGTCAATTGCCACAAGGTGGGGCTATTGGAACCATGTTTCACAATGTTGTGCACATTGACATGGAGAACCAAGTTTCATTTCACTGAAAATAACAGAACTGTAGAAATATCATGTTAAAACATTACAGTAGCGCCTCCTGTGGGTAGAATTGTATCAAATTATACATAATGGTGCACTGTCTTTATGTGTACAAGATTGTCAAATTTGGTATTGATCCGAATCAGCATTGAAGAGTTATGGCTCATTAAATGCATCAGGCCATGCTTCCAAAAGTTTGGTAACCTATTACAGACAAACGGTAAGTGATACCAAAAAACGAAGATATGAGCTGTGTTCGGGATCATCTAAATATGTTATGTATCACGTTTGGTGAAGATTGGATGAAAAATGTGCCAAAAGTAGCAAAAAATGCATTTTTGAAAAAAATTCAAAATGGTGGGAAAAATTTGAGACGCAAATGGGCGTGGCCTATATCAGTCTACTTGACACCATCCAAGGAATACACTATGCAAACGTTGTTTGGATAGGCCTCACAGTTCATGAGTTATAAGTTAAAACATAAAACAAGTAATAACTGACCACATGGTGGCGCTATAGGTCGCATCTTGGAATATTTGAAGCAGTTCCACATGGCTCACCTGTCAATCAAGTTTGAACACTTTAGCACTTTTAGTTTTTGAGATATGAGCTTTCAAACATTGCTCCCATTGACTTGGCATTATAAATTTTAATGCTTTAAAAAATGATATAAAATCATTGGAATATGTTAGAGATGAGAAAATAGTAATAGTACACATCTCCTTATGGGGATGTACAATGTGACATTGAAATGAAGTTGATACGACAAATCGTGTAGGACTAGTTAGACGACGAAAAATGGCGAAATAATAATAATAAATAAAGAGCGAAGATAACATAGTGTGGGAGCTGCAGCTCCCACACAATAACAACAACAACAACAATAATAATGATAGTAATAATAATGTTTTTAAAATTCTGTTATAATAAACATTTTCTTTGTTCTCTTTGAGTTACCATGCTGGTGGGAGGCAAAATGCTGGGCCAAGGGCAGACGGCTCCTAAATGCTGTGGCCAACTCATCAAACCATACCATTGCCTGCCATGTCAGAGGGGGGGATTTATGTAGTTAGGTTTTCCTTTGTATTAGTTCTAGTTAGACAGCGATTTTGTTTTCCCCTTTTGTGTTAGATGGCTTGGCCAAACCACTACATATGTTCCCTCATGTTTCATTTGGTTAGGTCAGTTTGTTCAGTTAAGTTATCGGGTTTTGTTGCTGTTATTTTGAGTATAGTTCTGTTTGTTTGACCTCTTTTATAGGCTTAATTACTAAGTTCTTGGTTTGTATTGTTTTTTGGCATTTTTTGGGTAAATAAAGCCCTCTTTTTCCAATCAAATGCTGTTCTTCTCATCGCCTCACTGCTTGATCCCTGACAATTGGCAGCAGTGGTGGGATCATTTTTTGGGATCGTCTCTTTTTTGCCCTTCTCTTTAGTTTTTCGGATTTTTCTTTGTCACTTTTTTGCTGTCCCCCCCCAGCATAAAAAGAAGAGGGAAAATGAATCAAGGAGGGAAAAGTGGAAGGAAATCAGGAGGGCCTGAGCCCTGAGCTTCAGGTTTGGATCCGAAAGCATGACCCAGAGTCAGCAATGGAAGCCGCTAAGCTGGCTGATGTCTTTGTGGTGGCCCAGAAGAAGGGGCAACCACGGAGCTACAACTAATGGAGGACGACAAAGGACAACTGCAAGGCAGCCCAGCAGTACCAACAGGAGCCAGCAACCAGTGCGGGTAGGCCTTCCATGGGGGAGAACCAGCCACCTAGCAGACCATTAAAACATTCTGGTAAAAAGCCAATCTGTCATCTCTGTGAAGTAGAAGGCCACACAAAGCCAATGTGCCCTAAAAACTCAGCCAAGAATTGAAGTAAATGGAACAACTCTCAAAGCCCTGCTTAATTCAGGAAGTGATTAGACTCTTGTGCACAGGAAGTTTGTACCCCCATATGTAATCAGCACCAGAGACACCATTCCTGTCTGTTGTGTACATGGAGACAGGAAGAGTTATTCAACAGCTGACATGTATATAAAAGTAGATGGGCAAACTTACCTGTTAAATGTTGGAGTTGTTGGTAACTTACCTTTCTCTGTTGTGTACTGTTTGATTTGTTGGAATCAGACCAAAGTCGGAAAAGTAATGTTGCTGTCACCAGAGCACAGGCAAAAGAATCCAATGACCACTCTGAGAAGGTAGGGACCTTTCTTCTAGTCTTGGAAAACTCGCAGTCAGAGACAACAGGAGAAATTCCAACACAAAGTTGTGAAACCATCAACCAACACTGAGCCAAAATTACCTTTGGGATTTAAAATGCCAGACAATATCAGTGAAATGCAAAAAACTGATCCCTCTTTAGTGTGTCTCTTTCAGAAAGCAAAGGAGAAAGAGCCAGGAGCTGAGCTGGACTTCAATAGAGATGAGTATATTCTGCAAAATGGCATACTCTATCGTCAGCAGGGGTCAGTGTTGCAGCTAATGGCTCCCCAAGCAACTAGAGACATTATACTTACCTGGTGGCACTCTGTTCCCGGGGCTGGCACTGCCACCCTAGGTAAGCACAAAACTACAGCACACATCAAACATCACTTCCACCCATTATATGACGAGCATGGCCAACAAGTCATTTTCCTACACCAAGGATGAGGGCAAGAACATCATTGTAGAAGACACACTTTTGGATCTAGATCAGGAGCCTGCACAGATGGCAGATTCACGTAAGCTGTTCCTTGATCTCCAGAAACTTTCTGAAAAAAAAAAGCTGAAGTTACATCTACATATAGTCACTATGTCTGATTATTGGAGGAAGGATATAAGGGGGGGGGGGGGGGGGGGGGGGTGTCATGGTTCTTGCAGCAGTCTCTTCACAGCCATGGGGGAGAAGCTGTGTCTCAGTCTGTTGGTGTGGGCTCTCAGGACTCTGAGTCTGCCAGAGGGAAGGCTGGTGAATGGAGAGTGTCCTGGGTGGGCGGGGTCATCCCGAATCTTTGTGGCCCGTCACAGGAGATGACTGGAATAGATCTCCTCTAGGCGTGGAAGTGGGGAGCTGATGATCCACTGAGCCGTCTTGATGACCCGCTGCAGTTGTTTATTTAACCCTAACCCTAACCCTAACCCTGCAGTGGTAGAAGTTTTTTTTTTTTCAGCAGAGGTGGAGGGAGTTTGTTCCTCCTCAGTGTTCTCAGAAACAAGAGACGCTGCTGGGCCTTTTTGATGATGTGGGTGGTCAGGCCTGAGTGCAGTGTGGTCCTCGACTTCTGGAAGTCAATAATGACTTCTTTTGTCTTCTTGGTGTTGAGATTGAGGTGGTTGTCACTGCACCAAACCGCCAGTGCTTGGACCTCCTCCCTGTATGGTGCCTCATAACCGTTGTTGATGAGCCCCACAAGGGTTGTATCATCTGCAAATTCGATGAGGGTGTTGGAGCCGTGAGTAGCAACACAGTCATAAGTGTACAGTGTGTACAAGACTGGATTCAGCACACAGCCCTGAGGAACACCAGTATTGAGGACGATAGTGGAGGATGTGGAGGTGCCCATTCTGACATGCTGGGGTCTGTTAGTCAGGAAGTCCTTGATCCACAGACAGAGGGAGGTTCCAAGTTGTAGTGTCTGCAGTTTGTTGATGAGTCTGCTGGGGCTGATGGAGTTAAATGCTGAGCTGAAGTCAACAAACAGCATCCTGATATATGTGTTGGGGCTTTCAATGTGGCTGAGAGCGGTGTGGAGGGCGATGGAGATGGCATCGTCTGTGGATCTGTTGGACCTGTAGGCGAACTGATGTTGATCAAAGCCAGGTGGGATGTGGGCCTTGACATGCTGTAACACCAGTCTCTCCATACATTTCATGATCACCGGTGTCAGGGCCACAGGCCGGTAATCATTCAACCCTGTGATATCAGAGGATTTGGGCACAGGGATTATGGTGGCAGTTTTCAGGCAGGTGGGGACTGTGGCTTGCTGCAGTGAACGGTTGAAGATGTTAGTGAATACTGCAGCAAGCTGGTGAGCACATGATTTCAGCACCCTCCCTGGCACTCCATCCGGTCCTGTGTGTCCTCTGCCTGTCTGTCGTCCTCTCAAAGCGGGAGAAAAAGGTGTTAAGCTGGTCTGGGAGAGTAGTGTCAGTGGAGGGGGGGGGGTTGTTGTGGCATGGTTTGTAGTCAGTTATATTCTGTATGCCTTTCCACATGGAGCGGGGGTTGTCTCTGAAGTTGGCCTCTATCTGCTCTCTGTACTTTGTTTTAGCAGCCTTGATGCCTCTGTTCAGGTCCGCTCTAGCCTTCCTGTAGGCTTCCCTGTCCCTTGACCTCAGTGCTGAATCCCTGGCCTGGAGTAGTTCTCTGATATTGGCGTTCAACCAGGGTTTTTGGTTGGGAAATGTTTTCACCTGTTTCCTTGATGTTACATTATCCATGCAAATATATCAAAGTGACATCTATATGATAGTACAGAGGAGGTGTGGAGTTCAAGGTCTGGTTCTTCAAAGAGCTCCCTTATGGTGTCCTCAAAACAGTCCTGCAAGGATAGTGTGGCCTCCTCAGTCCAGCACTGCACTAACTTGTACTGTGGCTTAGACCTGCAGATGAGGGGCTTGTAAGCTGGTGTCAGGAACAGGAAAGATGGTCTGAGTGTCCGAGGTGGGGGGAGTGGCGGGCTCTGTAGGCTCCAGAGATGTTGGTGTAGACCTGGTCTAGTGTTCTGCCCTTCCTTGTTTGAATGTCAACATTCTTGTAAAATCTGGGGAGCACAGTCTTTAAGTTGGTGTGATTAAAGTCTCCAACCACGATGAAGAAGCCCTCTGGGTGTTTGTTTTGTTGCCTGGTGATGCTGTCATGCAGCCTGCTCATAGCTACGTTAGCATTAGCTCGCGGGTGGATATACACGGCAGCTACAAACACTTGGGTTATTTCCCTGGGCAAATAAAAAGGTCTACACTTCAACATTAGAAACTCCAGGTCTGGACAGCAGTGTTTCTAAATAACAGCAGCGTCCATGCACCAACTGTTGTTAATATAGACGCACACACCTCCTCCTCTCCTCTTACCGGAGTCTGATGTGCGGTCTGCCCGGAGGATTGTACGTCCTGCTAGCTCCACGGCTAGGTCCGGGATGTTTTCATGCAGCCAGGTCTCTGTTATCACCATGATACAGCTGTCTATCCGGTTGTTAACGTCCCGTAGTTTCATCTCGTCCATCTTGTTAACCAGGGAGCGGACATTGGCGAGAAAGACGCTTGGAACTGCTGGCCTAGCTCTGATGCCGGCTCGTTTGCCTCGTTTCCGGCGTCTTTCTCAGCGCCACCGTCGCCTCCTTTCTGTCCATTCTTGGCGGCGTATCCTCTCCGGGAATGAGTCGAACCCTTCTGGGGGGGACCAGCCGGTCCAGTGTTGTTTCAGGCTTAAAAGTTCAGTTCGGGTGTAAGTCCTTTTCTGTGTGTAGCTGCTAACTGAAGAGGAGCACCGGGTCGCTGCGTCTACACGTGCCGTCATCTTTATTTGTTTCATTGTTGAAACATTGTTGAATAATGTTGTAGTTGGTAATTCATGAATTGTGCTCGGTAAAAGGTTCCATGTTTGGGATGCACGATAGGAGAATGTTGCTTGACAAAATGTAGTCTTCCTGAGTGGTACTTTACAGTCACCCCTTGAGCCAGCTCTAGTTGATCTGTTAGAGTTTCTTTGGACAAAATTTAGTAATGGTGGTGAAGCTTGGCCATGTAGAATTTTGTAAACAAGTACAGAGTCAGTGTGTTTTACTTAAGAAAAGGTCAGATCCGGAGCAAGTTATAATTCTAGGCAAGATGAAGGCGGTGCTGTCATCAACGTGGACAAAGTCTACAACCACTGGAGAAGTGAAAAGGACAGACAGGAAAAATAAGGTGATATTTTAGTCCCTGTCATAAGATTAAATATGTTCATGTTCTCTCACTCATGAAGAATTATTATCTATGAATATTACCGTAATCATCAGAATTACAACTGCTAATACAATCAGCTGTGTATTCATAGTTTTCCCTGTCCAAGCTAGTTACACAATTTTAAACTGTATCATTTGTGTTTTTAACTTGGGCAGTGTCTCTGTTCTATTATTTGTTTTTCAGGATAAAGCCAGAGGAGCAGAGGAGGCCTTTCTTCTTACAACCGACTGCACATAAAACACCGTACAACTCAGTGGGCATTGGACAATGTTTCCATCCCTCTCTCGCATTGTGTGGAGCCCACTGGCAAAGCATAGAATTATGCAAACAAACAATCAAACAAACACATACACAGACACACACACAGAATATGTATGCACATACACTTACAACATAAACATATTCTGATATTTTTCTGCACTACCTGGCCAGCAATATGTTTTTGCCAGTAAAAACTTCATCCAGTACAGCACTGTCTGTAGTAGTAGCGCTGCTACAAGTTTTGTTTACAATGTATGTTTACATTGACTCACTGCACTGCCTGGTCACTGATATATATTTTTTTTGCCAAGTAAATATTTTCATCCAGTACAGTGGCACTGTACAATGTTTGTGTATTGTCTCCAAGTGACTTTTATGAAGCACATTTTTCTTTTAATTGTTCACATTACGACAATAAATGCAAAATCTATTTTGCCATTTTGTTATTGTTAATTGTAACTGACCTGGATATGCAGTAGTTCATGTTGTTAAAATAATCTTATTATTAATCTTTATAGTAATATTCACTTGTAATGATATTTGGGGTTGGAGAGGTGATGCCATGGCACCGCCATGCAGACGTAGTGTGTACGTGTCAGATGTCGCCCACAGTCGCTCAAGAAGGTGATCAGAGGAGTTGAATGTCTGCTCAGTAGTTTTCAAAATTAGAGGGAACATTGACTCTGACCCTGAGCCTGTCCTTCAATGGGAGGACAGACCCTGGGAATATTTGGGAGAATGCTGTGAATTTACCTTTAGAAACTTCATAATCCATAACCCACACGTCTTCCATCCTCTGGACATCCTGTGCTATCACAACCAGTTCCCATGCATGATCATCTCTGACCTTCAAATTCTGGCTGTAACTCCCTGATGTGAAGCCCTCAGTACCCAGGACGCTGTGGTGCTGCTCCATCCTCTCTGGGGTTGCAGTAAGAGTCTATTTTTGGTCATTGGTCAAACGTTAAGACAGGTGAGCTCTGGATGGGCAGTGTTGGGGTTCAGAATCACAGGATTGTATGACATTACTATCTTCATTTTGCAGCGGACATTAAGCCTCATATTTCATTCACTAACAAAGACCATACTGATAAGAGAAAGGTTTTGAATGGTTTATTGCATATGATGGATTATGGGTTTGAAGGAAAGCATGAAAGGGTGAGGATCGAGGGATTGGAGAATGAAAGGATAAGGATGGAGGGATGATAGGATGTATAATGAAGGGGAGGAATGAAAGTTTATTTTCCCATTGGAAATCACTTTCTGACATTAAGGTAAAGCAGTGAAAATACTCTTAATATAGCGTACACTTAAATGATATTGATTTTTGAATGAATGAATGATCTTTATTGTCGTTGCACATGTTACAGAGCAACAAAATTTGTTTCAGTTTCAGCCCGTCCAAGAAACATAAAAAGACAGTGATACATAACAGGGGGAGGACAGGAGCGGGGAGAACTGTGGGTCGCCATACAAACGGCGCCCCGTTACTTAGATGAAAAAAGGGCGAACAAGAGGGAGGAAGAGGGAAAAAAAGCAACTCCCAAACTAGGCTCCTGTAGGGGGGGGCACAGTGTGGGATTAGGAAAAAAAACACCTCAGCACATAAAGCATAAACATATAATAAACATTACAACAGAACTCAAAGACTTGCACATGTGGGAGGGGGGAGGATGTTCAGGCAGGGAAGTGACGCGGCACAGACACGGTGTGGGCACGCAGCCACATTGTGCGCATTGCCACCACCTCCCGTGCTATACCGCGATGAAGGGAGGGAGGGGGTTGGGGAGCCACGAAGGCGTTGAGGTGGAGGGTGTGTGTGTGTTATATGTGTCGTGTGTGTGTGTGTGTGTGTGTGTAAGCCCGTGTAAGTCCTCTCCAATTCAGTCTCAACCATTGTCTCTGCCGTCTGATAACTGATGACGCAGACACGGCCGTTGCCGTGGAGACGACCTTGGAGAGTTCTGATCCAGAGACAAAGTTCACAGGGGTAGGGAGGTGCTGGGGAGGGAGATAGGGCTGGAGCATCTTGTCTGCATAAACATCCAGGAGAGTGGAGGGATAACTGGCCTTGGGAAGGCTGGTTATCTCGGGGAGTCAATGAAGATAACAATTGTTTTGGGTCAGGCAGACAATTTCCATCTGCCTTTGAGTCTCTCTGAGTCTCCCAGTGGCTTGCCTCCAATATGTCCGAATTTGGTGGCCAATTTCAGCCCAGGCGAGCTGGCAACTTCTCCAAGTTGACATCCATCTTGCGAAGGAGTTCATAAATCACATCCAGCCTGCGATTTTGATCAAGAATCGCATCCTGCTTGCGATTGAGCTCACCAATCGCTTGAGTCTGAGTGTTGACAGCTCTGCCCATTCCCTCAGTCATGATGGGCAGCTTCTCGATTGCCAAAAGTGCTGCCAACATCTTCCGAACTTTGCGATAAATCAGCAAGCTGCTAACTCCAAACAGCAGAATGCCTGTTATCATAATTCCAATTATGTACACATCTCCAACATCCTCAACGGAAAGGATCGACAGGCACACAATCCTCCACTTCTCCCAGGAGTCCATTGTGTATCTGGCTGCAAACGTTCCGTCAGGGCAGGCGGGTTCTCCTTTACCCAGTCTCTTTGTCGAGAAAATTTCGATTGCGTTGAGAGAACAGCTGATCAAATCCATGATTTAGGTTTCGGAGAGAAATGCAGAGAGAGGCTCCAATAGATCAGACAGAGACAGCACAAGACAAAGCGCAGTAAGCAGGGCAGATAAGGGCAGGGAGGGAGCGAGAGAGAAAGCGTCCGCCTTCGTTGAGAGCCAAGAAGGTAGGATGTTTTTCAGGTGGCTAAAATACATTTTGTTGTTGACCCCTCCACAGCAGTAGATTTCATAGCTTCTGTGTCAGACTCCAACCTGCTTTTCCAAACCCGGGGTGTGACAACTGACATCTACTGTATGTAATGTGCTGTCTATGGATAAGAACCCCACGAAACCCCACTTCAGCAAATCTGAACTATCCCTTTAAAACAGAAGGACAGTTAACCACACTGAATACATCATGATTACTGACCATTATAGCTGCATTTCAATTGTGCAAAGATTAGCTTCCATGATTCTAAATGGTTTTAAGGTTTTATGGTTTTATGGTTTTAAATATTTAAAACATGTGTGGTTGTTCCCCCCTGAATAAAAGTATGAAAGTAGCAAAGGACTTTTATTTTGACAAAATTAAAGGCATTTACACAATAAATTTGATGCAGAAAAGGCTACAAGTTGATGTATAAAAATTTACCTAAATGCAGGAAATCAAGTGCTCAATGTTTAAAAATTTCTGATGGTACATTTACAGTATGTGTCCCCCCAATGTTGAAATCAATCAAATCATCAAATTTCATATACTTTTTGCTGAGTTCCCTTAATATCAGTAATGATTGTATATTATCAGAGCTTGAGCAGTATCAATCCAACATGTTACTATTCAAATGCCCCACATGTCAACAAGCATGATCAATCATATAAACCAAAGTGATTCACACTGCTTGTCTGCTTTTGAATAATGTACTGTATATTGTCATTCTAATCTCATACTGGCTCCACTGCTGTGATTCAGAAGTGAGTCAGTTGCTTGGATACCAGTACACCTGCCTGCATGTCTGGTTCATTACTAATCTGGTTGTATTCTATTCTATTCTCCTACATCAGGAGCATTACAGTCAGGCCGCTCTTTTACAGTTTCACCTTATCTGCAGTGCTCAGCAAGTGAAGCACATTCATCTGATTTCAGCTTAGAGTTTGTTCAAATAGTCATCTGACCTTCCAGCCGTGTAAGCGGCGATATGCTATGGACAGTGACCCAGCACCATTTGACACCAGTGACTTTCCAACACTGTTAGTGTGAGCAAGGCCCCCTGCACCTCCTGGAATACAGAGAGCCAGGGCACTCAGATATTATTAGAACAAGGAGAGAGTTTTCACTGTAGTTACTCCACACAAGCACAATGGATTTTAAATTAAACTAGGAGTCAAGTAAAAGTGGTGACTTTTAGCTTTAAGGCTACTTGCGGGTGATATGTAACTCCAAAATGACCAATATTAAATATATATGGAAATAAATGAGACATTCTTAAACAAATGACAACATGAATAAACAGATTAAAATACACAAATTAACCCATATATTGTGAAGTTATTTGCTTATAAAAACTATTTCCATCAACTATATTTTCAGCTTTTAACAGTGTTGGAACTCATTTGATTTTATCGATATTTTTATTATCTTGAAATGCTCTTTTTCCCTGGATAATCAGTGGGACCAAAATGGTTTAGTTAGTTAGTCTCTAAGTGCAGCTTGAGCCGAGGGAGTGACTGCTGATGCTGCTGGAGAGCCAGTGAACATGGTCATGTCTTTCCCCAGGAAAAGCAAATCAAGGTTAAAATAAAATAAAATAAAATACTGAAAAGGTACATGTTGGCAGGAGGCCCACAGACTGCTGATGCAAAACGCTCAGAATTTGGTGCTACACCCCTGCCACTGCCTGTCAAAACTTCTCTATACCACACTGTGACTGTAGGAGGTGTGTCCTTAATCCATTTCAACAAAACACATTTCCTTGCCAAGAATACCAGTTTATCAAGCAGTGTGCATGTCAGAGAAGGAAGTGACACATTAGTGGTAAGCTCAGCAAGAGGGGGCCGTGTTATTTCTTAAATATAACTTTAAAATACTATGACTTCTTTGGCTATAAAGTTCCAAAACTGTGAGATGTATTCGCATTGCCAAAAAAGATGGAAATAATTCCCTTGTTCTTTCTGACAATTAACACACAGAGGTGATAATGATGCGCCGGTTAGAGTGGCAGCGAGTCTAAGTAGCTCCTGTCTTTAAGTCATTTTTGAGTGTGTTTTTTCTTTTTTTAATGATTGTTAATTTTTCAAATGTGATGAGTTAAGTTGTGTACATGAGGAACAATCTTCTGGATCTGAGAGAAACGACTTATGGAGTTAAACACCCAATACTGGCTGGGCTGAGGAAGCCGTTTCAAGGCTGCAGAGCAGGAGTGAAGCTAAAGGCTAGGAGGTGGAGATACAAGCCTTTCCTGCCTTCGGAAATAATGGGAAATGTTAATTTGCTATGCAACAAGTGTGATGAACTGTTGGCATTGGTGAGGAGCCGGCGACTCTACAGGGAGTGTAGTCCAATGTCCTTTGTGGAGATGTGGCTAAATGACAACGTGCTGGACAACTGGGTGAATCTACCCGGCTTCTCTACTATGCGAGCAGACAGAGACGCAAAAGCGAGGGACAAAAACAGAGGTGGGGGACTGATCCCATTGGTAAACAATAAATGGTGTCATGCCAAACATATCATGGTAAAGGACAAGATCTGTCAGGATACTGAACTGTTGGCAGACGGTCTTAGACCGTATTATGTGCCTCAGGAGATTTCGCACATTGTCAACATTATTGTTTATATTTCACCGCGAGCAGCAACGGCAGTGGTGTGTGATGTCATCCATGAAACTGTTTCTAGGATTCAGACCCAGTATCCTAGTGCATTCACCGCGTTAACGGGGGATTTTAACAACACCAATTTCTCCTCCCATCTCTCTGGGTTTGTTCAGTGTGTGGACTGTCCTGCCAGGGAGAATAAGACACTGGATTTGTTTTATGGAAATGCCAAGGATACCTACAGTGCCTCTGCCCTACCATCTCTTGGCAGATCAGATCATAATCTGGTCTCTCTCCAGCCTACATACAAACCCTGTGTATTAAAGCTGCCCGTTACCACCCGCTCAGTCAGGTAGTGGTCCCCGGAGAACAGTAAGTCTCTCAGGGATTGTTTTGAATGTACAGATTGGACTATATTACTGGAGCCAACAACATGGACATGGACATGGACAGTAAGGTGGACATTCTGACAGAATATATAAACTTCTGCAGGGACACTGTGATGCCAGTAAAGACTGTACACTGCTTCCCCAATAATAAACCCTGGGTCAACAACAATATCAAACAGCTCCTCAATCAGAAAAGCTGGCGTTCAAGCAAGGGGACGAGGAGAGGCTCAGGGAGGTTTCAGCATGAGCTGAAGGGGAGACTGAGACAGGCAAAGGTGGACTACAAAAGAAAGGTGGAACAGGTTAACAGGTTTGATGGACGGGGCAGTGTTCACCCTACCCTGGAATCCATCCCCCCTTCCACACTGTCACCTGCTGCTGCTGCTCCTACTCCACTGTTACCTGCAAGTAGCCCCTCCCACACTACTGCAGCCATAGCTACAACATCTACCACCCACGGCCAAATACCACTGTCTTTTACATCAGACGAGGTGAGGGCGGAGCTGAGGAGACCGCATACAGGGAAAGCTGTAGTCCCAGATGGAGTGTGTCCATGGCTCCTGAAAGACTGTGCAGCCCAGCTAGCAGAGCCCCTTCAGTGGCTCTTCAACAGGAGTACTCAAACAGGCAAAGTCCCGGTGCAGTGGACAACATCTTGTCTTGTACTGGTGCCTAAAGTGGGGTGCCCAGCCGAGTTAAATGGCTACTGACGGGTGGCCTTAGCATCACACATTATGAAGACCCTAGAGCACCTGGTCCTCCGTTTCCTGAAGTCAGAGGATCCTTTTCCTTGACTTCTCAAGTGCATTTAATACTATTCAGCCCTCCATACTGAGAGACTGGTTGGAGGGGATGGCAGTAGATCGCTTCCTGACCTCCTGGATAACAGACTACCTGACAGAGCAGCCTCAGTATGTCAGGCTTGGAAGCTGTGCCTCTGGGATGGTCAGGAGCAGCACTGGTGCTCCACAGGGAACTGTTTTAGCAACGTTCCTTTTCACACTCTACACAGCGGACTTTAAGTACAACTCAGAGTCCTGCCACAAAAATACTCTGATGATAAAGCTATTGTGGCTTGTATCAGAAGCAATCAGGAACAGGAGTACAGGGACCTTGTGGATGCCTTCAGGGACTGGTGCAGTAAGTGCTGTCTACACCTGAACACAGCCAAAACCAAGGAGATGGTGGTGGATTTCAGAAGCAAAGAGGTCACCCCATCAACCAGTCTCCGTACAGGGGGAGGACATTGAGGTGGTGCACACCTACAAATTCATTCAACCTTTATTTAATCTCGAGAAATCATTGAGGGACCACCCTCATTTACAATGATGTCGAGAGTACAGTTAGAACAGAAAGATATATGAAAACAAAACAAAGCAAGAGCAAATATATATGCACATGCATATACATATACACATACACATGAACATATGCAGACACCACATACATTCACATGTAAAT
The DNA here is from genome assembly GCA_019142605.1 of Cephalopholis sonnerati. Lineage (NCBI taxonomy): Eukaryota > Metazoa > Chordata > Actinopteri > Perciformes > Serranidae > Cephalopholis > Cephalopholis sonnerati. The sequence goes on from JAGQAX010000012.1 coordinate 1,651,273, forward strand.
ACTCACACACACACACCTACAGAAGGAGAGAATCACACACACAATTCAGACAATCAAACAACAGAACAGTTAAAAACAGTTACATTCAAGAGCGGAGTAGTTTGTAATCATGGTTTTAAACTGGCCTATAGATACAAGTGCATCAAGTTTTAGCGTTTGCTGTAAGGTGTTCCAAGTATGTGCAGCACAAAAACTAAAGGCAGTTTTCCCAAGCTCAGTATTTGCACGGGGGACTTCGAGTGTCAGCCAATCACTTGAGCGAGTGGAATAATGACTCTTAGACCAGATTAATAAGGAGGAGATGTATGACGGTAAATTTCCATTTAGGGCTTTGTAGATGAACAGAAACCAATGTCTGTTACGTCTAACTGTTAAAGAAGTCCAACCAACCTTTTCATATAGGATGCAATGATGAGTAGAATAACTGTCACCGGTAATAAATCTCAAGGCGGAGTGATAAACTGAATCAAGGGGTTTAAGAATGGAGGTAGAGGCGTGTCTATAGATGATGTCACCATAATCCAGGACAGACATGAAGACGGCATCAATTATCCGCTTCCTACTGAACATGGGAAAAAGCACAATGTTTCTGTACAAATATCCAATTTTTTGTCGTAACTTCCTTACAAGTGTGTCTATGTGAAATTTAAAAGTAACTTTTTGATCCAACCAGATACCAAGATATTTATACTGTGATACCCTTTCAATACTGTGACCATTTAGAGTGGCAATATGTAAGCCATTATCAGCAGTATCAACTATATCTCTGGCTCTGGAGAACAGCATGTATTTGGTTTTGTTTGCATTCAGTACTAGTTTTAAATTACAGAGTGCATTTTGCAAATTGTCAAAGGCTTGTTGTAGGGTTTGGGTGGCAGAGTGCGCAGTATTAGAAAAACAATACAGAACTGTATCATCTGCGTACAGATGGGAATTACAATTTGTTATGGATATATCTGGGGGTCATCCTGGATGATAAGCTGGACTGGTCCTCTAACACTGATGCTCTCTACAGGAAGGGGCAGAGCCTCCTGTTCTTCTTGCGGACACTAAGGTCCTCTGATGTGTGTGTGGAGATGTTGACCATGTTCTATCATACAGTGGTGGCCGGTGCACTTTTCTAAGCTGCAGTGCGTTGGGGAAGCAGCTTGACAGACAAAAACACCAAGCGTTTGGACAGGCTGATTAAAAAAGCTGGCTCAGTGCTCGGCAGGAGACTGGACCCATTAAGAACTGTGGTGGAGAGGGGCACATTGAACAAACTGAAAACTGTAATGGACAATAGCAGACACCCTCTCCACAGCCTCCTGGAGCGACAGAGGAGCAGCAGCAGCAGTCAGCTCATCTAACTGCGTTTCAGAACAGAGCACTTCAAGAGATCCTTCATCCCCACTGCAATAAGACTGTTTAACACCTCCTGAAGCCAGTAGCACACACACTTACACACATCACATTAACCACAACTGGCTGGATTGTGAAATGGACAATTCTATTCTAATTAACCTAATCTGTATTTGTGTACTTATTGTAATGTATTTTATTTTGTTTTATGTCTTTAATGAGCTGCTGGACAGCTGAATTTCCCCTCGGGGATAAGTAAAATTATTTCTATTCTAAAGCTCTAAAGAATTTCATATTGAATTTCTCTCAATATATTGCAAGTTAAATTGTTCTAACACAATGCTTTAGGGCCCTTTTGATTCAGTAGCCTTGATAAAAAGGAACTACAAGCATTTTTATTTTTGCACTGGACACATGATAATTCTTGTTAATGTATTCTGTTGTATTCAAGTTACGTGAAGTCAGGGTTACCATCTCTCCTTTAAGGCCAGAGGAAGACTGGTTTCTGCTATATTTTCATGGTGCTGGATTACAGTGATCTGTTGTACATGAATTCATCTGCACATTGCTTGCACATGTTATGTACTGCATATCACAGTGCACAAGCATTTATTACTAATTATTAAGTCCTCACTCATTACTGCCATCTTACCAGGGCTGGTTGGCCATCTTTGACCTTTCCTAGGCTCAGTCACTGGTACTTGTTCATTTATAAAGCAATACTGGGTAAACTCCCACCATACATTTGATTTGACAGAGATCTGACTGTATTTATGGTCTGAGATCTCAAGATTTAGTCTTTTTATCTGTTCATGGTGCATGGATGTGCTTTGCTTTCCTCACACGGAGTGGCCTTCAAAAAGGATGAAACTCTGACAACTGGTTTCTCTGCCTGACTTTGAAGCTCTCATAAATGCAAGAGTGAATAAATTGGATGATACTTTAATATATGTGAATGCATATCTTCTACGTTTTTACTGTGGTTATTGTTGTTTGTTACTTTGTCTTACGCTGCTGTTGGCTAGATCTCCCTTGATAGAGACATTGTTGATCTCAACGGGAATTACCCGATTAAATATGGGTTCAATAAATAAGGTAAAATAAAATAGTTTATACAGCTTTTTTTGTCCAACAATACGCATGTTGTGAGGAAAAAAAAACCCCACATTTTCTGCTTAAAACAAAATGGTATGTACCTCCTCAGAGTTGAAGGTAAAATGAGGCTGAATTTTGTTTCCCTTCTCAGCTGTGTTGAAATGACTAAGGACATAGCCTGTGCCATTTATTGTGGTTAAGTTGACATCACCCTATTTTGTTAAGCTCTTAAGAGATACGTGAATTGAAACCAAAACATACGGGTTCTTTTCCAGAAAAGAAAAATCTCATTCAAAATGTCATTGACATTTGTACACAGTACTAAAAATATAGCCTTGTGGGTTATGGCGTCTACTTGAGCAGCAGCAGAAGTGGAGCTCTGTCCCACTGAGCCCTAATCTGCACCTCCATTTCACCAATCTAGCACTCAACTAACTCCTTCTGCTCTAGGACTGCGGCATATACATATCTCATGGTCTGAAATGCCAAGCAAATACAGAAACAGACCGAAGATAACAGAAACAATCGGTAAGGATGACAAGGTTAGCAATGACTGGACCTCGCTAGTCGACGAGGAGATGGAGGAAGCTAAAGCTAACGGCCTAACAGATAGGGCTAATATTTTAGCAGCCATAAAATCAAGGAGAACAGATTTCTCCACTCAACTAAGAGAAGTTGTCTCATCTAATTAAGAACTAAGAGAAGCAATCAGTGTTTTCTCCAAGAGGCTAACTTCAGCTGAGACCCGCATTGGCAAAGTTGAAGACGACATCTCCTTGCTTACCAGCAAAGAAACATCCCTTCAGAGAGTGCATGAGCTTACTCTAAGCCCACCGACCCCCGTGCCCTGATCATGAATTTCCTTGACTATCAAGCAGAGGCGATTTCTCTAAGACTGCAAGGGAAGCTCAGCTTCCCCTAAAATATAAAAAATTAAATGGTCAAATATGTACAGTTCTATTAACATTTCATTGACTACAAATGCGTTAGAACACGTTCATCCCGAAGACGAGTTCGTTCAGAATCAGCTACTTATCAAAAATTGACTGACTCGGTCTATGGTCAATGCATTTGCCCGTAGAAGCTGAGCGTCCATGCACTTCAATGGGACTGCATGGAACAGTTTTTGTCATTGCCTCAAAACTCGACAGTCATTGGATAAATGCCACGATTTTGTCCCACCCCCGGACGCTCAGCGTCTCTGGGGGTGAATGGAGCTGTGGGTGGGCCTCGGCTGGGCTGGACGCTGAGCTTCCACATGATGATTGGAGGATCAATCGAAATCAGTCCTGTTTTGATCGACAGCTATTTTGAGATATACACCGTCACTTGACAGCTCAGCTCAGTCCCATCGCGGATTTTGCAAGTGGAGTCTTCTGACAGATTGCCGTTCTGGTGTTTAAACCCATCTGAAAATCTTTGAGGTGTGTTTTGCTGTGGTTCTATGACATGAGTGTGGTTGAAAAATGGCTTCAATTAAATGTTCCTTTTATAAGTTACTGCCTTGCTAAAATATGACGGGAATTTGAATGAATGAATAAATGATCTTTATTGTCATTGCACATGTTACAGAGCAACGAAATTTGTTTCAGTTTCAGCCCGTCCAAGAAACATAAAAAGACAGTGACACATAACAGGGGGAGGACAGGAGCGGGAGAACTGTGGGTCGCCATACGAACGGCGCCCTGTTACTTAGATGAAAAAAAGGGTGAACAAGAGGGAGGAAGAGGGAAAAGAAAAGCAACTCCCAAACTGTGGGGATTAGGAAAAACTGTGTGGGATTAGGAAAAAAAAACACCTCAGCACATAAGCAACATAATAAGACATTACAACAAAACTTGAAGACTTGCACATGTGGGGGGGGGGGGGGTGTTGGGGAAGGGAAGTGATGCAGCATAGACACCGTGGACCGTGGGGGGATGAGAATCTTCTATGAGAGCAGCCGACACATGTTCCTTACACCATTGGAGGTGGAGGAATTTTTTTGGCGAGTTCGCCAACAGAAGAACAGGTAGATATTGGCCCATGTATTCACAAATACGCAATGACACACATAAAGATACTCTCTCAAAAGCTGTTAGGAGATCAATGAGAGATGATTAAGAGCTGTAACAAGTTCATTTATGTTTCAATCTTCTGGTTTCTACAAAAGCAACCCTACACCTGATAAGCTACAACAATTATTTACAAGCATGTTGTTGCCATGGTAGCCCACACATCCAGACAGTGACTCTGACCTCAATTTCAATTAAATTTTCAATTTCAATTTAATAAGCTTTATTGGCATGATTGTAGATTAACAATATTACCAAAGCCACTTTTTTGACCTACTCCTCCTGCTGGGGCATACACCATTCATTTTTTTATTTGTTCTCATTTTTGCCAGTAAGTTGCTCTTTAAGAGTCTACTAAGATATTAAAGGAAGAAATACTTAGGAGATGAGAATAACGAGACCGAGCTGGACACACAGCTGCTTAATACGGCCGGCCCCTGTCTGTCTGGATACTGTATGCAAGTTTACACGGCCAATAGTGAAGACCAAAGTTGCAATCAATCAATCAATCAATTTTATTTATAAAGCCCAATATCACAAATCACAATTTGCCTCAAAGGGCTTTACAGCATACAGCATCCCTCAGTCCTTTGGACCCTCACTATGTAGCTTTACTTTGATATGTTGTCGATTGCTATTTGATGTAACTAGGGTGGGAAAAACGGCTCAGGTACTAATAACAAGACGCCTTTTCTGCTCCCTCAAAAACAAGGATGAGTGAACACATCCAAGTGATTGTGAGTGAGAGGGAGGGATTTCTGTGCTCAGTTTTTTTCCACAGGTGGAAATTTTAGGGATTTTTTGTAGGAGTTATGATTGTAACAATGTTGTTCTTCTGTTCTTTAAGGTGTAAGGTACATGTTCACATGGATAAGGCAAAACTGCACAAACATGGCTCTACTTTAGAAACTATGTTGCTTTGTAAATGAGTAGGAATTCCGAGCTTGAGCTTATGTCTTGGAATGTCAGAGGCCTTGGGAAAACTTGTAATAATGAAACAAGTAATGACCAGACTCAAGCAATACCATCCAAAAATTGGTGTCATTCAAGAAACTTGTGCCTGTGCATAAACCTGTACCACTCCGTATCCAAAAAAACTATTTAAAATCCTATGGGCAGATACATCACAATACAAAACTCGTTACAAAATCAAGATTTGATATTTGTAAATTTATATGGTCCAAATAACAATGACCCAAACTTTTACAATAACTTGTTCCTATTTGTCTCTTCTCTACTGGAGAAATAATAATGGGCGGCAATTTCAATTGTACCCTAGATCCAAAACTTGATTGATCCTCAGGTTTAGATACTTCCCATCCATGAAGCAAAACGATTATACACCACTTCATGCACAAATTAAATTTAAAAGACATATGGAGATCAGAAAACCCTACAAAGAGAGAGTTCTCTTGTCATTCTGTTAGCCACAAGTCTTATAGTTGTGTAGACTACTTTCTTATTTCCAACACAATTACTTCAAATGTCCGTGGCTGTATATATAAAAGTATTCTTATCTCTGATCACACTTGAATTTTGCTTAACTACTCAGCAACAGTGACTCTTAAAGGACAGACTGTTTGGTGTTTAAAGCTACATTGGTTGTGTGGCAGAATGGTTCATTTCAGCCTCTGAATTGTGTGGCAGGATTAGGTTTTGCTTTCACTTTCTGCCCTGCCCACTGAGTGCCACAGGCTGGAGGCAATTATTCAATTGCACAGTGATTGCGGGCCGCACAGTGCCTTGCTATATGTAGGCAGACCTCCCTTTTCCTCGGGTTGGATCCTCCTACTCTGCACGGGAGCCGGTGTCGGCAGCAGTGGCGTGGTCTGGCGTGGTTTGGTGCGGCTGTTCAGATGCTGTTTTGGATCGTATCTCCTCTGTGACATTAAGAGCTGGCCTGCATGCCGGCTGGAGATCTGCGGCTGGAGTGTGTGGCGCGGCCTGTGCCTGACGAGCCCGAGGTCACTGCGGAGCCGCTTTGCTGAACTTAGCGTTCCCCTCCCTTCACCAGGGAGACTCTACCTCAATGTACCGGCCGGGCTGCACACCACTATGGGCGGCTCGTTCCCCAAACTGGGCCTCCGCTCCGACATCTATTGCTGTTCTGTCTCCACGTGGTTTCACTGTCTCCATTGCCTCCGCTGTCTCTGCTGTTTCCAGTGTGGCTGCTGTTCCCACTTGTTCCCAGTTTCGAATCCACTTTCTCTATGCTGGCCTGTGGCAGACAGACTTGGGATCGAGTCCAGGTTTCAGCACAGGTTAATGAGACACGATTGTTAAAGCGGTACCCCCCAGCAAAGCTGATTTGATTTAAATAATTTTTGTTATTTCTTTTTGTGTGTTGTGGTTAATTTAATAATCAGTTAGGGCTTAATTTTGGGTTTGTGTATTTGTACTACTGAGTTACTGTGTTTTCATTGATAATTCTAGTTTATTGTTTTTGCTTTCTTTTGTTTTCTTTTATTGCTATTTTTCTGTGTTGGGGTTAATTGGGCCAGGAGTGATTTTTAGAGTACTGCTCTCTATAACAGTAGCAGTATTTGCTCAGTAGATGCCTGGTGCACAGTCCCTTTTGTGCCCCTTGCCCCCCCCCCCAATATTTGTTTGGCTGAGGGTCTGCCTTCTCTGCCATAGGATAGTAGCTGCTGGGTCCAAGCTGGTGATGGACGGTTTCCCCCGGTGATGGTCTCCTCACTTTTCCTTTGCAGTGGTGTATTTACGGTATTATTTGGTGTGTGGTTGTTTTCATTTGAGGTGTTTATCATTTTGACCCCTGCCCTTTACCTTGTGTAGTCCGTCCCGCTTGCTAATAACCCTTAGTGCAGCCATTTGTGTCAGTGGCCGGCAACCCTCAGCTTAAAAGGGCCCTTGGGACTGCGCAATAGATTTTTATATACTTATGTATATGTATTTCAGATTTTATTGTATTTGTTGTTTTTTACTAATATTGATGTTAATAAAGTTTCTGTCCATTTCTGGAAACACATGTCTCTGCTCAGCGTGCGTTCGAACTTGTGTGACCTTTTCCTGTTTAGTATCATAGGTTGTACTGGTTAATAATTTCCTGGAGGGTGAAATTCCCCTCAGTGGCGTTGTCGGATTTAACAAAACTAAATTAATTAAATTTAACCCTCGCTGCCATGCCACAGTTGGATAGCCCTAATTTTTTCAAATATGTTGCTTCAGATATAGGTATCTACTTTCAATTGAATACAACTGAAACATCTGCCTCAGTAAGATGGGAGGCTTTTAAAGCCTTTATTCAAGGTCAAATGGTGGGTTACACCAAAAATAAATCAAACAAACAATATTTACAGATGCTACAGCTTGAAAGAGACATAAAGGAGCTTGAGTTGGAAATAAACATAAATGATTGCAGTGAGAAGCAACAAAAATTAGCCACTTTAACAGCAAGATATAATAAGCTACCCACCGATAAAGCCCTTGCAGGATTAGCTAGATTAAAGCAAACCTATTATGTTGAGGGAGAAAAGGCCGGGAATGGCGCATAAAAACATTGCAAAATGAAAGATCAATTACTGAGATAATGACTGCAAATGGAGATAAAACTTCAAATTCCCCCAAAATCAAGTTTTTTTAAATCATACTACTCACAGTTATATTGATCAGATAAGCCTGCAACTACTAATACCTTCCATAGCTTCTTTGATAATTTAAAGATTCATTAACTTAGTAAAGAAGCTAAAGCTAGACTCCCCAATCACAATTGCTGAATTATCTGACACAATTGACAAATTGAAAGTTGGAAATCCTGGCTCAGATGGGCTTCCTATTGATATTTATATATATTTTTTAAAAACAAGCTACTATCTCCACTACTAGATATGCTGCTAGAAAGCTTTAATACAGGTGAGCTACCCCCAGCCTTACATTACGCTCTTATAACTGTAATACTAAAACCTGTGAAAATGCCAACAAAATGTGATTCCTACAGACCAATCTCACTTATAAACTCCGATGCAAAGACTATTGCTAAAGTGCTTGCACGTAGACTCAAAAAATACCTGTCTTTCCTCTCTGATCCAGATCAAAGTGGGTTTGTCAAGGTCTGACAAGCTTTTTACTGTGTCTGTAGGGTTCTAAATATTATTCATGCAAAGATGGAGCACCCAGATACAGCAGTACTTTTGTTAGATGCGGGAAAAGCATTTCATAGGGTGTAAAATTGCTAACTCCAAGAAGTACATGCTTGTTTTGGTTTTAGCAGATATTTCTCTAATTGGATCAAGGTATTATATAACTATTCAGTATCATCAGTAACAACCAATAATATAGTTTCCAAACCCTTCAACCTTGGTAGGGGTATACGCCAAGGCTGTCCCCTCTCACCACTGCTGTTTGTACTTGCAGTGGAACCACTAGCAATTGCCATTAGGAGTAATCAAAAGGCTGCTGTCATGAAAATAAATGATACTGAGAATAAAATTGGTTTATTCGCAGATGATATTGTTATTTTTTTTTTATCGCAATTGGAACTTTCATTACATAACCTGTTTGATACTACTCACACATTTAGTCCACCTGTTCAAGCACCATTTAAAATAGTTTCAGATAGCTTTACTTACTTAGGTATAAAAATCAAAGTGACAATTTAGTATCTGTAAATTATGATCCAGTTGTCGAATCCGTGTCTGAACTAATTCATAGATGGTCAGTGCTACCAATTTCTATGACTGGACAAATCAATATTCTTAAAATGAATATTTTCCTGAAATTTCTTTACCTTTTTCAATCTATCCCCCTTTGCCATCCTACTCTTTTTTTCGCAAAAATGAAAAGTATGTTTTGCAATTTCATTTGGAACAATAGACGGGCTAGACATCGATTATCTCTGCTATATCTCCCCTGTGACTCCCAAACCTCCAATGGTATTTTTGGCAGCCCAACTCTTTACTGCCTCCTGCTGGTTCACACTGGAGACACCAATGGCCTGGGTGAGCATTGAAAGATACATCTCCTCTACCACTCAATTCATATCTGTATTCATCCAAATTCAAAGAACTAAAGAAATTTACAGAGAATCCCTTTGTTAAAAATACAATGGAAGTACGGTTTGCCGTTATTGTAGTTTAGTTAAACAGTTCAGTGAAAGAATTCATTGTTTTCTATGTCATGCAGTGGTCCCTTTAAGAGACACAGGAAGTGGGTAACAGGAAATTACTTTTTTTTTTTTTTACCTGTTAGTCAGAAAGGAGATGAACAGAGCAGAAATCAGATAGTCTCCAGATGCCTGTGTCTGTCAGCAAACATCTGCTTACATCTTATGCCAGAAGCATCATCGGTATGTAATGTCATCATATGTCCTTTTATTTATTTGATTGCAGTTCATTATTTAATGTTTATAAAGTGGTTTTGTGATTTTAACCGGTAACCTAATTTCAGTGGGTTTTTTTATGTAAAATGGCTACTTAGCTGTTCGTAGATTTCGTTTGCAATGTAGACAATGTTTATAGTCACCAGGAGTTTATAGTACAGTAAAGTAGTATGATTGACAATACATTAAAACACAACAGATTACTTTATTGATAGATTAAAAATCATAAATAGGCAATGCAAGTGTAAACATGAGTGAGTTAAAAAGTTAAAAAGGAGTCATTTGATTTATGATAAAAGTACATTTACAGTGTATTTGAAAGGTATTCACAAAATATGTACAGTAAGTATATTTTTCTGAGTATGTTTCTTTCTTTGTCTGTTTTCAGTTTCACCCTTTTCTAATCAATAAACCTGCAGACAAACTGATCACTGTCTCCAGAGTTTTAGTGAATGAAAGGTGTTTAGCTTAGTGTTGAGTTATATCCAGGACACATTACGAGGGCGGCATAGTGAAGCAACGGCTTCAGAGCAGCAGATAACGCAGTTTACGCTTGAAACAGAGAATGGAAAAGAACAAAAGCACACTACAGACCACATCCTACGCCCCATGTTCTTTGAAAAGTTCGAAGGCTTCTTCCACTGAGGCTGCTGCTGCCGTGGCTCGTGCGAAAGCAGAGGCAGCCAAGGCACGCCTGCCTTATGCGAAGAAGGAAATGGCCCTAAAACTAGAAAAAGCACAACTCGAAGCAACTATGGACATGTTAGCGTTAGAGCAAGCAAAAGCTGCGGCTGTGGCCAAAGCAGAAGTCTAAGAGGCAGCTGTCGATGGTAGTAGTTGAAGTAGCTCCAAGCTATTTGCAAGCCCCCTTGACTCAATGGAAAGTACCAAACAATATGGCGCCGCACAGGCTAAAGAGGAAAATAGAGGACAGTTTGCATCGGCACTGCGTCAGCCCTCTCAAGACAAGAGCGGACAGCCACATACAGAGTCAGCATCAGCGTACCATATCCAAACCCCACACCTCAAAACTGAGCGTAGCCTAGCCGATGCAGACTTTTTCCCTACAACACCAAACCAAATAGCAACAGTTCAGCAGTCACAGCTTGCTCCAGATACACATCTTTACTCAAGTAATATGCAAGATTATAGTCGTACAAATGGAGCAAACCACGGTCCTCCTCTTCTCTCCATGCCCAGCCACACACCTCAACATGCCCACCATGATCAAGCAAACTAGACTGATTTCGTCAGATATTTGGCTCGTCGGGAGCTTGTCACCACAGGCTTAATCCAGTTCACGACCAACCATATAGCTACAAAGTGTGGAAAAAGTCCTTTGGAAATGCGGTCAAAGGTCTACGGTTGACATCCAGGAAGGAGATGGATTTGCTGGTCAAGTGGCTGGGGAAAGAGTCAGCCGAGCATGCTAAACAGATCAGGGCTGTCCATGTTAGGATAGAGGGCTTAGGATGATATGAGATAGACTGGATACATGTCACGGGACCCCCGAAGTGATTGAAGATGCACTTTTTCAATGCATCAATAGCTTCCCAAGAATCTCCAACAGAGACTATCTGAAACTCCACGAGTTAAGCGATCTGCTTATGGAACTGGAGGCAGCAAAGGCAGATGGAGATCTCACAGGCCTAGGATACCTAGACACATCACGGGGAATAAATCCTTAAGTCCAAAAGTTGCCCTTCAACCTACAAGAGAAGTGGCTTTCGCTTGGATTCAGCTACAAACTACAGTACCAAGTCTCATTCCCTCCCTTCGAAGTTTTTGTCAACTTCGTTAGGCAGCAAGCTGTAACACGAAACAATCCAAGTTTCAAGTTCACTTGCCAAGCAGATGACCCACCAAAGGTAGACAAGACTCCATGGAAACTAAGTAGACAGAAAGAAATCTCAGTTCACAAGACAGATGTACCTCCTACAACTCCTCTTGCCTCAGACAGACAGGATATTAAAGCTGATGATTCCAAGAAACAGTGCCCAATCCATAAAAAGTCTCATCCACTCTGAAAGTGCCGGGCCTCCCGTGAGAAGCCTTTAGAGGAACGTAAAGCATTTCTAATAGTTGGAAATGTGTGCTTAGGAGGCGTTCACAAGCCCACCACAGTTAATGCATTCTACACCAGCACAACAGAACAGAAATGCCCCTCCATCTTTAAGCCCTGCCCTAACGTCTTCTGTGTGAAGGAGAGATACAGTCATTCCCCGTGTCAGAACTCGACTGCAATGAACAAGTTGAGAAGTTAGGCTGCACAGTGTTTCAGCAGACCAAGGATGATAATAAAGTGGCTCCATCCATAGAAGACATCTCATTCCTGAGAATAATGAAACAAGGCTTACAGAAGGATGAGAGCAACTGCTGGGTAGCTCCGCTGCCATTCAAAACCCTGAGGCCTCGTCTCCCAGACAACACAGTCCAGGCCTTGAACCGACTGTCATCTCTGAGACACAATCTTGATAGGAAGCCAATGATGAAGGAGCACTTTTTCACCTTCATGGAGAAAGTGTTCCAGAACAATCATGCTGAAGTGCTCCCACTTAAGAAAGACGAAGAGCGATGGTATTTGCCGTCCTTTGATGTGTGCCATCCTAGGAAGCCAGGAAACATACGGGTAGTGTTCGACTCCAGTGCCCAGCACAATGGAGTGTCACTTACTGATGTACTGCTAACTGGACCCGATATCAACAATACCCTCCTTGGGTTGCTCATCAGATTCCGCAAGGAAGCTGCAGCCATAACAGCGGACATCCAGCAGATGTTCCATTGCTTCCTTGTGAGAGAAGAGGACCGCAATTTTCTGAGGTTTTTGTGGTTTCGGGACAACGACTCATCGTAAGACATCGCTGAATATCACATGAGGGTTCACGTCTTTGGGAATTGTCCCTCCCCAGCAGTAGCCATATACTGTCTAAGGCAGTCTGTACGAGATGCAGAGCCTGATGTCAAAGAGTTTGTGAACCGTGACTTCTATGTGGACGGCGGCTTGAAATCTCTCCCTACAGTTGAGGCCGCAGTGAACCTGTTCAAGAGGACACAAGACGTGTTGTCAGACTCTAACCTACGTTTACACAAGATTGCCTCAAACAAAAGAGAAGTTATGGAAGCCTTTCCATCTCAGGACCATGCCAATGACTTCAAAGACCTGGGGGCTCATTTATAAAGGTTGCTGCGCACAAAAAGATTGTGGAAACGGGGCTGAAATGTGTGTAAGCATTTTTCACCGCCATTGTTGGGATTTATGGAAAAATACTATGTGGAAAAGGGTACGCATTCCTACGCATACTTTAGACCTACCGTAGACCTCCCTCAAAGTTTTTCAGCGCACGGGAAATCAGCAACATCCAATGATTAATTTTGTACTTTGGTTATAGGATAAAATACATAGTCACTCCCCTGAAAGTTAAATAAATAAATATATAAAAAACAGTAGTGGCAATTAGGATCAGCTTGTACAAATGTCACTGATTGGCACACGCGCTATAAATAGCAGTCAGTTTGACTCATACAGTGTCGTGCGTAATGGCTGCTTTGGCTTTGCTGGAAGACTTGGCAAACAGATGAGAGCAATAGCATGTCTTCAGGGATCACGGGGACTTTCTAGCCCATGATGATGAATGGCTAATAAGCTGATTCAGATTACCGAGAGCCATTCTCTTGGGTATGTGCTGAATTGGGCCCAGCTTTGGAAAGACCCACCGGACGGAACTGGTCCATCCCCGTGCAGGTCCAACTGATGACCACTTTGGGCTTTCTAGCCATGGGGACATTCCAGCACGAACTGGCCAACAGGTTTGGAATATCGCAGCCCTCATTCAGCGCAACAATGCTAGCTGTCTTAGACTGCATTATTGAAATAAGTCCACATTATATACAGTTTCCTTACACTGTGGGTGAGCAGGCCAATATCAAAATGCAATTTGCAGCAATCTCCGGTTTTCCAAATGTAATTGAGCGAGTGACTGCACTCACATTGCCATAAAAGCGCCAAATGATAACGAATTTGCCGGGGGTTGGTGGCGGCTGGCCTCTTCTGGGGGGCTCTGGTTGGCCCTGGGGGTTTGGGTCGGGTTGGCCCTCCTGCTGCTCCCCCGTGCCCCTTCCGCTCCCCTTCCCTCCTCCTCCCTCCTCTCCTGCCCGCCCTCTCCTCTTTGCCCCCCGCCTTCCCTCGGGGGGGCCTGGGGCCCTCCGCTGCCTGGGGGTCAGCTGTGGGGGCCGGGTGTCCTCTCTTGTGGGGGGGCTCCAGCTCATCCTCACACAGGCTCCTTCCCGTGCCTGTGCGCCGCCACCGGAGGTTGAGTACTGCTAGCTGTGGGCCTTGTTCCGGGTCCGGTGCTGTCCTGGGGTGTGGTGGTGCATGGACAGTGTAGGTCTTGCTGCGGGACGCGCGTCCCGTGCCCTCTGCGTACCTTCTGGGGTAGTGTTGGCGCTCACAGTCTGGGCATCTTAGAGCTTGGGTGGTCGAGGTAAATATACTATTACTTTTCATGTGTGTGTGTGTGGTTTTTTTATGTGTGTTTTTTTTTTCCTTTTTGTTGAGGCTGGATTGATCGGGATCGGGTGCGATTCTGTGGAGGTGGTGGCAGGTGGTCGGCCTGGGTTTTATGTTTGGGTTCTGTGGGGTGCTGCTGGGTGTGCGGGGCTGGGTGGCGTGGCGTCTGGTCATTCGGTGGATTTGGAGTTCGCGGCACTGTTGGCATGTATGGCGCTGTGGTGGATGTACCGGCTATTGTGGGCGTGTGGTGGATTGTTGGGGGAGGGGTCGGGCTGCTGGCGCGTTTTGGCCTGCATTTTGTGAATGGATGTCGGCATTTGGAGCTGTTCCTATCCCTGGTCTGGGCTTTTCTGTCCTGGAGCTGTGGGCCCCGTCTGTTGTTTGCTTGTTGGCGCCTTCACGGTGGTATGTCGGGTTGTATGTCGGCGGTGGCCCGTGTGTGGATGTGCTCTCATTGGATGGGGTGAGTGCGGTTGTTTTGGGGGTCCCATGTCTCATCGATGAGGTATTCGCCACACATCTCACAAATCACTGTAGTTAATCTTAGGCATATATAGGGACACGACAACTAGGGCCCTGTGGACAGGTGAGGGTGAGGACAGGGGGCTCTGTGGTGGGGCGGATTGCAATGCTTTACGGCATTGCGTCCCCCCACCCTCCCTCCTACTTGCCTGTCGGGTGGTGGGTGGGCCCTCCTGCCCCGTGCCTCCTGGGCTGGTCCGGGGTGCCCTGGGGTCGTCGGCCGCTGCCCCCTCTTGGCCTCTGGGTCTGTGTGTCTGTCCGTGGCCCTTGTGGCTCTCTGGGGGATGCCTCCTGGCGCGCCCTCGTCCCGGGGTGGGGCGCTTGGCCAGCCTGGCCCTGCTGGGTCATTGTGGCTGCTCAGGGCTTCGGTGTCCATCGCACATGCATGTTCGTTCAGGGCTTGCCAGCTCCTGTCGAGTCCCACTGTTGAGCTATGTGGGAACCCGCCAGAATGCGCTGAGTCACTTTTCAGACTTATCACTTAAATCACGCCCTTTGTGCATTCCTCCCTCACTCATGCCCTCTGGCGGCCTACTCTTTACTATCAGGACTCCCACAATTCTGGTCTCCAATTCCGATTCTTTGTTTGTGGTTTTGGATGGGATATTGGTTGTTGAGTTCTTGCATCCTAATAGCACTGCTTATCTTGCCCCTCCCCCGTTTGTCTTATCTCACCCTGCCTGGCATTTGTTCCCCCCCCTATTCACTGTGGTGCAGCACTGCCCCCTCTGGCACATATTAGGACAATCCAATAAAGAATGACAGCTTAGCTTCCAGGGGGGGCCGGTGATGGTCACAACACACGCACAAAATATCAATATATTTTGTTGCAAGACTAAGAATATGCATCAATCTCATAAAAAGTTGACACCCCTTTTGTGGTGTTATACGATGAGAATAAATGCAGACAATAAGAAGAGAAAAAATAAATAAATAACGAATTTGCCTATGTAAATCGAAAACATTATCACTCTGTTAATGTTCAAATCATTTGTGGCGCTGACATGACTGTGACAAATGTGGTGGCTCGATGGCCTGGCTCGACACATGACTCATTTATTTTGAGGCATAGTAGTGTTGGAAGAAGACTTCAGGCTTGTGCTGTGCATGATGGTTGGCTTGTGGGTGAGTTTATTAATTAATTTATTTTATTTATTATTGTTAAATTCAGTGGTTATTGGCTAATCTTAAACATGTAATATTCATGCAGGTGACAGTGGATATCCACTTACCACCTGGCTCCTCACCCCCTTCGCAAATGCACAGAATGTGGCACAAAGACGATACAACGAGGCGCATGGTCGGGCCCGTTCTGTGGTGGAGCGCACAATTGGTCTTATAAAAACCCGCTGGAGGTGCCTGGATAAGGCAGGTGGCACTCCTTTATATGCCCCTGATAAGGTGAGTGCACTTGTAGGCTCTACCACCTAAAACACTCTGTAACACTCTGTAAAGTCACCACTTTATCAGTAAGTCAATTGTCTAAACCCTTTTGAGGTTACTGTAAGTTTTTTGTAGTCTACCCCTTTTGTGTAGAACTGATTCAGAATAATTTAACTGAATGACGCATTTTATCGTGATTTTCAAGGTGTGTCGGATAATTCGGGCGTGTGCCGTCCTCCACAATGTGGCACAGTGCAATGGTGTCCCTGCACCAGCTGAAATCATGCAAGAGGACATCGTCCCACATCCTATGACCAAAGGCAGTGGCTGCAAAGGCTGGCATCACTGCTGCACAGCAATTTCAATTGAGGAACTTGCAAGGGCTAAGAGAACTATCATTCGTGCAGTTCTAGAGGAGACATGCGCTCAAGTAGGCCTGTGTAAAAAAGGGGGAAAATCTCCCTAAGGACAGTCCTCTTAAACCCTTACCTCCTCTTATCGATGCTGATGGCGTCCCAAGAGTTGGGGGTCGTATCAGAGAAGCAGAACTCCAGTCACAGGAGAAAAACCCCATTATCATTCCTGGCAAGCACCACATAGCAACACTTCTAGTCAGGTATTACCATCAGAAAACCAGGGACGACTGTTCACTGAGGGTGCCTTATGAGCTGCTGGCCTCTGGATTGTTGGTGATAAAAGGCGAGTGAGCAGTGTTATCTATGGCTGTGTCACATGCCGCAAATTTCGGGGCACACCTCTGACACAAAAGATGGCTGATCCTCCAGCAGATCGCCTGTCAACTGCACCTCTGTTCACAAATGTTGGCCTGGACATTTTTGGCCAATGGACTGTGTCCTCACACTGGACTAGGGGTGGCCTCGCTCAGAGCAAACGGTGGGCAGTGTTATTCACCTGTATGAGCGTAAGAGCTGTCCACATAGAACTCATTGAATCTCTAGATACGTCGAGCTTCATTAACACCCTCAGGCGTTTCCTTGCCCTCAGGGGCCCAGTGAAACTCATTCGCTCTGATCAAGGAACCAACTTTGTCAGTGTGTGCAAGGAGCTCAAGGTTTCTTCCAATATGGACAACACTTCTGTCGAGATGTTTTTGCTGGACCAAGACTGCAAGTGGATGTTCAATGCCCCCCCTGCCTCTCACATGGGTGGTTCATGGGAAAGAATGATTGGCATAGCAAGAAAAATCTTGGACTCTATGTTCCTGCAGCTTGGGACGTCAAAGCTGACTCATAGGGCACTCTCTACACTGATGGCAGAGGTGGCTGCTATCATCAATGCCAGACCTCTTGTACCAGTGTCAACTGATCCAGACAATCCATTTATACTGACACCGGCAACCCTCCTCACTCAGAAAGTGAGTCTGCCCTCTGCCCCAGATGGTGGCTGGGTCAAAGACCTCCATAAACACCAGTGGCGCCAACTCCAGCACCTCGCTCAAACCCTCTGGGACAGATGGAAAAAACAATATCTTTCTTCACTTCAGCCACGAAGGAAGTGGCAGTTTCCCCAGCTCGACCTCCAGCCTGGAAACATCATGCTTCTCAAGGACAACCAATTAAAAAGAAACAAATGGCCTGTGGGACTTATTACTCGAGTCTTCACCAGCAGAGATGACAGAGTGTGCAAGGTGGAGAT
Organism: Cephalopholis sonnerati; assembly: GCA_019142605.1. Classification (NCBI taxonomy): domain Eukaryota; kingdom Metazoa; phylum Chordata; class Actinopteri; order Perciformes; family Serranidae; genus Cephalopholis; species Cephalopholis sonnerati. Next base: position 1,669,172 of record JAGQAX010000012.1, read on the forward strand.
CAAAGTTTCTAGGAAAGATGGGACTTAAGTGTTCCTGCGGCCTGTAACTTAGACAGTCTTACTCCTAGCTCCAGAGAAGAAGCCGTATTAATATCAATCAATCAATCAATCAATTTTATTTATAAAGCCCAATATCACAAATCACAATTTGCCTCAGAGGGCTTTACAGCATACAACATCCCTCTGTCCTTAGGACCCTCACAGCGGCTAAGGAAAAACTCCCCAAAAAAACCCCTTTAACGGGGAGAAAAAAATGGTAGAAACCTCAGGAAGAGCAACTGAAGGAGGGATCCCTCTTCCAGGAAGGACAGACGAGCAATAGATGTTGTACAGAACAGATCAATATAATGAATTAACAGTAATCCATATGACACAATGAGACATAAGGAGAAACAGATATTATATTAATAATATTATTATATATGTATGTGACAATAATCACATGTATATAATAGTCCAGGTATGACTAATAGTAACAGCAGCAGTGGGAGGCATCAGGCAGGACCACGGCAGCAGCACAACCACAACACACCATCCAGGCACAGCTGCGGTACCTAGTAGTAGTAGTTAACCTGCGAGACAGTGGAGCACAAAGGCTCTGGAGAACAAGCCGAGTTAGTGACATGCAGTAGGCCCGGGTTAGAGAGATGCATTAACAGGACATGAATACTAGCAAGGGAGACAGAGAGAGTGAGTGAGAAGGAGAGAAGGGGCTCGGTGTATTATAGGAGGTCCCCCGGCAGACTAGGCCTATGTCAGCCTAAATAGGGGCTGGTCCAAGACAAGCCTGAGCCAGCCCTAACTATAAGCTTTATCAAATAGGAAAGTCTTAAGTCTAGTCTTGAAAGTGGAGACGGTGTCTGAAACAGGAAGCTGATTCCACAAAAGAGGAGCCTGATAGCTGAAGGCTCTGGCTCCTGTTCTACTTTTGGAGACTTTAGGGACCACAAGTAACCCTGCATTCTCGGAGCGCTGTGTTCTGGTGGGATAAAAGGGCACTATGAGCTCTCTGAGATATGATGGAGCCTGATCATTTAGAGCTTTGTAAGTTAAGAGAAGGATTTTAAATTCAATTCTGGATTTTACAGGGAGCCAGTGCAGAGAAGCTAAAACAGGAGAAACATGATCTCGTTTCTTAGTTCCTGTCAGTACACGTGCCGCTGCGTTCTGGATTAGCTGGAGAGTTTTTAGGCACTTATTAGAGCTACCTGATAATAGAGAATTACAGTAATCCAGCCTCGAGGTAACAAACGCATGGACCAATTTTTCAGCATCTTTTAGTGACAGGATAGGCCTAATTTTCGCAATATTACGCAGATGAAAAAATGCAGTCCGAGACGTTTGTTTTAAATGGGAGTTAAAAGACAAATCTTGATCAAATATTACGCCGAGGTTTCTTACGGTGGTGCTAGAGCCCAGAGCAATGCCATCCAGAGAAACTATATCATCAGATAAAGAGTTTCTGAGCTGTTTGGGGCCAAGAACAATAACTTCAGTTTTGTCTGAATAACATCTATGGACTGTTGGGTTGTGGCAGTTTAATCCCGCCAGGCAGGGAGTGGGCTGTTATTGTAGTTTAGTTAAACAGTTCTGTGAAAGAATTCATTGTTTTCTATGTCATGCAGTGGTCCCTTTAAGAGACACAGGAAGTGGGTAAAAGGAAGTTACGTTTTTCTTACCTGTTAGTCAGAAGCATAAGCCGTTTCTCAATTGCAAGGAAGGATCCTCAAATGGGCGGATTTGAAGGATGCTACGTCATCGACCTCAGCCGAAGGACTGTTCCAATGTCAAGGATCCTCCCGAGTTTCACGAAGGACTGAGTCCTTCTTTCAGCGAAATTCGGAGGATGCATGTGTGGATCCTCCGCGGGTATAAAATCCCCACAGTGCTTTGCACACGATTTGGTGGAGGTGAGGGCGGGGCCTCTTCAATGAAACCTGCACCAGCAGAGCTCGGCAGGACTGATATAAATATGTAATTTATTTGGATTAATGTCTCCAGGAGTTTTTATTGTACAAGCGTGAAAAAAATATTGACAGAAACCTCATAATTTACACTCTTCACTGTGTTCACAGCCGAATGAGATTTTTTTTTAATAACGGGATTTAGATAAAACATCAAAGTTTTTAAACAAATCATTTACAGTAGAGCTGGAGCGCTAAGTGTCCCCCTCCCCTCCTCCCCTCACTATTCACATGATAACGACGTGATAACTGCTCTCATTCTTTGGGTTTCAATTGGTGTATTTTTTGGGGGGGGGGGGGGGGGGGGGGGGCGCGGTGAGGACGACCAGAGTAAAAGCATCACTCATTAATTTTGAGGTGAACTTATTTCAGAGGATTACATGGCGGTATCAGGTACAATCGGCGCGATCAGCTGTTTCAGATCATCAGATCAGATCCGCTATTCATATTACTGTAACTGAATTTGTGCTGATACACACATAAAATCACTTTGGAATCACAGTGTGATTCTGTGTGTAAGTCTGTTTATATACTGTAGATGCTGTGGTGATGTAAGACTTTTTTCAGCTGTTGAGGTTAACTGCACTCTGAAAAGGGATTAGGGTGTGAATGTGTGTGAGAATGAAAGTGTTAATGCTTCATACATTCAAAAGACTTTACAAAAACACATCAACTGACCTAAACATTCAGCACAATGGGTAAGGTCAGTTTTTATACATTGTAGAGGAATTCTAAAAACACCTTTTACAAAAATGTCATTTAGCCGACCTGATTTTTATTCTTTAAGTAGAATCCAGAAATATATTTTCCATAAAAGTCACATGACTCTGAAAATGCCACTTATATTTGTTCAAACTGTACAACAACATTAGAGAGTGTCAAAATTCCCACAGTACCCTGAAGCCCCGTCAGCCCCAAGAGGGCTAATGAAGCACACCTGGGGACACTTGTTAGCCTGTTCCAATATGTGTTCACTGGATGCTAGGGAGGACTCTTGCCTTGCCTCTGCAGGATCCTTCCTTGGGAGGATCTGTCCTCCCAAGGAAGGATCCTTGCAATTGAGAAACACCGATAGAGTCTTTAACATGAGATGGCAGAGCCTTGACAATGGGTTGGAGAAAGTGATCCACAAAAGTAGAGATGTTCTCAGTCAGTGAACCTATGGCTGCGACAATAGGTCGGCCAGGTTGTTATAGGTTACTATATAGGTTATTATATTGTGCACAGTTTGTATGACATTTACCACAATAGTTGAGACTTTCTACTATAATGACATGCATGTTTTCCCACAGTATACAACTAAGCAGTGTCTCTTTAAAACCTGTCTCTTAAAAACCTACTAGTTTAATTGTTAACCAATCAGGTCCTCTTGGCCTGACAGGTGACCAGGTCCAGGGACTATTTAAACATACCTCTGTCTGTATTAGAACTGTCTGATGAAGAGCTGTGAAGGCTCGAAACGTCACTTTGTCATGTGGTAAATCCTAATTTTTTCATTTTTATGAACACTCACTTGGGAGCTTCATCCAGTGTGCATCTTTTTCCTTTTTCCATGTTTGTATCTTAGCCAGCACCTGGGCCTCTATTACCAAGGATGTTTTATTTCATACCTTACTTGGTTTTAGTTGTTGTTCTCGGTTGGAAAATTTGTATAAAGCCAATAAACACAATTGTTTAAAAAAACATAGTGTTCCTCAGCTGTGTTTCTTATGGCTCGCTTCATGTGTCTAGGTAAGGATGGTCGCTTTCTGGAGAAAGGATTACATTTTTTTTAATTTCAGCTTAGTTGTAATATACCGAAATTGTATATTGCGCTGAGCTTACTGACCCTAGTGTCCTGTCAATGTCAGTCATACTTATCACACAAGAAGGGGCTGATTTCATGGACTACAGCCTAACTTTTTTTCAATGGAAACGGTGCACATAGCACAAATGTGCCAACTTGGCATAACAAACATTCACAGTAGACCTCAAAGTTTTACCCATTACCCTACAGTGAAGGAGGTCACAGAATTCAGCTAAACTGAACTTTCAAACAGACACATAAAAGTTAGTTTTGAGCAGAAAAGCTGTTTTTATTCATAATATATGTATTGTTGGAAAAAAAACACCTGTATTGGCATAATATGCTAATAAGAATCTACAATGTGATATGTGTAGTGAATAAACAAACCAAAAAAGTGTAGAGCTCCTCTTTAATATTGACCATTTTGGAGTTGCTTTATAGACAAGGTGACCAGGGTTTTTTTTAGGCCAAACAGTGGAATGCCAAAGTCTGTCACTTGATCCTGATCCAGCTCATCATGTGTTTCCCTGGTGACTTAAATCAGACTGAAGCCAAAAAGTCCCAAAAGAAGCAGGAAGTATATGAGGTTAGATTCCTGTTACACCTAAACCATTCAAACAAAGATCTGGAAGGCTGAAAGTACATTTCTTATTTTAAGTTATTGTTTCCGCTTAAAAACCCTGTCCCAGAATGCAAAACTGTGGGAGGTGTCTGAAAAGTTAAGAGGTGTCTGAAAAGTTAATGTTTCAAAACTTTATAGACACATCTTTGTAATATTGAAAACATTTAACTGCACACAGTGTAAGGTGACAAATTATTTCAGACATTCAGATTTATTTTACACTGTTCAAATCCCATTCTTCTGCTTTGAAACCATTTAAAACCTTCAACATTTACTTTCAACCCCCCAAATCTTAGTTTGAATGTTATATATGAGATGATAATCTGACTGCATCTAAGTAAAGATGGCGGCTACGCAGTTCCGTCAGGGTATCAGAGGGAAAAATATCAAATGTCTGCAGATATCTGTGGGTCAGAGACATCTCACAGTTGCTGACTACAAAGAATTTGACACCACATGATGACTTTCTTCATGTTAACTTACAAATATGTTCATTTCCCTTCCCCTAAAACTGCAGGCACTCTGTGTAAAAAGGGCAGTTTCTATTCATAGCTGACAATCAAATTAAAGCTACACGTGGGAAGACAATGTGTCATTGACTTCATATATTCTGACTGTACTGCACTGTGTGGGAGAGACCTAAATTGTATAACAGGCAAGGACCACATCAAATATTGATGGAGCAAAGGCAGTCCATGCTACAGTGACTCTATTATAACCAAATGGAAGCGCGCACTGCGCTGAGCTCCTTACCTCCGAGGCCAATGCCGAGAGCAAGAGTGACCCCCACGATGAGGCATGAAGTGATTAGCAGCTCGAAGCGGTGTGCCAGCAGTCTGTCCTTCCAGCTTTTATCCAAGTCATCCTCTATTGACACACAATAGTTCATAAACAGCTACACAGTTAAAATATTATACTACAAGAGCTGCCAACTACATTAGGATGAGGTAGTATGACTTCAGAGAAAAAAGATTTCTATCATTTCTAAAAGAAGTGAAATTTTGCATTCTTGAAGGAATTGTATAGCTACGGCATTGCACTACTTATGAAACACCATTTTAGTCCCAATGGACGTCCTTAAAACAACTGTTTTATTTGGTCAAAACCAGAGTGGCAAAGTTACATTACTTGTATCATTATATTTGACCCTTACTCTATCTGTGGCACTCCAAGGCCATTCATTCTACCGAGTAAGGAAAAAGTACATTTGTTGTGGACTATTTTTAGCAGCAGATTAATCCACATTTGATGATTTAGGCTTCGGTCACACAGAAATTGCTCTGAGCTCCTTAGGTTGAAAAAACTTAACTCAGAGACAAAAATGCCCCACGTCGTCACAACACGAGGTTAACAGTTGGCAAACAATGGAGGAGAAACTGGTGTTAGCAGTTGCTGGATCCAGAGCTATACGACTTAACAAACCGCAGTTCCCACAATCTCTCATGTACCCACACAGATCTCCGTTTCCCTGTGCCCAACAAACTTTTTGCTGACAGCCTTTTTCTGTCAACCAGAGCTACAGCAAGTACCCTCTGCCTGTCCATTTAAGGAACTAGCCACTAATTACTGTGAAAATAAGTAGGTAGTATTAGCAACCTAAAATAAATGGCAGATTGATTACACAGGAAGGTTAGGGTGAGGAGGTGGTGAGGTGGTTGCCTGGCAACAATATAAATAGGTGCAGCAAGCGTTTTTTACTAGAGGCATTCAATTTAAAAAAAAGTAATAAAAAAAAGCATTGCAATGCGCCTCACGTTTTGCAACTTGCAACAGCTTCTGTGTGATCAGAGCCTTAGTGAGTATTTGTGGCAGCAGGACAGTGTATGTGGGATTAAGACAAAATAAACTTCAGTGTGTGTATTCATGGTAATGAAGGAACATGTCACCCAGTGCAACAATGTGGCTCACTGATGTAATTTAATAGAACTGGACAACACTGGAGCTCTGTGGCACAGAGGAGGAAGATCTATCAGGCTTTTAAACACACACAGTACTTGTTACTAGGTACATTAATTATTAGTTTAGAGCTTTCCATTTTCAAAAGAGAAAAACAGAATATAACAGGAGCCTTATAATCCAGTACACCTTCAACTGAGAAGAGGACAAGATGCTCTCATGTAGTTGTTTGGTACCATCAGGGTTCATAACGTTCTCGCCTAACCAACAGGATTCCAAAGCTGGTAAAAATCCTGTAAATGTGTGTATAAATGTGTATAGTGTAAATGTAACCTAAAACATCTCTATTAGAACACTGGATCACTATACATCCTTCTGTCTTGCTTTACTGCAAACTATAATAAACTGGTTACGGATCAAATCTCTTGCCTGCATCCACACACTGCCTCACTCCCTCTTCCCCTTCTTGCAGTTCTCATGCCGTAGTTCTGTGTTGTTGACCGTGTAGTTGCTATGGCTGCTTGGGCATACAGTATGCTAGTGTTCAAGTCTGCTGTCTGTTGCAGTGGAAAACTTTCTAAAAATGAGTGTAAAATGTTGGTAATAACTAACTCTTAAACATACATGATCCTGGTCATTCAAATTAATGTAAAAGCCTTGAAAGTCATGAAGCATTTAGTACAACATCATGATGTAGATTGACTTTCTCTCCTTGCACCCAACTCTGACCGACTCCAGTGTTCCAGTGTAGGGAAGTGAAGGGGATTAAGGAACTAAGAGTTTAAGACTAGTACATGTAATTTCATGTGGGACAGATGTTGCATCTTTATCCTTGTAACACAGTGTCAGTCACATCATCTCACACTTCCACTGTAACTCTCCCTGTGTGCACTCATCTACATATCCATTAAGAACATCACAGGGTCTCACCGTGGATAAATGGCTGCACTTTGGTGATTGGCATGGTCAGGCTGGGTGCAGCTGGAGGTTTGGCAGGATGGTCCTCTGATTCAGGGTCAGCAGCAAAACTGCCCAGGGGGCTGACGTTTAGTGTGTTGGGGGTCTCAATAGTGGGGAGGTCTTCCTCTGTTACTGAAACCACCTCTATCCTGGAGGGGTCCGGTTGTCCTGGTACCTCTGCCTTGAGTTCCTGAAAAGGGGCAGTGGAGAGGGAAATGACCCACATGACTCTAACAGCTGAGGATTTCTTTGATAAAAGGCATCTACTGAGCCGTTAGTGACAGCGCAGCCACAACTCTGAAGACTTTATTCAGGATTTCAAGATGTATTTAGAACATCTACCTCACTTTCTTTACTCCTGCAATTTAAAAATGTATTCCTGTATATTTGTCTTGTATATTTTGTATATGTTTAAAATTTCTATATTCTATTGTTCAAACACTGTTTGATTACTTGCTGCTGTAACAATATCTATCTATCTATCTATCTATCTATCTATCTATCTATCTATCCATCCATCCATCTTCACATATCTTCACAGAGTTGCAGCCCCAGAGGATTTAACCAGCGTTCAATCAATGCATATGACATTTGTTGTACCTATTTTCTATTGTGGACCTCCAAACATTCACACATTAAAAAACAGATAAAGTGATATCAAGACTGTTCGCTGGACAAAATATTACATTTCTGTTTGACCACCAGCTGATTCCACTTGTTGGGTGGACTCAGGGTCCCAGGGGACATGGGTGAACCTAAATGGTGGTACTGAGATAATGATAAATTAACCAAATATAACTACATCTAAAAGAAGCTCTGAGTACCAGCAAGTAGGCCCCTCCTGGAGGGTCTAAGTGTATTCAATGCCAGCCACCTCTGAGGGGTTATGTGAGGCCTACAGTGAGGAGGGACACCCTCACCCTTTTCCTCTCTCATTTTCTCTCCACCTTACACACACACACACACACACACACACACACACACACACACACACACACACGCACACATGCACACACACACACACACACACACACACACACACACACACACACCCATTCACAAGTCTGCCCCCCTCAACACTCACTCTATCACAGCAACACTGTGTCTTCTTACCTCTGCCACTACCCCTACTGTTCATTGACGTCTTAGCTATGTGAGATGTAATATGTGTATTGTATTAATCTTCACCTGTTGTAACAAGTCTTTAAAGCAAAAACAAGTGCCCAAGTAACAGTGCAGGGGCCCGTAAATGATATAAATCACATCTTACTTTTATCACTGTTAGTTGCATGTGATGAAGAAAAAAGAAACAAACTGATATTTTGATTCATTACTGAACATTTAGTCTATGAAATGTCAAAAATTGATGAAAAATGCACATCGCTTTTGTGAAGAAATCCTCAAATGTCTTGTTTTGTCCAACCAAGAGCCCAAAGCAAAACAAAGACTTTTCTGCCTATCAGCTAATTGCTTCAGCACTAATTTCACTTACTATAATTATCCACTTACTGTTGGGGGTGTTGATGTGTCAGCAGCAGCAGTGTTAGCAGCGGGATCTGCAAAAAAAGAGATGGTGGGATAAATGGAGAGGGTGTACATAGAGAAAATGAAAGTAAGGGAAGAAGAGATGATAAAGAAAAGGGAAAAACAACCAGGAATCCTTCAGCAAAAGGCTGGTTCAGTTCTATTCCTAGGTTTGAACAAGATATGTCTAACGTACTGATCTCCACAAAGCTTTTCGTCATCATGCCATTGTCCACACTCAGCTGACCTTTGTCTAAGACCATATCCCCCCAACTCCCTATATCCCTCTCCCTTTTACTTCCTCTCTTTTCTTCCCTGGCTCTCTGTCCTAATGGCTGCCCTTCTGCCGTGCCTCCACTTGTTACAAAAAGACACCTGAGCAGTTGAGTGCTGCCACTCGGAGTGGGGATCGGGTGACCCTACACCTCCCACTCTCTGGATAGGATTACACACTCATGTGTCCCTAAAGTGTCCCGGAGTCTGTGTGGATGGGCAGGTGAAAGAGGAGGGAAACTGCTGGTCACTTGCTGAACACCTTTCAGCAGCTTCACTGTCTAGCTGCTTTCTGCAAGGAGACCCAGACACAGGTTCTGTTGTATATGTAGCCTATTTTAAAGGGTCAGTTCAAACAGAGTCATGCAGATAGTTCTCATTTTCTATGACAAGGTTTCCTGAACTTATATGTGGGTGGATTCAATATAAACTGTGTTTGCTTAAAGAAGACCTATTATGCTCATTTTTGGGGTCAAATTTTAAATATTGGGGTCTAGTGAAATAGATTTATGTGCTTTAATGTTCAAAAAACACATTTTTTTTTAAAATACTGCCCATTTCTGCAGCACCTCTGTCTGAAACACTCTGTTTGGGCTTAGGTCCTGCCTTCCCAGCAGCCCAGTCTGCTGTGATTGGTCAGCTCGCTCAGTCTGTTGTGATTGGTGCGAAGCTTAGAGTGTATATCGCAAACATCACGCCCCTTACCTTAACTGGATTTCACCTCTGGAGGCTACATGAGCTGCTAAAAACATGCTGTGGCTAAGCAATTACTACATAACGTGGAAACACCAACAGTAGCACTCACCTGTTATATGCAGTGGTGTAAAGTATAACACCTTTTTTTTTCATCAGAATCAGAATCAGCTTTATTGGCCAAGTACGTGTGTAGATACAAGGATTTTGGCTCTGGTAGGCTTGCTCTCAGTGTACAAGTATTTACATAAGTACTAAAAATTAAACAAGTGGAATATGCAAATATACAAATATACAAGAAAACTATACAAATATACATCAAATATAAAAATATGAAAATATACAATATAAGGGAGCGAGTGTTGTTTGTTCTGCCACTCTGTGACTGTTAGGAGTTCATCAGAGCGACAGTCTGGAGGAAGAAACTGTCTTTGTGATGGGTAGTTTTGGCAAACAGTGCTCTGTAGCACTTACCGGATGGGAGGAGTTTAAACAGTTTGTGTCCGGGGTGTGAGGGGTCTGCAGAGATGTTCCCTGCCCATTTCCTGACCCTTGACCGGTACAGGTCCTGGATGGAGGGAAGATCAGTCCCAGTAATCCTCTCTGCACATCTGATTGTCCGTTTCAGTCTGTTCCTGTCCAGTTTAGTGGTGGATCCAAACCAGATGGTGATGGACGTGCAGAGAACAGATTGGATTATGGCGGTGTAGAAGGTGATCAGCAGTTCCTGAGGCAGATTACTGTAATTCTCTATTATCAGGTAGCTCTAATAAGTACCTGAAAACTCTCCAGCTAATCCAGAATGCGGCGGCACGTGTACTGACAGGAACTAAGAAACAAGATCATATTTCTCCTGTTTTAGCTTCTCTGCACTGGCTCCCTGTAAAATCCAGAATTGAATTTAAAATCCTTCTCCTAACCTACAAAGCTCTACATAATCAGGCTCCATCATATCTCAGAGAGCTCATAGTGCCCTATTATCCCACCAGAACACTGCGCTCTGAGAATGCAGGGTTACTTGTGGTCCCTAAAGTCTCCCAAAGTAGAACAGGAGCCAGAGCCTTCAGCTATCAGGCTCCTCTTTTGTGGAATCACCTTCCTGTTTCGGTCCGGGAGGCAGACACCGTCTCCACTTTTAAGACTAGACTTAAGACTTTCCAATTTGATAAAGCTTATAGTTAGGGCTGGCTCAGGCTTGTCTTGGACCAGCCCCTAGTTAAGCTGACATAGGCCTAGTCTGCTGGAGGACCTCCTATAATACACCGAGCCCCTTCTCTCCTTCTCACTCTCTCTCTCCCTTGCTAGTATTCATGTCCTGTTAATGCATCTCTCTAACCCGGGCCTACTGCATGTTACTAACTCGGCTTGTTCTCCGGAGCCTTTGTGCTCCACTGTCTCGCAGGTTAACTCGTACCGCAGCTGTGCCTGGATGGTGTGTCGTGGTTGTGCTGCTGCCATGGTCCTGCCTGATGCCTCCCACTGCTGCTGTTACTATTAGTCATACCTGTACTATTATACACATATCATTATTGTCACATACATATATAATCATATTATTAATATAATATCTGTTTCTCCTTATGTCTGATTGTGTCATATGGATTACTATTAATTCATTATATTGATCTGTTCTGTACAACATCTATTGCTCATCTGTCCTTCCTGGAAGAGGGATCCCTCCTTCAGTTGCTCTTCCTGAGGTTTCTACCATTTTTTTCTCCCCGTTAAAGGGGTTTTTTTGGGGAGTTTTTCCTTATCCGCTGTGAGGGTCCTAAGGACAGAGGGATGTTGTATGCTGTAAAGCCCTCTGAGGCAAATTGTGATTTGTGATATTGGGCTTTATAAATAAAAATTGATGATGATGATGAGGTTGAGCTTCCCAAGCTGTCGCAGAAAGTACAGCCTCTGCTGGGCCTTTTTCCGGACAGCGTCTATGTGGGAGGTCCACTTCAGGTCCTGAGAGATTTTGGTACCCAGAAGCATGAATGTGTTCACATTTAAGTATTATCTAATCAGCCTTATCTAAGATCAGGGTAATGTAGCTTGTGTTGGGTTACAGTACCAAAGTTATTATAAATCCGGCTACTAACACATTGCCTGTTAAAACCACACAGGTTTTAACCCATGAAATCATCAATTTTACCACAGCAGATTGATATTACAGATTTCTGTATTATACATAAACAAATACATCAATATTACTAGTACATTCAGATGTCTTAGCTGTCATATTTACTGTAAACATTCTACTAAAATGTAGCTGCATTTTATAATCATCTTCAACCTATGTTTGTAATCTACAATATGTACAATGTACCAATGTATCACAGTTTCTCCTTTGATAACATACTTTTATATAAAATTAAAGTGTTACAATCAACCAGGTGAATTCAAATGCAGAACAAACTCAGAAAGAAAGTGGTAAAAAGGGGGTTTTATTGCCACGATAATGAATGTGGCCGTAGGGAGAAATCCAGGGGTTTTGAGGCTGAGGAGAGTGGGTTGATGACAGGGAAGTAAACTAGGTTGGAGGGGTTTGGCTGGCTGGAAGTGTGGCAGAAGAACAAACAGGCAAAAAAAGTATCCACGAAAAAAGGTACATTAGCAAAAGTCTGGGTTGAATTCACAATTCAACAACAGCCTGGAGTGTGACCATACCACAGTGGTGGTAGACTCAACGATCTGGCGAGGACTGGAGAGGATAGCCTGTGTTTTATACTGCAGGGTTGATTACTGGATGGTTCTCAGGTGAGCAGCAGAGAGCAGGTGAGTTGAACGAATGTAATCAGGAACAAGGAAAAGCACAGGTAAACTAGTGACACAGCCAGGGCCGTGACCATGCTCCCCGTCAATTGGAGCCTCCAGGCAAACCACCAGAACTGTCAGGATGAGCCCGGTGGAAGTCCCTGATGAGACCAGGATCAAGGATGAGAGGCCAAGGGATCCAGCTACATTCCTCAGGACCATATGCCTCCCAATCAACGAGGTACTGATATCCCCAGCCATGACGGTAAACATCTAGCAGCTGCTGGACGGTGAAGGCCGTATGATCAGCCACAACCCAGGTGGGTGGAGGAGGATTGGCTGCAGGGCACAAGGGACTGAGAGAGACTGATTTCAACTGAGACACATGAAAGGTGGGATGAATCCTCATGGATCTGGGCAACTTCAGTTTAACAACAGATGGATTGATGACATTTTCGATCTTATAAGGGCGATGAAGCATGGTGAGTTTCTTGTTATCAGTCTTTTGTCAAGTGTCTTTAGAAGATAACCAAACTGTCTGACCTGGCTGATAAGTGGGATGGGATCCTATGGCGGCCTGCAAGGTGCTGGTTGCAGTCGGCCGTGCAGAGCAGGGTAGCACAGTGTCCTTCCACATCCTGTGAAAACGGCAGAGATGAGCCTGCAATGAACCCACAGAGACCTCCTCTTTCTGAGCTGGGAACAATGGAGGTTGGTTGCCCAATGAACTCTCAAGAGGGGACACACTGGTTGCAGCGCAGGCCAGTGAGTTGTGGGCTTACTCAACCCAGGGGAGGTGTGAGTTCCAGGAAGAGGGTTTTTTTGCACCCACACAGTGAAGGTCAGCTTTCAGATCCTGATTAGCATGTTCAGTTTGACCATTTGTCTGGGGATGAAAACCAGAGGAGAGTCTCAGTGATGCTCCAAGACCTTGAAAAAATGATTTCCACACCTGAGAGATGAACTGTGGACCTCTGTCTGACACTGTCCAAAGGGATGCCGTAAAGATGGAAAACATGATGGACCAGCAACTCTGTAGTCTCAAGGGCTGTGGGGAGTTTAGGTAGGAGCACAAAATGCACATGGTTGGAGAAATGGTCAACAATTGTGAGAATGGTTTAGTTACCTTGGGATGGGGGTAATCCAGTGACAAAATCAAGAGCAATATGGGACCACGGATGGCCAGGTGTAGGCAGAGGGCAGAGCAGACCAGCTGGACAGCTGTGGTTGGACTTTCCATGAGCACACACAGTTCAGGTGAAGACAAAGGCACGAGTATCAGCATCCATGGTGGGCTACCAGAAGCACCTCTTCAAGATTCTTATGATCAGTCCAAACAATGAAGGGATGCTCTGCACCTTCCAGCCAATGTCTCCATTCTTCCAATGCCAGCTTTACTGCAAGCAGCTCATGGTTCCCAATGTTATAGTTGCATTCAGCAGGGGACAGATGACGAGGAAAAAAAGCACAAGGGTACGGCTTGTGATCTGAAGCAGTGTGCTGGGAGAGCACAGCTCTGACCCCAGTATCTGAAGCATCCACTTCCACAATGAACTGATGTGAGAGGTCGGGCTAAACAAGAACAGGTGCAAAGGTGAAGCATCTTGAGTTCAGTGAAAGCCTGCTCTGCCTCAGGGGTCCAGGAAAAGGGAACTACAGAGGAGGTGAGCTTGGTCAGGGGTGCAGCTACTCAACTGTAGTCTCTATTGAAGCGTTTGTAGAAATTAGCAAAGCCCAGGAACCGTTGAAGCTGCTTTACTGAAGTGCGTGTGGTCTTCACCTGCCCACCTTTAGTGATGTACCCCAGAAAGCTTGCTGAATCGTCTTGAAACTCACATTTCTCAGCCTTGATGTACAGCTTATTCTCCAGAAGACGTTGCAAAACCTGGTAGACATATTGAATGTGCTCCTCCACACTGCAGGAAAAAATCAGGATGTCATCCAGGTTAACAAAGCACATCATTAACCAGAGCCTGGAAGACAACAGTGGCATTGGTCAACCCAAAGGGCATAACCGGACACTCGAAATGTCCAAGGGGCATGTTGAAGGCAGTTTTCCACTCATCTCTCTCCCGTATCTGAACCAGATGGTAGGCATTTCTCAGGTCCAGTTTAGTGGAGACTTTGGCACCATGCAGAGGCTCAAAAGCTGAGCTTATCAGAGGCAGAGGATACTTGTTCTTGACTGTTATGTCTTTTAAGCCACGATAATCAATACAAGGACGGAGTGTGTGATCATTCTTTGACACAAAAAAAGAACCAGCAGGGGAGGAAGATGGGCGAATAATACCTGCTGCAAGGGATTCCTTGATGTACTTCTCCATGGATTCTCTCTCTGGACGGGACAGATTGTACAAAAGACTGGTAGGAAGAGGTGCTCCTGGGAGTAGGTTGATTCTACAAATGTATGGGCGGTGAGGTGGAGAGGATAGGGCATGCTGTTTACTGAAGACTTTACTGACTTTGTGATATTCACTGGGGAATGTTGGAAAGATCAGGAGTTTCTGGTTTGAATGAGGATGGAGTATCAGTGCCCACCGGGGGAAGAGTTGACTGCAGGCATGTTGAATGACAGAAGGAACTCCAGCTCACTACCTTTCCTACTGCCCAGTCGATGTGGGGATTGTGCAGTCTCAACTAAGGCTGTCCAAGAATTATTGGAGCAAGAGGAGATGAGATGAGGTGAAACTGAATGGAGCACGATTGTGGGCGGCTAGCTCTCTCCCTGCGATGCTCTCATAGGCGATTATCTATTTTGGTGGACAAGGAGATGAGGGAGTCAAGACTGTTTGTGTCATCCATTGCTGCATCCAAGTCATCTTTAAATACATCATTAAGCCCATTTTGAAAAAAACCCTGGGGGGAATCATCATTCCAGCCACAATCTGCAGCAATGGTCTTGAACTCAACAGAATATTCTGCTACACTACGGGTACCCTGACGGATATGAAGTCTTCTGGCAGCATCTTTACCCCTGACAGGATGATAAAAAACTTCTTTCATTTCAGAGGCAAAGTTAGCATATGAGGAACTAACTGCAGGCTGACCCTCCCATACAGCTGTAGCCCAAGCTAATGCATTCCCATTAAGCAGCCCCATAACATACATTATCTTGGACTTATCTGTAGCGTAGGTTGATGGCTGCTGCACAAAGACTAAAAACACTGCATCAGGAAGGCTCTACGCATTCCTAGATACCCAGAATAGTGCTCCAGTGCTGGGCCATGAGGCTCTCTGGCTAGAAGAGTGGGGAAGGCTGCAGTGACCACCGGTGGAGGCTGGCTGGGCTGGGGTTCAGGGGCAGGGTTGGAGAGGTGAGCAGGGAAAAAATCCACCTGATTCCCAATTCGGGTAACATGTGCTGAAAGAGCCTGGAGGGTTTCAATGACTAGTTCCGGTTGACCCAAAGGAGAACAATAAATTAAATCAAATAAATCTGTGTTTCGCGTTTACCTACCATCCATAAAATTCAAATTGTTTAGTTACTTTAAAAAGTAGGAGCTGCCAACAACAAATCAAAACCCTACAGCGCCATCAAGTGTCTATTTGCCGCCTTGGAGCTGTAGGCATCTGATGGTGTTCTATCCGAATGTGGTCCATTTTGCAGACGTCTGTGGTGCGCTGCCCTGTACTTTGGGTTCGCCTCCAATCTTGACTGCAGCGTGGCACAGAGTTCGATCAGCTCCTGGCTGCGGAACGACGGAGGTCAAGGAAATCACTCTTAGTACGTCTTACAGGCAGCTGGAAAACAATTAAATGAGAGTGGTATTAAATAAAAAAAAACGTAAAAGTCACAGTAAAAAGTAAAAAAGGAAAACAGTAAAAGTTACTTACACACAATGGCGTCATTATCCACATCAAGTAAATCTGGACTTGCAGACAGAGCTCTAAGTAAATAGGAGGTCACGGCCTCATTCAGGCCAGGTCAGTCTGTGAAAAACAAAATGTATGGTTAAGATCGGTCAAGAACCTGTCTCGAACATTTCCTCATACAGCAGAATGAAAGCATATTCTTTAAACTTACCCTTGCTCCGGTTCGTGGTGCACACAATTTGTCTCTGAGTTGTTGAGATGGTGTACTGCTTCCTGTAAATTACACGACCAAAAAAATACACTTTAATAAACAAACTTAGGTTCTGCTTCTTCATTTGTTCTTTTACTTTTATTTTTTTTTATTTTTTACTTTTTTTTTTTCAAGAAAGAAATGCGTTCTGATTTACAAGACACCTCTACCAAACTCAAAGAAGCTGAACAGAGAATAAACGAGTTGGAAGAGAGAGGGGTAATTACAAATAATGTATTAAAACATCTGCTGTGTGAGGAAAAGACAATTGAGGGATAAAGTGGACTGGAGAATAAATCTCGTCAAAATAATGTAAGGATCTATCAAGTGAAAGAGGGAGCTGCATGGTGGAATTTATTAAGAAACTTCTGGCGGAAAACTGGGGATCCCCCCCCTAGAAGTCATTAATTGTGTCCGCACATCGTTCCCTTCTGAAGAAGTCTACACAGGGAAAGGGAACTCCGCGATCCACAGTGGTCCGCCTCCTACAGTGGGATACACGCCAAAAAGTGCTGCGGGCTGCCTGGTCAAAGGGAGAGATCACTTTTGGAGATAACCGGATTTATTTTGACAGAGACTATTCAGCAAAAGTGCAACAAGAGCGGAGCTTGTACGCACCAATACGAAAACAACTGAGAGACAAGAACGTGAAATCACACATTGGCCCCCTTTACACCTTGCATTAGCATGCGTTTTTTGCAATCGGATAGCGTATGACCACATACATTTATACCTGGTATTAATATGCGTCTCTGGTGTCCCATCCAGATCCGTTTGCTATCCAATCATGCTCCGTCCCGCTGACGTTACATCCTAGTGGCACACTACAACGTCATATTACGTGCACCACAGTAACAACAACAAGATGTTAACCACCCATGAAGTTGCATTATTGTATGGACACTTTTGTCAGACCAAATGGAGAGCAGACACTTCGTCTCACCGTGGCTCTGTCCTCAGCGTTTCTTTACCGTGGTGAAGATAGTTTGATGTTGGATATTCAACAGATACTCACATATTCTTTTTGGGTTCAACACTGATTTCCGACTCCATGTCATAGGCAGAAAACAATGAGCAACACATGGTAGGGCTATTAACCCCCCGCCCACACACACAAACACTCACAAAAACACACTTTTTATTTTATAAGAATTTTTAAACAAATTTCAACAAACCATTTTACATTTGTGTGTGGTGTCTGGGTCCAGTTATGTGAAAGCTATTGAGTTAATAGCCCTACCCTGTGTTGCTCATTGTTTTCTGCCTATGACATGGAGGTGGAAATCAGTGTTGAACCCAAAATGAAAATGTGAATAGCTGTGAATATCCAACATCAAACTATCCTCACCACGGTGTTTTCTCTTTCTCTGCAGTCACTCCCCGGTGAGTGTTGTTGTTATCTTCTTCTTCCTTCTTCCTGTGTCCAGCTGGTGCACCTCACTTACTTGTTTTCATCCACGGAGTTGTTGCATGTGGATTGGAGACGCATTTGCATTTACACTTGCGTTAGATGTGGTCATGATGCGTCCCTGACCACCTTCAGAGGTGGTTTGGCTGATCGGATAACAATGCGTCCTCAGTACGTTTCGAGTGTATTTACACCTGTACTTTCATGTGGTCACGAGCAACCGGATTGCTATCCGATCGCAAAAAAGGCATGTTGATGCAAGGTATAAAGGAGGCCATTATCTATCAAGCCAAACTGAAGGCGTTTGGAGAGGGGGACGCTACCATCTACGATTCACCTGAGGAGGTAGCTAGACACCTGAGTGAGCAAGGAGTTATAAGTGACTTCCCATCAGTGAGCATCCAAACAGTCCCAACATCAACTTCTTTTGTGAGAGGGCAAACACACAGCGGAGACCAACAGACACTGACTGCTCTCCTGAGGGAGTTAAAGGTACGATCTGGGAGTTCAAATGATTGAGACTTTTTCACGGACAAGTTGAATCAAACGAGCTTTGCACCATAGCAATATAGGTTTTCGTTGAATTATTAGAGTTTGCTTTACCAAGAGACATTCACTTTAATGGGTTGTAAAGGGACTACCTAATGACTGAAGGTAAATTTGTGTTATTGAAAGAAATGTAAACGACCCTGGTGCTTAACTGCAGGGATTTCTTTTTTTTTTTGTTTTTGTTTTGTTTTTTATTTATTTATTTATTATTCTTTATAGTATTTTGTATATCTCTAAAATTTTCTCATTGATATTGTTGTTGTTATTTGGTAGTCATGGTGATGATCATAACAACAATAACAGTTTTTCTATTTTTTTTTTAAATTTTTTTATTTATTTACCATTATGGCTATTACTAGAGAAAGCAGCAGAGAATCAGTTACTGTGTTGAGCTTAAAACGAGATGTATAAGAAGTAAGTCAGTATTTAATAGTATGGCAAATTTCTTTTCCTTTTCTTTTATTTCATTTCCTACAGCCTTTTCCCCCTCCAAATTTATGTTGAACAATAAGAATATAATTTAGAATGGGGGTGGAGATGGGGATGGGGATGGGGGGCTGATATAGGGATAAACAATGTCATCATGGAATGACAACTGTCTTGCCTAACTAATTGTTAGGGAACTTGGCAGACATTATTATTTTGCTTTATACAGGTTAATATGATGGCACCCCCTAGGGGATTCTAATTTTAATTTTATTTTATTATTTT
Organism: Cephalopholis sonnerati; assembly: GCA_019142605.1. Taxonomy (NCBI): domain Eukaryota; kingdom Metazoa; phylum Chordata; class Actinopteri; order Perciformes; family Serranidae; genus Cephalopholis; species Cephalopholis sonnerati. The sequence goes on from JAGQAX010000012.1 coordinate 1,688,366, forward strand.
ATCATTGCATTGTTATATTTTTATTTATTTATTTATTTTCTCCCAGCAGTTTAGGAAATTAACAAATGATTATGTGCATAAAAAGGGCATTGGGTATATTGAGATCAATAGGAAATAAATGTACTTAAACGCTTATTTAATGATGCATAACGGTGAATGGGGGCATGGTACAAAAACACAAAGTTAGTTTAGAGCATGCTGTTTTCCACTCAACTTTGGGCAAACTTTTCTGTATGTGGTAGACAACACAGCTCTGAACCTGCTGCTAGAGTTCTAAGAAGAGCAGTAGAAGAGATTGGAATAGTTGATGTTTGGAGAACTCTAAATCCTACAGAAAGGGACTATACTTTCTACTCAAAGGCTCATGACAAATATTCAAGATTAGATTTTTTTTTTTTTATTTTCAAAAATGAAATGTCTAGAGTACAAGAATGCAAAATACACCAGATAACACTCTCAGATCATGCCTTGGTATCGTTGATAATGGACATAGGAAGGGAAAAGACTAGAACATTATGGAGACTTAACAATTCACTATTGCAATTGGAAGACTTTAAAATAGAAATCAAAAGAATAATTGAAAATTACTTGAAAATTAATGATACAGGAGAGACCAACCCAGTAATTATCTGGGAAGGTTTGAAAGCAGTCATTCGAGGAGAAATTATATCTTTTTCATCTTGGAAAAAAAAGGAAAGGGAGACAAAAGTGAGAAACCTGGAACTAAAGATAAAAAACTTAGAACGAGTCCATAAAGCAAAGGAAGACGTCTCAGTTATGGTAGAATTAAAGAAAACAAGAATGGACTTAGATGGATTGCTAACTGAGAAAGTAGAACAAGCTATGGCCTTCACTAAACAAAAGTATTATGATGGAGGGGCAAAATCACTAAAGATACTTTCGTATAAACTGAGAAAACAACAGACAAAATCTAATATTCAATTTATTAAGAACAGTGCTAAGAATAAGATGCTAACAGGTAAACAGGAGACTGCAGGAGAATCTGCAGAGTATTATAAACAGCTGTATAGTCCAGAAATAGAGGAAATTCAAACAACAAGACAATATTTGCAAGACATGAATTTGCCACAAGTTACCGATGCACAAAATCAATGCCTCACTGCAGAAATTACTATTGAAGAGATAACAAAAGTGATTCAGAAATTAAAGCCAGATAAGAGCCCAGGTAGTGATGGCCTTACTGGAGAATTCTACAGGGAGTTTAAAGTACAACTTATTCCTATCTTATATAAAGCATTTAACTGGGCATTAACACATGGCATATGGGCAGATACATGGAGTAATTCCATAATAACAGTTATTCATAAGGAGGGTAAGGACCCATCACAATGTGAAGGATACAGGCCTATAACTTTATTAAATGTAGATCAAAAATTGCTTAGTAGTATACTAGCTGATAGGCTAGCCAAAATGATGCCTGACATTATAGATCTAGATCAGACAGGATTCATTAAAAATAGACAACAATCAGATAATGTCAGGCGTACACTGAATATAATGGAGCATGTGCAGAAAAATAATATACATGCGCTTATTCTTACCCTCGACGCAGAAAAAGCATTTGATAGAGTAGCCTGGCCCTTTATCTTTGAGACTTGTCGAAGCTTTGGCTTCTATGATCAACTACAAATAAGAATTAAACAAGATCTGAATAGATGGAGCTTAGTCCCCTTGTCATTATTGGGAAGGATTGATATTATTCGAATGAATATTCTCCCCAGATTTATCCTACAAGGTGACAATAAACCAGAAGAATTGAGAAAAAAAAAATAAGATGGCAAGAAGAACTTGACTTTACACTGTCTAATAGTGAGTGGGAGAATATGAGTCTATGATCACACAAGACAACAGCATCTCAGTTCTGGCGAGAATATGCATGGAAATTCCAGATGAGATATTTTGTAACACCTATTCAACAAGCCAAACTCCAGCAATTAGTAACATCAAATTGTTGGAGAGACTGCGGAGAAAACCATGCTATTATAGTCACATCTTTTGGTCTTGTCCGGTTTTAAATACTTATTGGAAATATATTTGTGTAGAAATTAAGAATGTTTTAAAAATTGATCTAAAAATTAGTCAAGAGCTCATTCTGTTAGGAAAAATGTCAAATGGTATGGTTGGATTTGAAGATAAATACCTTTTTAGAATACTGAGGATAACTGCTCTTAAACTTTTAACAAAAAATTGGCTCCAGAAACTCAGCCCGAGGGTAGAGAAATGGAGGGGCCTAGTGGAACAAGTAAAAGAAATGGAGCAATTAACATATAAAATCAGAGGAAGTCTTACAATGCTTACATTTTTTTTTGTCTTTATTTTTATTTTTTATTTTTATTTTTTTTCTAGTTATCTGTGTTGGGATTCACTGGACCACAGATGATTTGTCATTCGTTAAAATCTAAACTGGACATGTGAAGGCTTTTCCTCCTGAGTTGGAAGACCTCATGTTCTTTGTTCTCAAACAAAGGTACCTGACGCCCATCTCAGCAGGAGGCCAACCTCACACCTCTTTGAGAGACAAGTCTCAAAAGTGATTGGTCAGTACTGTTACAGTGCCATGTGATTCTGTGATGTTATCAGACACACTGTAGGAGTTGTTTTCCATTCACTACAGTCTCTCTCTTGGCTTTTGGGTGGCAAGCCGCCCACACCTCTTCCCTTCTGGGCCCTGGACCAGCCCAGAGGTGCTCTTTGTCCTGAACCATCAAGGGGGGGAACAACTGCACTACAGACTTTTGTTCCCTTTTCTCCTAAGACTCTCATGCCCTCACTCAAGGAAGGTGCATAACTGAAACTACAGAAGTTAGAAGAGCAAACACAAGGCTTGCAACTAACTTCCCAGCAATAAGGAGAATCAAGTTGAGTTAGCACCCCAGCGTCTAACTCTGCAAGGACCCCGAGCGACCGGCTTCCTCGGATCTGCACCTTTGGAACAAGGACACAACAAAGACTGCTTCTAGAGCCACAGCTCTTTCCAGCCTTCTCCACTGGTTAACAAGGACAGCACGCATCAAACCAACTCTTCCCTCAATCCATTCAGGATTTGGTAATGTAACAACTGGGCATAGTTTTATCACAGCTGCACAGACTAAGCAAGACTGTTTAACTTGTTGTTTGTGATATAATGCTGCTAATTGAGTTATTGTTGTGATTGTCTGCAATTAGGTTACTGATTAGTTGGTCTTACCAAGCAAAGTCATGTTTAGTTTGCTAATGCTGTTCACAGACGTCTTGCATGTAACTAAACATCTTCTGCACTAATCCAGACCCTTTGCAACACAAATCGCATTCACATAGACTCACTCACGAATAGGCTTTAAACAGAGCTACACCCGAGCAGGCCGCTCAAGTCCCGCTTCTTTTCCTTTGTCTTTGTCCTGACCACACAGCCAGACAAATACCTCCCCCGATCTGAAGCTAACTTTGATCTGGCCATCTTGTAGTCTTCTGTTGTCAGCCATTTTGTTTTGTAGGCCAAACGGCCCTTCGATCACCACACCCGCCTTTGTCTTTCTCTCTCTCTTGCACACACGCACAGACACACACCTACACACATATACACACACACACATGCTTGTATATAGTTAGTTAGGATTTGTGTGTTTTGGTTTTGGTTTTGCTTTGCTTTATGAATAAATATATTTTTGGAATCGTATCTGCTGTCTGTTTAATGTTGTACAACAGTGAATGAATAGTCAACCTCTGCTGCGTCAAGAATTCCGAAATCCTTCAGGCTTTATTATTAATTTGGTTATGGTTATTAATTTAATTATTAATCAATTTCCCAAATTAATAGTTTAGTGAACTTTTTGAGACTGATATCATTAACTGGCTATCATTTTCCCTTTCCGGGAATGGTGCCCCACGAGGTGATTTAATATTAATTAAGTCATACTATTTAACATAATTAATAATTATTACTAATAATTATTAATTATTTCTGATAGCCAATTTGAGCCTATTAATGTAGATTCCCTACATTAATGGTATCGCCATACTAAGCCTATAAGTGTGGATTCCCAACATTTTGGTGCCCCTTGATAAGGCCTAGTATTATAATTTACAACAGTACTGATGTGCGCTTCTCATAATAGGAACAACGTAACATGGCGATGGCTTCCGGATGATTTAGCCCCTTGGTATTGGTCTGAGGTAATTTAGTATGGCTCCTAGGAGTCCATTTTGCCCACCGTGGTTCAGATCCTGAAGTAATATTGTGTTTTTCTTTGCTTTTACTAGGAGGAGCTCTGTTGCCACTGCTGTTTTTGTCCCTTAATGATTTGTCGTATAATTTGTTTAGGATTATTAGTGTTTATTTTTGGTCATGTGCACTTGAGTTTTATTTTGAGTACTTTCTTTTTCTGATATTATTTTGTTACTTTAGTGGTTAATTTTGTGTTACTGTAGCAGTGGCGTGGGTTATACCCCACTGTCTGGTGCTTAAAGTGTGTAAGTTTATCCTTTTGCTAAACCAACTGTAGAAAGTCCTGTATCCTTGGATTTCTTGCTAGTAGTGGGCTGGTCGGGTGCTAGGCTCTACAGGTGGTGGGTGACTGGGTGGAGGACTCACCTTTTCCTGGCTTGTTTTGCATGCCTTCCATTGTGTCTCTAAGCTGTGTGCTACCTAACAGTGAGTGTGAATGTAATTCTTCTTACTGCATGTGCATGTGTTGTGATTTGCTAATTGTGTGCATTTTTGTCTTGCAGTGCTACGTGTGAACAGTCGCATGACACAGGTGGTGGTGGTGGTGAAACACCTTTACCCTCTCCCCTCACTTCCCCAGTCTGTGGGCCCCTTGGCACCCTTCCCCCTGTGCTGGTAATGAAATCCCTGACATTAATTTTAGGATTTTAAAGTCTATTTGGTAATAAAGAAAATTGATATTTTTTTAACATAACAGTCTCTTCATTTTTAAACAGGATACAAAGACTAAATTAATGGCTTTTTGAAGTCCTAAATAAATTCTGCTCATTGGCCTTGAAATGCACATCTCTGCTCCTCCTTTCTTATTCAAGAACTTGTGTGTGTGAATATATGAAGTGTATATTCTCTGGGTGAAATTCCCAGAGTGGCGTTGTCGGTCTCTTCTCTTCTCTTCTCTGCTCTTCTCTGCTCTGCTCTGCTCTGCCCTTCCCTTCCCTTCCCTTCCCCCTGACCACACCGTCAGACAAACACCTCCCCCGATCTGAAGCTAACTTTGATCCAGCCATCTTGTAGTTTTCTCTTGTCAGCCATTTTGTTTTGTAGGCCAAACGGCCATTCCATCACCACACCCGCCTTTGTCTTTCTCTCTCTCTCGCACACACGCACAGACACACACCTACACACATATACACACACACACACACAGGCTTGTATAGTTAGTTAGGATTTGTGTGTTTTGGTTTTGCTTTGCTTTTGTAGCAGCATGGAAGTAGGGGCTTTCTATGCATTGTACATAGTGCATCTTGAATGCACCGCGATGGCCTGATAGCCTATCGGTGAGCAAGGTCCAGTATTAAAGATGGCCCTCTCTATTGCTCTTCCCTTTCCGCTTCACTTCCGGATCAGAGGCCGGCTGCCTCATCCGCGACAGCGTGTGCTGCTGTGTGCGTTGCTCCCGTGTTTAGCTGTGTTAAGTGTCCTCTCTTCTCTGCGTTGTGGTGTTCGCATTCATGTGGCTAATGCTAGTGTGGTCATAGGCAATGCTGATGTCCTGATCTGCCTCTTCCGTCCGCCCTCCTGTACGAGTGTGTGTGTGTGCGCATCCACTTCTGCTGAAGGTATGTTTTGTCCCGCTCGCAACTGCATCATTTTCAGTTTAACTGCACCAGGCTAACATTATGTTTTGGTTAGGTGAAACCACAGATCGGGCTACTGCTGCTTTGTCTTGGCTCTGTTCCCTGCTTGTCTCCCGCTTTGCCTGCTTGTTGCTGTTTTGCTGCTTCGCTTGCCCTCAGTGGCGTTTTGACGGCCTACTGTCAACGGACAATTTCACACCACTGACTTTTCAAAATAAGACTGTCGCTTATACTGGTCCTGAAGCGGTCTGGTTTTTCACCGCTTTTGTGCATGGCGTTGCTACGCAGGCTTAGCTCGAGCATGATTTTCTGTTACCTTACCTTTTAAGGTCTTAACTGTATGAGTGTGATGGGGTGGGTTGGACAAATTTTGGGTTATTTGCATAGGTTCATTTATTTGTGTGTCTTTTGGGTTCTTTTGATTAATAGTTGATCTGATTTCTTTCTTTTTTTTTGTTTCTTTGTGCTAATTCATATTTGGGGTTGAATTATGTATTCCTTTCAAATTAGATATTTTGCTTAATATTAAGTCTCAGTGGGCAGTTCCCATTTGTAGATTTGTTTGATCTTTATTTATTATTTTGCATATTTTGTTTCTGTGTTGTGATGGTTTTGGGTCCGTGTAGCTCGGAGTGAGATGACAGGCAGGAACTCAAGGCCACAGAAATGCGGGATTTGCTCGTCGTTTATTTTTACATAAACTTAAAAGCACTCCAACCTGTCAAGCCCGGTTGTACGGCTACTATATTCTCATACATGAACAAGAATAGTTATCACATGAACTTAATACCATCACTGTTGAGCTGAGATGAGGAGGGAAAGCAGGAGCTCACAAGAAAAATACATCCGACCAGCACTGGGTACGCTCTCAACTAACTCAAACCATAACAGACGCAGCCTGATGACGTTGCTGCTAAGTGACATATTTTAAAGGCACATTTCATATATTCGACTGTTACATATTCCCCCCTGGTAAGACAAAGGCTGTCCCCAGCCATACGCACTGAGATACAGTCTGAACCAAGTATACCCGTCACACATGATGACGCAACTAAGCTGTCAGGATCAGAGTGATATACAGTGAACCATTTAGGAAACTGGCATAAATGTCAGTACCAAGCAGAATGAAAGGCCACAGTGTACAAAAAAATCAGATCAAAACTCAGGTTTACAGACGAGCACATAATGAAATTCCCTTATTTTTTTTATTTTTATTTTTTTTGAAAGAACACGATAAAACAACGATTAACTCATTAAGGTTCTGTAACAACTCTTGTTGAGCAGAAAACAACAAACCTCTAACCACTGGAGGGCGGTATATAAAAATTCAAACAACTGCTAAACAACAGACATGGCAACATAGAAAACTGAGCTTAGTCAAAGTCAAATCTGGCAGTATGGTAAGGATTGGTCCATTTGTTGTCTGACCATCCTGAGGTGACTCTGGGGTTCCATCTGGGCCTCAGTCTGTAGCGACTAGAAAGATCAGAGTCAGGGTCGGTCAGTGGTGGGTCAAGATCAGTGTTCATTTCATCATTCTCAACTGTTTCATCAGGCTCTTGGGCAGAGTGTTGAGCAGGGTGGGTGGGGTCAGAATCAACATCGTGGACATGTCTGACATCAGGCTCGAGATTGCTCTCTGACAAGCCAGGGTTTTGTTCGTCAGAGTTCGTACTTCTCCTGTGCTTATTGGCTGAGGCTGTGGCCCAGGTATGGAATGGCTGCAGATTCACCACATGAAAAACTCCAGCCTCTTCTCCAGTGTTTGCTTTGGTGAGGCTGTAGTTTACATCTGACAGTCTCTGGGAAATGCGGTATGGGCCAGCATACAGCGGGGCCAGTTTAGCTGTGAAATTAGTCAATGCGTCTGACCTTGGGTGGGTCTTCACTCTGACAAGATCTCCAATCCTGAAGGAGACCTGACGCCGTCGCAGGTCATAATAATGTTTCTGGCGATCGTGACTCTCAGAAAGCACCGCACGAGCATGCTCGTGTGCTTCCTGGAGTGAGGCTCTCAAGCATTCTGGGTAAGGGACTCCGGGGTCATCCATTCCGTCATGTGTGGGCTGGGTGACAAGGTCAAGTGGGGTTTCCAGCTCCCGTCCGTACAACATCATGGAGGGGCTGAGACCTGTGCTCTCATGAGGCGTGGTGCGCAATGCAAAACAGATCTGAGGAATGAATTTGTCCCATGATGTGTGTTTATCTCCCACATATGCACGAATGGCAGTTTTTAGGGTACGATTGACACGTTCAGTTGCGTTTGTCTGCGGGTGATAGGCAGTAGTGAGTCTGTGCTCAGTCCCGAGCGTTGACACAACATGTTCAAAGAGGTCGCTCACGAATGGTGTCCCTCTGTCAGATATGAGGTACGATGGAGCACCATGTCGGGCAAAAACATCAGTGATGAACCTATTAGCCGCGACCTGGGCAGTTGCTTCTTTCACTGCACTCACCTCGATCCATTTTGAAAAGTAATCCACAAAGACGAGGATGTAAGCATTACCGCTTGGTGTGCGAGGCAGTGGGCCAACATAGTCCACGCCAGTGTACTCCCAGGGTCTCTGAGGGTGAATGGGGACCATGAGACCAGCTGGCTTTCTCTGACTCGGCTTAGTGGTTTGACACACAGCACAAGAGACTACATAGTTCTTGACGTCAGAGGCCATGTTCGGCCAAAAGAACCTGAGGCGCAGACGTGCCAGTGTTTTAGCAACCCCCAAATGACCAGCTGTAGGGTGATCATGGTAGTAGTTCAGCAGACATCCTCGTGTGGCCGTAGGAGCATAAAGTTTCAGTTGTTTTAGTGGATGTAGGCCACACTTTGTTTTTGGGTCCTGAAAGTAGAGGAGACCATCTTGCACTGTGTACTGTAGAGACTCGTGGCTGCTATCCCCATTGCGATGGCCATCCTCCAGCTGACGGAGCAGCCCGCCAGTCACCGGGTCCTTTAGCTGTAGCTCTCGCACATGTGGGCGGTCTTGCGGCATCACCGGGGGCAGTGAGCGGAGGTCCAGGCTGCCTATTACAGCATATGCAGGCAAGAGGTCCATGGGAGAGTCATTTGTAGGAAGAGGGTTCCGTGACAGGGCATCTGGTACTTTGTTACGCTCACCAGGCTTATGGACTATCGTGAAGTCGAAGTCCTGGAGACGGAGAGACCATCGGGCCAGCCTGCCAGAAGGATTTGGACGAGACATCAACCATTTAAGACTGCTGTAGTCTGTGAATATTGTCACATGGAGGCCCTCGACGTACGGCCTGAAGTGCTCCAAAGCCCATATGACAGCCAAACACTCCTTCTCTGGAGTTGAATATGGTTTCTCAGACTTGTGCACAGCACGGCTGGCATATGCCACAGCAACATCTCTGCCCTTATCATCTCTCTGCATGAGAGCTGCTCCAAGGCCTGCATCACATGCATCTGCATGTATGAAGAAAGGACGAGAAAAGTCTGGGAACCTGAGGACAGGTGCTGAGGTTATGCCGCTTTTCAGGAGATCCATGGCGGTTTGGCAGTTGTTGTCCCAGTTGAACAGGGCGTCTTTCTTTGTGAGGGCAAAAAGTGGTTCCGCATGTTTGGCATAGTCCTGTACAAAGCGACGGTAATAACCTGTCAGGCCAAGAAACTGCCGCACCTGCTTCACAGTGGACGGTACCTTGAACTCCGTCACAGCTCTCACTTTGTCCGGGTCAGGGTGGATGCCCGTGTGGGTGACACGGTAGCCAAGGAAAGTCAGGTCACGGAGGCAGAACTGACACTTGCTCAGTTTTAGGGTGAGGCCGGCTGATTTCAGTCTGGCGAACACCTCATTTAGGTCCGCCAGATGTTGTTTGAAGGTGGGTGAGGCTACGACAATGTCGTCGAGATAGACAGCACAGGACTTGTATATGAGACCGGAAAGGACAGAGTTCATCAGCCTCTGAAAAGTGGCTGGCGCATTACAAAGGCCGAAGGGGAGGACCTTGAATTGGAACAGTCCACGGTGTGTGATGAACGCAGTTTTTGGCTTGGACTCCTCGGCAACAGCCACCTGCCAATAACCTCGAGCAAGGTCCAGAGTGGTGAGAAATTTTCCCCTAGACAGGAAGTCTAGAGACTCATCAACTCGAGGAAGGGGATAGGAGTCTTTCACAGTCAGTTGATTGAGGCCTCGAAAGTCTACACAGAACCGTGGGTCACGAGGGGGCCTGTTCACAATGACCACCGGGGCTGCCCAGGGTCCTGATGCTGGTTCGATGATGTCGTCCTGCAGCATTTGTTCTATCTGCTCCTCTATTATCTGTTTTTTAACAGGAGACGTGCGATAAGGGGGAAGGTTGACAGGCCTTGCATCTCCAGTGACAATGGCATGTTCAGCAAGGGAGGTGCGACCAAGCTTCCCGCTGAACAGATCACTGTAGCCTTCAAGCAGCTGTAACAGCTCCGTTTTTTCATCATCCCCCAAGTTTGCCTGCTCTATTTTGTCATGAAGGGCAGACGGTGAAACACTGAGGGGCATCATGGCTTCCCCTGACAGGTAAGTTGCATCCAGGCTGTCTTCCTCAAGTTCAACAAAGTAGGGCGGGTTATCATCCATGAGCACAGTTCTTGTAGGTACATGTATGGTGATTGATGCACGTTTCATGAAGTCCATTCCCATAACCAGGGGAGAAGAAAGGTCAGGGATAATGGCAAATTTTTGGTAGAAACGTCTGTTCATAAATCCGATAGTCAACCACGTGGTTCCTGATGGGGTGCAGGGTGCATTATTTGCGAGCCGGAGTGGTGGGCCTGACCATGTGGTGGCTGGGGATTGGATTTGAACACTTTCAGGGACTAAGTCTGCTCTTACGGCAGAGAGTGTGGCACCTGTATCGAAAGTGGCATCTATTGCAGCACCTCTAAAGTTCACTTTTGCTTTGAGTGGGGTGTTCCAGGATGACTCTGAAGTCTGATCTTCCACGTGACCAAGTACATACTGATCATCAGGGGTGGATGAAAGAGAGGGAGGCGGATCTAGTGACCGGGGGGAGGGTTGCCTCTGCGAAATGTCTTCCCCCCTGGGAAGTTTCCCTGCCTTCTACTGAAGGGCCTTGACTCTGCCACAGCATTTTCATTTTCAGCCCCCGCAGTGTCAGGACTTTGGTTAGGGGGTGGGGCTTGTGGTGGCTCAAAGGTGGACTTAGAGGGATGAGGGGGTCCGCGGGGGGTTGTAGAGCAGTTAGGGCAGGTGCGGGAAGTGAAGCCTGGCATGGAGCACTTGAAACAATAAGTCTCTCTGTCTGGCTTACTGTTTGTATGAGCACGGGGTGGTTGCAGGGAGTTGGGGCCAAGGACAGAGTGAAGTTCATGTGCTCGGAGCATCAGTTCAATGATCGATTTGACAGGTGTGCCATAAAGTGCAACTCTATACTTTTCAAGAGCATGTTTGCAGATGAGCTCAATTTGTTCCTGCTCTGAGGGCGGACTTCTCAGTTTCTTGAATTCGCTGAGCATATGAGCAACGAATGTAGGGAGGGGCTCCTCAGGTCTCTGGATGCGGTCTAAGATGTCTCTCATGATACACTCTTGATTATCAGCAGGTAGGAAAACCACTCTGAATAGTTCACAGAAGTCAGTCCAAGTGGCAACATGAGTGTTGAGTACACCAAACCACTTTCTTGGTTCTTTGGCTAGGAAACGTGGCAGCTGCCTGATTATCTGGGCATCTGTTAAGTCTAAGGAAGACCTGTATGTATTAACAGAGTTCAACCAGTCCTCTGGATGCATCGTGCCATCTCCCGCAAACACAGGGGGCTCCAGTTTAGCCTGGTGTAGTGCAGCTGCAAGGACTTTGGAGGTATTGCTCAGGTCGAGAGAATCTGGCTGAAGGCGAGACACAGCTTTAATACTTGGAGCGTGATCAGGTGTCACTGTATCAGAATAATGAGGCGTCTTGCCGGGGGGGTTAGGTCCATAAGGCGTCGAAGCAGCCACTGGAGCAGGAGTGGTAGGTGGAGCTATGGGGTTTGCCCTGCTGGTTCTGTCCCAGTGCTGCAAGATACGCTTTTGTAAGTCCAGAGAGTCACGTAAACACACCTGAAGCATCTCCACTTCGGCTTGCAAGGTTTCCACTTTCAGTTCAAGGCCAGCGGTGGGCTGACTTGGTGCAGCTCGAGGTGGAAGGGGCATAAAGTCGGTGTCAACGTCAAGGTCTGATAAGTCAGGATGAGTCGCCATTATACACTTTTTCGTTTTAGAGGTTCAAATAACGGCTAACTTATAGTGTAATCCAGATATTAATAACTGTAACTAGTTTTTACATAACCACATAGTCTAGTAGCATAATGTGAGGAGGCATACACATTAAACAGTACTCCTTTAAAAATAATCCTCTGCAGAAGGAGAAAACTGTAACTGAAAGCACCCACTAGAGTCAATGCAAGAAGAAAATGAAAGGTAGCATTAGCATCAATATAACACTTCTCTTGCAAACGAATGAATAATGCTACTCAGTACTTAGGAGATGAATAAAGTCACAAAATAGGTATTCATTCACAAACGCATTATGCCACTCACAGTCTGTATGGATATTTTCTCAAAGATGTAACCATGAAATCTATGTCACAGTTTAATTTTTTTTTTTTTTTTTTTTTTAAGTCATTAAATTTCACAGTCCGTGCACTTTACCCTACTTCCACAAAGATGGTCCAGGCAGGAACTTAAATCCTCGGGCGGAAACGCTGGAGAGCAGCGGGTGACAGGGAAGGAGGAGCAGAAAGTTTTTTTTTTTTTATGGTGATCTGGAGAGCCGTCACGCACAGTCTATGGGAGCCACTCGTTACCTCTGACCAGGAGCCGTAGTGATTCCAACCGTAACATCCGCAGCAGTATCCTGAGGGAAACTCCGCGGTCCGTCGCTTCAACCGGTCCAGAAATGATGAAAAGTTCAGATGCAGCTGCGTCTCTCCCGCCGTGTGCGCTGCGACGCTGCCGTGCCTGCTCGTCCGTACCTTTGATGTCGCCGCCGGCAACGTGGTGAGTCCAAATCAATCCGAAAAAAGTTGGAAAAGCAGATGAAAACTGCTCTGCTTTATATGTTAGCACTGGTCGTCGATAAAAGGTCCAGGAAAGTTGTTCGGGCGCCACTTGTGATGGTTTTGGGTCCGTGTAGCTCGGAGTGAGATGACAGGCAGGAACTCAAGGCCACAGAAGTGCGGGATTTGCTCGTCGTTTATTTTTACATAAACTTAAAAGCACTCCAACCTGTCAAGCCCGGTTGTACGGCTACTATATTCTCAACAAGAATAGTTATCACATGAACTTAATACCATCACTGTTGAGCTGAGATGAGGAGGGAAAGCAGGAGCTCACAAGAAAAATACATCCGACCAGCACTGGGTACGCTCTCAACTAACTCAAACCATAACAGACGCAGCCTGATGACGTTGCTGCTAAGTGACACATTTTAAAGGCACATTTCATATATTCGACTGTTACAGTGTCCAGGGTTAACTTGCCCATTAATGGTTTTCTTTCTTTTTTTCTGTTTGAGTGGCAATCCCACTAATTGCTTTATCTCTGTTTCAGTTGTCAGAGGCCAGTGCTGGTGGCAGTGGCGGTGACTGGTGGTGGTGTTCCCTCGTTTTGGCGTGCTGTGCTCCCTGGTGGTGGTTATTTCCAAGTTCACATGTGTGGGTGATCCTGTTTTTTTCCCCTTTTTTTTGATTTAATTATTTTATTTATTTTGGGTGAACCACTCCCCGTTCACCAACCACTTGTCTTCCTGGTAAGCCTCTGCTCCTGATTAGCTCCCCTTCCCTTTTTTTTGGTGCGAATGACTTTGATGATTTTCTGATTTTAACTTTTTGTAATAAAGTAAATATATTTTTATACCTGAAATCATGTCTCTGCCAACGAATAGAACGAACCTGTTTGTCTATCTTTAAAGTCAACCAAAGAACTCTCTGGGTGCAATTCCCAGAGTGGCGTTGTCGGGTAACAGTGCACATTGTTTCGCAATCACATTTGACCATATCCTCGCCACAAACTTGGCGTTGTCGGCAGGATCTATTCTTTTAAACGGCTGAGACGTGTGTTTCTTTCCTTTTGTTTTCTGATTTGTTTTCATTATATCCTTACTCTTGTGTTTTCTTTTCTTTTTATCCAGATTGGAGAGACTGAGACAAAGCAGCAGTGGTTCCGAGTGGCCCTTTAACCGTTTTGGTGAGGTATATACTACCGTTGTGGTGCCGTTGCGCCATAATACCCATTTTGTAGTATAGAGGCTTAACAGTAATCATGGAGCAAGAAGTGCAGGAACTTAGAGAGTTGATTGCACAGTTAACAGCTGACAATGAGCGGTTGCGGCAGGGACAAGCTAGCTCTAGTGCTCAACCATCTACTTCTGCAGCACCACCTGCTGCCCCTTCCACCCCTAGTCTCCCTGTAGCAGAGAGACTAATTTTTGTGCCTAGGGATAGGAAGTGTCCCATCTTTAGGGGAAGGACAGGTATAGGGCTGAGTGAATGGATGGAGAAGGTGCAGGCGTGTATGAGGGCTCGGCGTCTATCGCCATCAGAGCAAGCATTTTTCCTGTTTGACCACCTAGAGGGAGAAGCCAGAGATGAGATTAAGTATCGCTCTGATGCAGAGAGAGAGGACCCTGCTTGTATACTTGCCATTTTAAAGGAGCTGTACGGGTGCGCAGAGTCGTATGTTGCCCTGCAAGCGGCCTTCTTTTCTAGGAAGCAGCAGGAGGGAGAGACTCTACAAGAGTTCTCTTTTTCTCTGCTCGGTCTCATGGAGAGGGTAAAGCAGTGCGCACCTGCCAAAGTGCCAAATGCTGAGGCCCTTCTGAGGGACCAGTTTGTCGAGCATGTCGTGGATTGTTCTTTGCGCCATGAGTTAAAGCAATTTGTGCGTGGGCAGCCGAACTCCACTTTGCTTGATGTTAGGGCAGAGGCTATCCGATGGGAGTGGGAAGGTCTACCCAGTGGTGTGCGGAGTCGCAGTCACTCCCTCCCTTTAGTTTACGGTGTCCAGTATGGTGTTCAGGGTGGCCCTCAGGCCGCTGCTTCAGTGTCTGAGATGAGTCAGATGAGAGAGATGTTGGCACGTCAGCAAGAGCAGCTTGATCGGCTTGTGGGAAGCATTGCACAGCTGCAGAACACTCAGCGGTACAATCGCCCACCTCGTACTGGTCCCATAATATGCAGGCGTTGTAATCACCCTGGACATTTTGCATGGGAGTGCGATGGAGTACGTGTTCCTTCACAGCGCCCCTCAAATCCTAATAGTCAGGCTCGGTCTGCTTCTGTGTCGGAAAACTAGAGCCCACCGAACTGTAGAGCCACAGTTTGGGTGGGGCCGCGACTGGCTCACAGGCTGCTTCAAGCAGCATGGATGCCTTTGATCTGATTTCCTCTTGTCCCCATTTAGATGTGGACACGGGTGGGGTGAAGGGCCCTTGTTTGATAGATACTGGTTCAATGGTAACTACAGTTTCTGAGAGCTTTTTCCATCAGCATTTTGAGCCCTGGGGCCAGGAGCGCCTCCACTCATGTCATTGGTTGGAGCTTAGAGCTGCCAATGGTCTGGAAATTCCTTACCTTGGTTACTTAGAGCTTGATGTGCAGTTTTGTGGCAAACTGATGCCCCGCTGTGGTGTCTTGGTTGTGAAGGACCCCCCTGGTGGTGTGCCTGCTCAAGTGCCCGGTGTTCTAGGGATGAATGTCATCCGAAAATGTTACCGAGAGCTTTTTGGGAAGTACGGTGCAGCCTTGTTTTCTCAGCCTTGTGTCTCTGAGGCCCCTACGCAAGTCCTTGCGGCACTGCAAAAGTGTCATCAGGCTAGTGTTCAAGCCCTTCGAGATAGTCCCGGTTTGGCAAAGGTTAGGGGTAAGAAGGTCTGGCGGATTCCTGGAGGCATCACCAAGGTTCTAACTGCCACCTGTTCTCAGCAGTACTCCAGCTCTACAGTACTGGTTTGAGCCCTTGGACCCTGGCTTGCCTGATGGGTTGCTTGTTTCCCCTGCCTTGGTGCGAGTGATCAGGGGCACTGTCTACATACCCATACTTAATGTGGGCTCTACCAATGTGGTGTTGCACCCCCGAACTGTGGTTGGTACACTGGACCACGTAAACGTTGTCAGTCTTCCTTCAGGGGTCACTGAAATGCCCTCAGTTGTGGCCACGACGTCTTCTCAGTCTGTTCCCCCTAGTGTTCAGCATCAGGTGGAGGACATGGATTTGTCTTCCTTGTCTGCTGAACAACAGTGTCAGGTGAGGTCCCTACTCCAGCAGTACACCCCTGTCTTTCTCAGCTCATGAGGGAGACCTGGGCTGTACAGACCTGATTTCCCATGACATTCCTCTGGTTGATGATATCCCAGTCAGGCAACGCTACAGGCGTATTCCACCCTCCGAATATGAGGTAGTAAAGGAACACATCAATCAGCTGCTGTCATTGCAGGTTATTCGGGAAAGTAGCAGCCCTTATGCCTCTCCCATCGTGCTGGTGAGAAAGAGGGATGGTAGTATACACATGTGCGTTGACTACAGGTAGCTCAACAGCAAAACCAGAAGAGATGCCTTTCCTCTACCACATATAGAGGAGTCTTTGGATGCCCTGTCCGGTGCTTGCTGGTTCTCCACACTAGACTTGGACAGCGGCTACAACCAGGTGCCAGTCACAGAGGCAGATAGGCCAAAGACTGCCTTCTGCACACCCTTTGGCTTGTTTGAGTGGAACCGAATGCCTTTCAGGCTCTGCAACGCCCCCAGCACGTTCCAATGGTTAATGCAGCATATCTTTGTAGACCAACAGTGTAAGTCCCTATTGTTATATCTAGACGACATTGTTGTGTTCTCTTCCTCCGTGGAACAACACCTGGAGAGACTGAAGGTGGTGCTGGGGCGACTCCAGCATGAGGGTCTGAAGGCCAAGCTTAGCAAATGCTCCTTCTTCCAGAAGGAAGTACGCTACTTGGGCCATGTGATTTCGGGCAACGGCGTTTCCATCAATCCAAGCAAAATTAAAGTGGTAGCTAATTGGCCGGTTCCCTCTACTGCCTCAGAGGTGTGTTCTTTCCTCGGTTTTGCAAGTTATTACCGCCGTTTTGTGGAGGGCTTTGCTAAGTTGGCAGCCCCTCTACATCAGGTGGCAGCCGAGAGTGTTGGTGCTAAAACTAGCAGGAAACCTGGTCGTGGGGCGCTTCGGTGTTGGACTGATGAGTGCCAACAAAGTTTTGAAACCTTGAAGGCTAAGCTCACCACTGCACCAGTGTTAGCTTATGCAGACTTCTCCCTCCCATTCATTTTGGAGGTCGATGCGAGTCATGGTTTGGGGGCTGTCCTCTCTCAAGTGCAGGCAGGCAAGGTCAGGCCAATAGCCTACGCTAGTCGGTGTCTGAGCCCCACTGAGAGAAACATGGCAAATTACAGCTCTATGAAACTCGAATTCTTGGCCCCTAAGTGGGCCATGAGAGAAGTTTAGAGAGTACTTGCTGGGGAATAAGTGTATTGTGTACACTGACAACAACCCCCTCAGTCATCTATCTTCTGCTAAGCTGCTGCAGTTTTGGGCTAACAGGCAACGTCCCAGCCGGGAGGAGCGTGCACAGCTGTCCCCGTCCACACTGACCTTGCTTCGGCAGTGGGACCGCCTAGTTGAAAGGGACGGGATCTTGTACTGGCAGGTGTTCCGCCCCGATGGTGCTGAAGCAGTGCTTCAGCTGTTGTTGCCTAGCACCCTAACTACAACCGTTTTGACACAAGTCCATCAGGAGCATGGGCACCAGGGAGTGGAGCGAACGTTGGCACTCCTTCGGTCCCGATGCTACTGGCCTGGTATGTCCACTGATGTGGCACAGTGGTGTCAAACCTGTGAAAGGTGTCAAGTTGCCAAAGATGTCCACCCAAAAGCTGGCAGCTTTATGGGGCATCTGTTGGCATCGCGGCCCAATGAGATCCTTGCCATCGATTATACCACTCTTGAGCCTGCCCAGAACGGTGTTGAGAATGTTTTGGTTCTAACTGATGTTTTCAGTAAGTACACAGTAGCTGTTCCCACCCGGGACCAGCGTGCTACCACTGTGGCCAAAGTTCTGGTGTCAGAGTGGTTTTACAAGTTTAGTGTTCCTGCTCGATTACATTCTGACCAGGGCCGGAACTTTGAAAGTTTCCTGATCCAGCAGTTGTGCAGCTTGTATGGTGAGGTAAAATCCCGCACTACCCCATACCACCCTGAAGGCAATGGTCAGTGCGAGTGGTTTAACCGCACGCTCCACAATTTGCTGCATACCTTGCCTGTCTCCCGAAAAAGGGACTGGAATGCGTGTCTACCCCAGGTCTATTGTTACAACACAGCTCCCCATCAGGCTACAGGAGAATCTCCCTTCTTCCTGATGTTTGGCCAGGAACCACGCCTACCTATAGACTTCCTGTTGGGTAGAGTCAAGAGTCCTGTTGGCGGGTCGGTTTGTGAGTGGGTTCAAGAACATCAAGCCCGATTGCAGGTAGTATTTGAAGGGGCCCAGGAACGCCTGCAACAGGCCGCAGATCGTCGCAGTCGAACCCATGACCAGCGTGTCACCACTCTGCCGCTGAGCGAAGGGCAGTTGGTATTCTTGCGTGACTTCAGCGCAAGGGGCCCCCACGAGACCCGCGATAGGTGGAATTCCATGACGTATCGAGTGCTGAGGGCACCCAAGCAGGGTGGCTCAGTGTACACCATCGCGCCAATAGACAATCAGACCCAGGTGAGGCAGGTCCATTGCACTATGTTGAAGGCTGTGATTAGTGTAGACTCACCTGGTCCCGCCCCTTCCCAGAACTCCTAACCTGTGGAGCAGCCAGCCTCTGAGGAGGAGTGCCCATTTGACTATGACTTGCTAGTTCTTGGGCAGCAGCCTGTTGTGGTTACCCCAGCCATGCCTTCCACTAGCTCCACCGCAGTGAGTGAAACTAGATCCCAAGTGCCAGTGCCACCTTCTGCCTCAGATTGTTCTCGGGATGTCCCTTTAACAGTTCCACCACCTGAAGCATCCCTTTCTCTGGCTGCTTCACCTGCCACTGGCCCTGGCCCAAGTCACATGGCCCTGCGCCGCACCACACGGTCAACTGCGGGCCACCACTCTAATGTATATATAATCATCTCCCCTGGCCAAGTGGAGAGGTTCAGGTCATGAATGCTCCTGCTTCTGTGTCAAATGCTGTTGCTGCTCTGTTTAGACCCTGGAGTTAGCTTGTAGTGTAGGCCGGTGCCTCTGATCCGGAAGTGAAGCGGAAAGGGAAGAGCAAGGGAGAGGGCCGTCTTTAATAGCGGACCCTGCTCACCGATAGGCTATCAGGCCATCGCGGTGCATTCAAGGTGCACTATGTACAATGCAGAGAGAGCCCCTACTTCTATGCTGCTACAAGTGCATGTAGTTATCCTTGCCCTAATCTTTTGTGCCCTCTTGTGTTGTAGCCACCCCTCCTCCATAGGAAGCTACCCCCACAGTTAAGGCCAGCACATTCTTTTGTTAGGCTAGTGTACTTCACAAGTTACACTTAAAGGTGTCTGCCAAGCAACACCAAAGCCGACCATCCATTTGATTTGTACTAAGACAACTTGTTTTAGCCTTATCCTCCTTTCCAAACTTAACAATGGAGAACTCCTGTTTAGAACAGTTTATCTCTTCACTTGCACAGAGCCTAAACCCTGGCTGCCCTGAACTCATCAACCGATGAAGAAATAAACTCTCTGTTTAGTAACAAGTGTGATGCACAGATTGCATCAGATGGTTCATTGTTAAAATGCTTGCCCCTGATTTTTCACAGGCAAACAACCCTTGCCCTTCAGGACAACGCAGCTCTAGGAAAGTAGGTAGAAAGTCTAAGAGCGCAAAATGCTTCTCTCCTCCATGAAGTGCAGATGCCTAACAAGAAGGCCATGCGCTATTTAGATGACTTGCATTCAGCAGAGTTAGACCTCTGCTCACACAAAGGAGAACTGTTCAGGCTTAGATCAGAACACCTAGCCCGACAACAGTCTTACAGTCAGTGTGACTCCAGCTTTTCTGATTCACACTCCTCCCTGGATGAGAGGTCAGCACCTCCTCTGCTCAGTAAGTGGAAATCTTTCCCACCTGAACCAGTGTCTTTGGGAATCAAGTCAGCTCCCCAACCTTCACCAACAGACAGAGGTAACAGTGACCTGACTTCCCATGTCTCAGACGTAGACATTGAGGAGACATGTAGTTTATCTTCTGCAAGATTTCCTATCCCATGTCCCTCTCAGGCACAGATTTTTGACACCCGTGTGCAGGGGAAAAGGGGGGTTGAAAACTTATCAGCCCCTGCCTTTGACCCCCAGAGACCTGCAGCACGCAAGTTACACATCTTTAGGAGTGCTAATTTAGTCTTGCTTTCACAAGAGAGAGCATCAGACTGCTCCCGCTTTGAAGTGCTTGAGTTCTTAGCTAAGGACATTACATTGTTTGATCCAGACAACTGTGATCAACACATTGATGACTATTTTAGAGAACTCGACAAATGTCTACTGGACCTGCCACATGCAACCGAAAGGGAAAAGATTAAACTTTTGTGGAAGACCAGCTCTAAAGCTGTCCACAAGTTTATTCAGTGCCAGCCTCCCAGAGTCAGAAATTACTTCTCAAACATCCATCAAGCACTGACAGAAGAGTTTTCTTCTCCTGCTGATGAGATTGATTGTATGGTTGCAGCCCTCCAAATTAAACATTCACGTCTTGAGAATCCTAGAGATTATTACAAATGTTTGAGATACGTATACTTTCAGGGCAAGAATGCACCAGGCTTAGAAGAGAACCCAACCTTCAAGTCCTTGTTCCTGCGTAACCTGCACCCTTGTGTACGCACTCACGTTGTACTCATGACGTTTAAAGGTATCCCGTCCATGTTTGAGCTTAGGAAGCTTACACAGGCAGCTTGGGAAACTGCTGTCACTCCCAAAGCCAAGGGGATACCGACTGAACTTCCCAGTTCAAACCCTGCAGTGTCACAAAGGTCTTCTGCCCCAAAACACCACCCTCACAACAGCTCAAACGGGGGTGTGAAAAGACAGCAGGGAGACAAGAAGCGCAGCCGCTATGTCCCCCCACTGCGACGAGATGGCCATTCACAGAACAGAAGCTGTAGAAGGCCATACTCAGAAATCTTGGCCCAGAACCTTAACCTGCCAATTGACCAGTCAGATGATGAGCGCAGCATCTCTGACATTTCTGACCACAGTTCAGAATACTGTCTCTCTGCCTCTAGCTACCTGGAGCATTACAGCCCTGAGCCACAAGCTAAGCACTGGCGCTTTAGAGCTCGCTCCTCATGTAGTCCACCACTGTACTGACAGTAGCACAAATGCTAATCCAAAGTATCTTGTTTCCTGCAGTTAGGCAGACTTGAGTTGTTGACACCACTGTCCAATTTTGCAAGTACACTTGGATTATTTTTGTAGAAACTTTGTCAGTTGTTGTTGTTACACCCCTAGATTCAAACTAGGTTAGGACACCACATATGACTTCACAGGCAGTCATACACATGACCCTTAACATTGTAGGTGACACCCCTTCTGCACCTCACCTAACATGTTTACATAACTAACCTTCCTGTTCTCACTAACACCTACTGAGAAACACAAGTTAGTTATTTTACACCATGCTAGTATCACTGTTGTTTATCTGGATCTTGTTTGTTACCTGAAGGTTTTGTTTTGTACTTAAAGACAAGTCTTGCTTAGCCAAGATAGATAGTGCTAACAAATGCCCAGCTGGTTTACAAACTGCCCAGATGTTACAATGTGAAGGATTTGACAAATGAACTTTTTCAACTGTGGACTGAACATGTTGTGCCCTCAGGATCACACATCAAGTGCAATCCTCAGACCACAGGGGGGATGTTGGGATTCACTGGACCACAGATGATTTGTCATTCGTTAAAATCTAAACTGGACATGTGAAGGCTTTTCCTCCTGAGGTGGAAGACCTCATGTTCTTTGTTCTCAAACAAAGTTACCTGACACCCATCTCAGCAGGAGGCCAACCTCACACCTCTTTGAGAGACAAGTCTCAAAAGTGATTGGTCAGTACTGTTACAGTGCCATGTGACTCTATGATGTCATCAGACACACTGTAGGAGTTGTTTTCAATTCACTACAGTCTCTCTCTTGGCTCTTGGGTGGCAAGCCGCCCACACCTCTTCCCTTCTGGGCCCTGGACCAGCCCAGAGGTGCTCTTTGTCCTGAACCATCAAGGGGGGAACAACTGCTCTACAGAGTTTTGTTCCTTTTCTCCTAAGACTCTCATGCCCTCACTCAAGGAAGGCACATAACTGAAACCACAGAGGTTAGGAGGGCAAACACAAGGTTTGCAACTAACTTCCCAGCAATAAGGAGAATCAAGTTGAGTGCACCTTTGGAACAAGGACACAACAAAGACTGCTTCTAGAGCCACAGCTCTCTCCAGCCTTCTTCACTGGCTAACAAGGACAGTACGCATCAAACCAACTCTTCCCTCAATCCATTCAGGATTTGGTAATGTAACAACTGGGCATAGCTTTATCATAGCTGTACAGGCTAAGCAAGACCGTTTTAACTTGTTGTTTGTGATTTAATGCTGTTTATTGGGTTATTGTTGTGATTGTCTGCAACTAGGTTATTGATCAGTTGGTTTTACCAAAGCTAAGTCATGTTTAGTTTGCTAATGCTGCTCACAGACACTGTCTTGCATGTAACTAAACATCTTCTGCGCTAATCCAGACCCTTCGCAACAAATCGCATTCACATAGACTCACTTACAAATAGGCTTTCAATAGAGCTACACCCAAGCAGGTCGCTCAAACTTCCCGCTTCTTTTCTTTTGTCTTTGCCCTGACCACACGGTCAGACAAACACCTCCCCCGATCTGAAGCTAGCTTTGATCCGGCCATCTTGTAGTTTTCTGTTGTCAGCCATTTTGTTTTGTAGGCCAAACGGCCCTTCGATCACCACACCCGCCTTTGTCTTTCTCTCTCTCTCGCACACACGCACAGACACACACCTACACACATATACACACACACACAGGCTTGTATATAGTTAGTTAGGATTTGTGTGTTTTGGTTTTGCTTTGCTTTGCTTTATGAATAAATATAATTTTGGAATCATACCTGCTGTCTGTTAAATGTTGTACAACAGTGAATGAATAGTCAACCTCTGCTGCGCCAATAACTCCCAAATCCTTCAGGCTTTATTATTAATTTGGTTATGGCTATTAATTTAATTATTAATCAGTTTCCCAAATTGATGGTTTAGTGAACTTTATGAGACTGATATCATTAACTGGCTATCATTTTTCCCTTTTCGGGAACGGTGCCCCACAAGGTGATTTAATGTTAATTAAGTCACATTATTTAACATAATTAATAATTATTACTAATAATTATTAATTATTTCTGATAGCCAATTTGAGCCTATTAATGTAGATTCCCTACATTAATGGTGCCGCCATACAAAGCCTATAAGTGTGGATTCCCAACATTTTGGTCCCCCTAGATGAGGCCTAGTATTATAATTTACAACATCTGTTAATTTTAATTTTGTTTTACTCATTTATTAATAGTATGTTTTCCAAGCAAGGTGTCAACTTTATAATTTGGACAGTTGCTTGATGAATTATGAGTTATTTATGGATTTAAAGGTGACTGCTTTGTGTTCTTTTACTTTTAGCTTAGCTAGCAGTCGCCAAATATATTCTTACCGCAATTTTGGGATTGTGCACCCGTCTTCTCTTGTTACAGTTAGTCTCCTCCACACGGTTTTTCAACTCCACAGCAGCCAACCTATCCTCAATGGACAGCAACCTGGAGGTTACTGCGGTGAACTGCTGATTCACTGACAGCGTTCAGCAGTTTCTTCTCACTGGTCAGCAAACTGGCTGAAAGGGGTTGATCGCGTCCATGCTGAGGAGTTTCTGGGGTGTTGAAGGAGAGACGCCATCCAGCCATTGTAGTTCACGAAACAGCAAAGCAGCGAAAAACACGTGAAATGGAAGAGAATGTCTGAATATACAGGAGTAAAAACATGACTGTCAATATGCTCGTCTTGCGAGGTCTTCCTTTTGAATCATGCCGAGCTTGCACGTGATTGGACGAGGGCTAGAAGGCTCATCGGGCTCCTCCAATCACATGCGAGGTCATTGTTTGCGGAAGATGTCACTGTAGTCATGCCACTATGCACAGTGGTTGAGCTCTAGGAGACTGTAATGTTGTTTGCATGGAATGCCCATTTGACCTTTGTGGCAAAGCCTGATTAAAACTAATTGTTGAAATAAATTGTTTTGTGTATCTTTTTTATTTAACATTGACCATTGCTAATGACCATACACAGTAATTAATCTAGCATACTTTCATGAAATAAATCAATTCAAGCTAAAATTTAAGAGTCTATAATTAAGCTACACTGAGCCTCATCTATTTATACCACAGATTTTCTTAAAATGAACTTTAGAAAAATGTCACCTCTGTGTGGGAAGTGACACTCCCCCTTAGGGGAAGGGGGGTCATGGGGGGACAACTGCCAAGCAAGGCCCATGTCAATTTCTTACAGTTTTCTGTGTTGCCTGCAACTTGCCAGGTGCAGTTGTAAATCTGAAATTCCACGACAATCTACAGTCTAGTAGCAGGTGACACTGTGGAAGGGTGAACATTGCCCTCTCCATCAAACCTGTTAAAGAATAGGTTGAAGTTGTTGGCTTTGTCTTCCACACCTCTCTGGTGTTGTTCTGCTACAGCTTACTCTACACCTTTCGTTTGTAGTCCACCTTTGTCTGCTTTAGTCTCCCCTTCAGCTTATGCTGAACCTCCCTGAGCCTCTCCTTGTGCCCTTGCTTGAATGCCAGCTTTTTCTGGTTGAGGAACTGCTTGATATTATTGTTGACCCAGGGTTTATTATTGGGGAAGCAGTGTACAGTCTTTACTGGCATCACAGTGTCCCTACAGAAGTTTATATATTCTGTTAGAATGTCCACCCTACTGTCCATGTCCATCTTGTTGTCCTGTGGCTCCAGTAGTACAGTCCAGTCTGTACATTCAAAACAGTCCCTGAAAGACTCACTGGTCTTAGACCTCTATGTAACAGCTCCACGTTGTACATCTACCATAAGACCTATATTAAAAGCTGATTCACAATCATTCAATTCAATCATTAAATTCATCTTACTGAGACCACTCAGGTGGCAGTGTAACTTACTCTAAACTGAGGCGCAAAAGCATTTTAAAACAGCAACTTTGATTAGCCAGTTAGCCGACGCCTACAGCTAAGCACTGGGTGTACAGCCTAACGTTAGTTCCTATAGCCATTTACTCCACACTTCAACACTCGTGTAACAGCCATTTATTCATGTTGTTTATGTATTTATTTTGTTGCAATATGTGTACTGTGGGTCGCACTGGCAGTTTCCTGTGGAAATGCATTTATACAGCCAGGTAATGAGGCCAGGTGTGCATGATTGGGAGCAAACAGTTTTTGACTGCGCTGCTGAGGCGCGGCTGAGGTGACTGCAACTGGGAGCAGTATAAGATAGATAGGCTACCTAATTGCTAACCGTGGTGCTATACCTGTGTGTTCATTTGTGCAAGCAATAAACGGAGCAAAAAAGGCAACTGGAAATGTCTGGACATTTGTTTGTGTGAGCCAAGCCTGCACGCGTCAATTAATTGCAACAGAATGTAGGGCTACCGGCAGTAAGTGACAGTGGAAAGCCACTTACATCAGTCAAAAACTAGCTTCTATGGACTTTGAGCTGTCATCACGCATGATCTGGATTGATGCGGGATCACCTGCGCGTGTTGGAGTTGCCAGGGAGGACGGATCAGCGCGCGGACACGAGGGACGCCGACATCCAGCTGCCGTGAAAACGAGCCGCGCTGACTGTGTATCATCCAGCGAGGGGGGAGGACAACTTGCCGGTACAGCATCGGGACCACGGCTGCGGGTTTGGAGTCAGCAGAACCGGTTTGGACGCTGATTCATATTGAGTCTTCTTTATGAGGCATGAGTAGTGCTACACAATAAAAATGGCCATTTCTGACTCTGTGTGCACACATTTTTGGGCGTAAATCCAAGCTTGGTGGCTAAGACTGACTTTGACTTTGACTGTGACGTGACTCGTTGCGCTTCCGTGTTCGTGCGGGACTGTTGCCATGGCAAAAATAAATGATGACGTGTTGGACATGCCTGCTGAGGCTATTGAGGATGCCGCAAGTGACTTGAATGAAAATGTGTCTAATAAAGATGAACATGGGGAAATCAAATTGGATAAAACCAAACGGGTTAATAAATGGCAGCAGGAAAAGCAGTAGCTCCACAGCATCTTCACGCATTAAAGCAGAGGCTGAGAGAGCTACACTGGTCACCCGTGCAGCAGCTCTGAAGGGGAAACATCTGCTGAAGGAATAGGAACAGCAGCTAAGAAGAAAAAGAGAACAGCTTGAGCTAGAAGCTGAAATAGCTGCAACAACTGCAAAACTAGCAATCCTTCAAGCTGCAGACATCAACAGTGTATCAGATGGCATGAATTTCTATCTGGAAAGGAAACTTCCACAGCAAACAACTTCCAAATCTCTCAACCCTATGGCAAAGAATTATGAACCTCTATCAGGAAACTCATTAAGGTACAGAGAAGAGTCAATACCAACGCAGAATGAGCCATCTGTACTGGGTGCACATCCCAAGGAGATAAGTAAACTGCTCACAGTTAAATCAAGCTAAGAGGCTCATGTCAACACAGGCTACCAACAAGGGCCTGATGTGTATGAAATGGAACAACATTCTCTCAACGTTCCTTATGTTCAACCATCATTGAACTTCACACAGCCTATGCAACCACAACCCAAAGAGGAATCATTTGGAGGCATCTACCACATAATGCAGAAACAGAATGAGATTACAACAGCTCTCGTTCAACAGCAGCGCTCACTGTCTCTACCAGCTAGAGACATTCCAGTGTTTGATGGAAATCCTTTTGAATACAGAGCCTTCATTCGTGCTTTTGAGCATGGTGTGGAAGAACGGGCCAACCAAGTTGATTGTCTGTATTTCTTGGAGCAGTTCACTAGGGGGCAGCCTAGGGAACTCGTGCGCAGCTGTCAGCATATGGTTCTGGAACGCGGCTATGCACTGGCAAAGGAGCTTCTACACGAGCACTTCGGAAATGAGTTTAAGGTTGTTTCTGCTTACACCGAGAAAGCTCTGGCTTGGCCTCTAATTAAATCGGAGGACGTGAAGGCACTGCAGGCCTACTCT
The DNA here is from genome assembly GCA_019142605.1 of Cephalopholis sonnerati. NCBI lineage: Eukaryota > Metazoa > Chordata > Actinopteri > Perciformes > Serranidae > Cephalopholis > Cephalopholis sonnerati. The sequence continues at coordinate 1,715,428 of JAGQAX010000012.1, forward strand.
TTGTTTCTGCGTGGTTGCTGTAACATGATGGGAGAGCTTGAATACAAGGGAGAGCTGGATACACCAACCACCATGAGAACAGTAATGTCCAAACTACCGTTCAAATTTAGAGAAAAATGGAGGACCGTTGCACATGACGTGATGGAAAAATAAAAACGTAGGGCACGGTTCATAGATCTTGTCGCTTTTGTTGAACGTCAGGTCAAGATTTTATCCGATTCTGTTTTTGGCGATATTCAGGACTCTTCATTTGTGAAAGCTGGCTTGAAGAGTGTGACTAAGCCACACAGAAAGGACATGAGAGGAAATAGCTTTGCCACAACAATAAAGCCTGCTGATAATGAGGATGAACTGGGAGCTAATGGAAACGTTACAAGGAAAAAGGTTCAAATGAGAAATGTAATCCCACTGTTTGTGTGTGTTGCTCTCGTGAGCATTCATTGGGGGAGTGTCCACAACTAAATAAGAAGAGGCATTGGGAGAAAATCTACTTTCTAATGGAGAAAGGAATTTGCTTTGCCTGCCTGTGTACTGGACACATGAGCAAGAACTGCGAAAGGTGCCTGACTTGTAAAAGGTGTGGCAAAGGTCATCCCACCGTGCTTCACATTCAGAAGGAAAGAGCTAATACAGACATGAAACAGTCCAAGGAACCGCCAGGCAGTGGTGCATTACTTTCTCCAGGAACTTGTGGTCATACAGGGACCGGAAAGGATGATTGTGTCCTGTCAATACTGCCTGTTAAGGTCAAGTCCAACAAGGGAGGCAAGGTGATACATAGGTACGCTTTCTTGGATCCTAGTTCTGCCACCTTCTGTTCAGAGAATCTTATGCAAGAGCTGAATGTTGGAGGTAGACGTGCAAACTTTCTCCTACGCACCATGGGACAGGAGAAGGTCATTCCAACCTACACCCTTACTGGCCTTGAAGTGTCTGGTCTCAAGAGTGAGTGCTATTACCAACTGCCAAATGTGCTCACTCAAAGAGAAATGCCTGTGACGTCAGACAACATCATAACACCAAAAGACCTGGCACGGTGGTCATACCTATCAGCCATTCAGATTCCCTGCATAAAGGCCAACGTTGACCTGTTGATTGGCCGTTGCTGCAGTGAATAGGATCTCTGTTTACCAGCTGAGTGAGCTGCTGAACAATCAATATCTGCATGAATTCAATGAGAGGACATATGAGGACAAGGAAATGTCAAGAGAAGACACAAGATTCTTGGAAATTGAAAGTCACTCTGCAAAACTGCTGGATGGGCATTATTGCCTGAAAATGCCTTTTAGGAAAGAGCAGCTCATGCTACCAAACAATCTCACCATGGCCAAGCAAATGATACTTGGACTTAAGGGGAGATTTGAGAAAAATTTTTCCATCAAGAATATGCAAGCTTCTTTACTGACATCATCAGTAACGGCTATGCAGAAAAAGTACCTTGGCATCAGTTGGACTGTGAGGAAGGAAAAGTCTGGTATATCCCCCACCAAGCAGTCTACCATCCGAGAAAGAATACTATGCGTGTGGTATTTGACTGTGGTGCAACGTTTAAGGGAACATCACTGAATAGCCAACTCTTGCAGGGTCCCAACCTTACGAGCAGTTTGCTTGGAGTGCTCACAAGGTTCAGGCAGGAGCCGGTGGCTTTGATGGGAGACATACAGAAGATGTTCTATCAGGTTAAAGTTGCAGAAACAGACAAAGACCTGAGTCAAGAGATTGCAGAGTTCAGGATGACTGTTCACTTGTTTGGGGCCATTTCATCCCCTGGTTGTGCTTGCTACACACTCAGGAAGATGGCTGAGGACAATCAGGCACTCTTTCCAGCTGAGGTGATTCAGACAGTGAAGCTCAATTTTTACGTAGATGACTGTTTGAAGAGCACATCATCCGAAGAAGAGGCCATCAAAATTATCAAAGATCTTACAGCTGTCTGTCAGAGAGGAGGCTTCTGTCTGACAAAATGGGTCAGTAACAGCCGTGCTGTGCTCCAGACAGTTGCAGAAGAACACAGAGCCAAGGACTTGAATGAACTGGATCTTGATAGGGATAATCTTCCCTTGGAGAGAGCCCTTGGTCTGCAGTGGTGCATAAAGAGTGACACTTTCCAGTTCAAGATGCTGGTGAAAGAAAGGCCCTACACCAGGCGTGGCATGCTGTCTCTGCTGAGTTCAGTGTATGATCCTTTGGGATTTATTGCACCAGTTACACTTCCAGGCAAAGTTTTGCTGCAGGAGCTGTGCCGGAGGAACTGTGGTTGGGATGACGACTTACCTCAGCTCTGGACAAAGTGGCTGGAAGAACTTAACAAGATGTCAGAGTTCAAGATTGAGAGGTGCATTAAGCCGAAGGACTTTGGACAACCTACACTAGCCCAGCTACATCACTTTTCCGACACAAGTGAAGGTGGATATGGCACCGTCAGTTACATACGGATGGAGAATAACAGCCATGATGTTCATGTTGCCTTCCTGCTCGGTAAAGCAAGAGTTACACCACTTAAACAGGTCACCATCCCACGACTGGAGCTTACAGCTGCGGTTCTTGCCGTTCGTGTGGACAGGATGTTAAGAGCAGAGCTGCAGCTACAGGTCGAGGACTCGATCTTTTGGACAGACAGCACCTCTGTTCTTAAGTATATAAAGAATGAGGACCGGCGTTTTCATACCTTTGTGGCAAACTGGGTCTCAACAATCAGAGAGGCTACAAATGTGTCACAGTGGAGGTATGTCAACACTAAAGACAATCCGGCGGATGAATTGTCCAGAGGCATGAAAGTGGATGACCTACTGATTGACAGCAGATCGATCGAAGGGCCCAACTTCCTTTGGAAGCCAGAAAGGTGTTGGCCGGACAACATTGTAGAAAACACCATTGCAGTGGATGATCCGGAAGTCAAGAAAGACTTCACTGTAAATGCTGTAATCATCAAGGACTCTCCTAATGCCACTGACCAACTTGTTGCTTATTTCTCAGACTGGAGGAGGCTTAAGGTTGCAGCTGCCTGGTTCCTCAAGGCAAAGAAGATGTTGTTGAAGCTAAGACAAAAGAGAAAAGAATTGCAGGCTTCGGTGGTGAATAATCCTTCCACTTATACACAGTTGGAGATGAAAAGGGTCAGAAGTGCATTCAAAGGACAGAGTGTCACATCAGAGGACCTTCAGGAGGCAGAAATATCAATCATTCACTACGCCCAGCAGCAGCAGTTCAAGGAGGAAATTGACGCACTATCATCAGGAAAGTCTGCGGTCAGAAAGGAAAGTCCTATTTACAAACTGGATCCATGCCTGGAAGATGGTCTGCTTAGAGTTGGGGGAAGACTGAATAGGGCAGCATTGCCAGAAGAAACAAAGCGTCCACTTGTCTTATCCAAAGATCAGCACATCTCAACTCTCACTCCTTAGGCATATTCACCAAAAGCTGGGTCACAGTGGAAGAAACCATACCCTATCCAAGCTGAGGAGGAAGTATTGGATCACAAGTGCTAATTCAGCTATAAGGAAAATCATATGACTGCTGTACTTGTAGACGCTACACTGCAAAGGCAGGTAAACAAAAAATGGCTGACCTGCCAATGGAAAGGATTTCGTCTGACCTCCCTCCATTCACGAACGTCGGCGTCGACTACTTCGGACCTATTGAGGTGAAGAGAGGGAGAAGTTTGTGTAAGCGATATGGGGTGATTTTCACCTGTATGTCGAGTAGAGCTGTTCATCTAGAGTTGGCGAACTCACTTGATACCGACGCATGCATTAATGCTTTGCGACGATTTATGAGCAGAAGAGGCCAAGTTTCTCATATGAGGTCTGACAATGGCACCAAGTTTGTCGGCGCGGAGAGAGAGCTAAGGGAGGCCCTGGCAAGATTAAATCAAAGCAAAATACAGGGAGCATTGTTGCAACATGGAGTCAAGTGGAGCTTTAACCCACTGTCTGCATCACATTATGGTAGTGCTTGGGAACGCCTCATTTGCATCATTAGAAAGGTGTTCAGCTCTATTTACATCAGCAGACACTGGACGAGGACGGACTTCATACAGTTCTCTGTGAAGCTGAGGCTATATTAAACGATTGGCCCATCACTACATTGTCTGAGGATCCCAATGACCTTGAGGCTCTTACACCCAATCACATTCTCCTCATGAAAGGGAAACCTGCCCTACCACCCGGACTGTTTGGGATAGACAATCTGTATGTGAAGAGGAGGTGGAGACAGGTTCAATATGTTGCAGACTTGTTCTGGTAATGATGGGCGCAGGAGTATCTTCCTCTGCTTCATGAATGGCAAAAATGGAACTGAGAGAGAAGAAGTTTCCTACCTGGGGATATCGTCTTTTGATAGTGGATTCGACTGCTCCTCGTGGCTCTTGGATACTCGGCAGAGTGGTGGAAACCTTTCCTGACAAGAAGGGGCTGGTGCGGTCTGTTTGCCTCAAGACAAAGTCTAATGTTATAGAAAGACCTGTAACCAAACTTTGCCTATTAAAGGCAGCCTCAGAGGTCTAGCTGCTGATGCAGCATGGTGGTACAAATACTAGGTATATTGGTTCTAGGAACATTGTGGGTTAATGGCTTCTGTTTGTACAGATTTGAATTGTTGTCTGCCTGCCATCAACAATTAGGGGCCGGAGTGTAACAGCCATTTATTCATGTTGTTTATGTATTTATTTTGTTGCAATACATGTTTCTACTGTGGGTGGCACTGGCAGCTTCCGGTAGAAATGCATTTATCAGAATCAGCTTTATTGGCCAAGTACGTGTGTACATACAAGGAATTTGGCTCCGGTAGACTTTGCTCTCAATGTACAAGTATTTACATTAAATTAAACCAGTGTAAATGTGGAAACTCTAGGGTGGAATAGGGCAGATTTTGATTTGATTTAAAGAGAGTTTGTGTTAGATTATTAAGAAACCAACAACGCCACTTTGGGAATTTTGCCCAAAGAATTAGTTAGACAGAAATAAATTTTAAGGCACTCAGGTTTGCTTACTTGCTTAGAGAGCAGGAGACGTGGTTCCAAATTTGACAAAATATCTCTTTTATTTAGACAGTATAAAAATAGTCAGTAAAAATATACCACACACACACCAGGGAGGAGAGACCTTGCTCAGGTGCTGAGGCTTACCAAAAGTGAAGTGGCCCGAGGAACTGGGTATGGGGATCTCAATCACTCGTGGCAATCATACAAACACTCACTCGGTGAAAACAACTAAAGACCAGGGATACATGGCACACAATACGAGGGAAACCACCACCAGGACACCAGGAACCACCACCGTCGGCTCTCAGCAACTGAAAAGGACAAAAGAGAATTAGTGAGTTGCACTCGAAAAGAAAATAACCTAAGGCAATATGGGTGGCAGCCACCAATTAACTTCAGCAAATCAAACATATGCTGCCAAAACAACCAAACCCTTGGAAAACAAAATAGAATAAACCAAAACCAATACTTAAATTAGAAAATAATATGTTCCTTAACTAATCAAGAAAATACAAATTAAACAAAGGAGGCTAATTAACTAAATAAAGAGGGGAAATGAAGATTTAAAAGGAATATGAAATGATTCAAAGGTAATTCATGGAAACAAATTTAACCCAAAAGATGTTTCCCCATGAACTCAAAGCAAACAAAACAAACCAAAAATGTAAACAGTATGAATAAGGGAAAACTAGAAAACCCAAGGAGGGAAAGAAAACCAAAAAATGAACTAAGAAGCAAAAGTAACCCCACCGTTAACTCTGTCACTCGTTAAACTTGTTTCTTTAAAGTCAGGATGATGACGTCAGCACACCATTAACTAAATGAGATGGTCAGTCCAGCCTTCGCGCGGACCTAGTACAGTTTATTCCATGCTCACGTCCTTCTATGCGGCGACAGGCTCCACTCTGTCAGAGCAGGGACAGCCGAGAAACAGCAAAGCAGCGGCAGAACACCAGAAGCTTTACAGCCGCAGCGGAGCAGAAACAGGATAGCCCAGGCAAGGTAGCCGCAATTCGGCTAAGCAAGCAGCAAAAGAAGCAGCACAGGTCGAGGCAAACAGGAGCAGAGCAGCGTCAAAGCTGCGATTTCCTTACATTAATTTTAGCACCGCTGGAGTTCCCCAGGGAGACACCCGGACCACACAGCCCCTGTCACAAATATAATAAACACTAATTAATTGTGGAGGAGCAGAGAGTGAAAGTACAGGCTTGTCCTAAGACATACATACCGATCAGGCCACGTGAGAGATCACCCAAGAGGGAGAGGAGCGAGAGGAGTACACACCAAAGGGTGCCGGCGACAACCGCGATCTGCACACAGCGACGAGCATAAGAGCGAGCAAACATCAATCGAGCATCTGACAGCAAGTCGAATCAGAGGCAGCTCAGCATGATAATTAACCATTTAACATTGTTAGCAGCCACTGCTAACTTACCTGCAGCGTTAGGAGAGAGGCAAGGCGACCCGGAAGGGATGGCAAAGGCAACAAAGGGGGGGGAGGGGGGATCCTTTAAATGACTAGCGCGAAAAATGGTGAGGCGGTTATGACATTAAATTAACTCCCGCTCATAATTGTTATAAATATGCGCGTTTAACCCTCAAAATCACATGGACTCATCATGGATTTGGATGACATGGCTGTGATGTGCGCTGCTGCCCAATGGCGATTTTAGGGGGTGGCCTGGGGTGGCCGGGGCCACCCCTGAAATCTCATTGGCCACCCCTGCGGTCACCCCAGATCTGATAGGTAGTTGGTCAAGTTCGTCAACACGAGAAACAAGAGAAATTCTGTCAATCAATTATGACAGCCGATCAACTGATTTAGAGCTAGTTTTACATTTTGAACTATCACAGTAATGGTCGTACCGAGGCTGTGACAGCTGATCTCTGTTCAGCGTACGTCTGGCCAATGGCCATACAGGTGGAGAGTCGGGTGACCCATGAGACGCACATTGCGTCTTACGTTGCACCTGCTGCAGCTGCTGGACTGGTCCGTGAGGATGGTGAAAGGAGCTTCAACTGCTGGATAAGGATAAACCGGTGAAATCTGTCAGAGGTATGGTAATGTAATGTTTGTTTATATCGTAGTTCCCTCTGAATGTGTAGAAAAACTTCATCTAGCACTAAGCAGCAGCTAAAAGAGTAAGACGAACTACACTGCAGTGGCTGCACTAGCTAGATTAAGTTTAGCAGCCTCAAACCAAGTTAAGAATTTAACGTTAGTTTTCTTTTTTTTCCTGATATCGCCAGTGTCTCCCCGTAGAGATTATAAACAGAAATGGACATGTGGTGTTAAACGTACGGGCTATAATAACCTGCTTCCTTATTGATGCTTTTATTTTGCCGTGTCGGTGCCGCGATCAAGTACACTACACGTAGCAGAAACCATGAGATAGTTATCTGTTGTTTACCTTAGTACTCGCGGGTTCCAGAGCCCCACGAACACCTGTATTTTGCACACTGATTCTAACCCAAATTGATTATGATCCTGCTTGACGTTTGCTATTACTTAAAAGTGATTTGACTGACTGACTGACTGATTGATTGATTGATTGATTGATTGATTGATTGATTGATTGAATTACATTTCCCCAGGGATATTAAGAGAATAGTTACAGTATGAAGAGAAGCAGAGATATTCAGTCCTTCTTCCTCAAAAAAAGAAAAGACTCAGAATCAGCCACAGCTTCCAGCAACAGTGAAACATCAAGTCAGCAGCCTAGGTACAGTAGTGATGAAGGGCAGTCAGCTCCCCCTGCGCAGGATGGTAAGTCATGCTTGGATAGTTTGAATTTTCCATGTAGGCTCAGATTCAAACTGTTTGCAGCTTGAATGTGTTTCCAGTTATACAATTACAAGCGTCTGAAACATCAGTAGTTCAAACAGTTGTAAAAGACAGAAGAACAATAATACATGCATAATACACACACACACACACACACACACACACACACACACACACACACACACACACACACACACACACATATGTATGTATGATTGTGTGGGTGTAAAATATATCTATACATCTATATATATATATATTTCTCAGATATCTGTGTATTCCCACAGCTGACCAGCCACACCCACTTGAGGACTGTGATAATGGGAAATGGAATTTAAAAATAAACCAGAATAGACACCTTTATTTAACACTTAGGAGACAGGAAATCATGGGGGAGAGAGAGGGGATGTTACATGCAGCAAAGTACTGGGATTTGAACCGTGGTCGGCTGCGTACATGGCATTAAACTCCGCTATGCCATGGCCACCCCACACTAGCTTTGTGTCCCATCAAGGCCACCCCGGTAAAAAAGTCCTGGATACGCCACTGCTGCTGCCTGCCTGTACACCCGAAGAAGACCCTTGAAAAAAAATGCACTTTTCACTGCACACATCAAGATATTTTTGCTCTATTTAAATGTCAGTTAGTTGATAAAATGCTTTGTTGTGCACTGTGTCATCTCATTCAGATGAAGCAAGAAAGGCTTGCATGCCCAGGGTACGTCTTTGCCACAGAATTTTAGTATATTTCAAAGTTGTAAAAGTTTGATGTTGTGGTGGGTAAATCATAATGCCCTTTGTTAATTGCTTCCTCCTCAATAGTTAATCCGCTCGTGACTAGATGGTGATTTTGATTTATGTTCATGCTCTGAGATTTTTTTTTTTCTGTATTTAATGACACACAAAACCTCCTATGCAACTAGGCATGCTTTAAACTGAAGGTGAACAACAGCAAGCAGCACTATGCCGCTGTCAAGAAGTCTGCTTTGTGGCTCCTTTAAATGACTAGCGCGATTTAACTTTGACATCAGTCACGTGAAGAGCGACCAAAGCGGCTAAAATATTTTGCCACTTTGGAAGCTGTCCTGTTTCTCGCGCAGTCTCGGGCGTCCTTGCCTCTTTTGCCTCTTTTGGTCTGAACGCACAGTTATAGAGTGCCCCCTTCAGGTAATTGGCAGACAGGGACTCTAACTGTACGTTCAGACCAAAAGAGGCAAAAGAGGCAAGGACGCTGGAAGTTAATACATTTTCAATGAGAGCCCGGCGTCCTGAGCGGCCAAAGCGTCAGCCGCCGTCAGCCGCGCGTCCAGAGCGTCCAAAGCGGCTAAAGCGTCCAAAGCGGCACCAGATGAAAAGTTGAACCTCGGTTAACTTTATGGTAATTAGCTATGACGCGGTTCAGCGGCAACCGCCGGCAACCAATCAGAGTAGAGGTGTCCTTCGCTTGAGCGGGCCCCAAAGCACAACGCATGTAACTTTGGTTCCTAGTTCCGTCATGGATGCCGAGAAATTGATCACTGTGTGCGGGCTCATCCCATCCTCTACAATGTCAGCCTTTTTTGCTACCGGGACCAAAATAAAAAAAATGTTGCCTGGGATCGTGTCGCGGAAGTGGTTGGTTGGTCTGGTGAGTTTGAAAAAATGTATAAATAGTGGAGTGAAGTGCAGTCTGTGGCAAAGACGTAGCCTGGGCATGCAAGCCTTTCTTGCTTCATCTGAATGAGATGACACATTGCACAGCAAAGCATTTTATCAGCATATTTGAAAACGAACTGCCATTTAAATAGAGCAAAAATATCTTGATGTGTGAAGTGAAAAGTGCAGTTTTTTTCGCGCTTTAATTTGCCGCCGAAAACGTCTATTTACAGATCATCGGTGCGATTAAATCTCGTTTAGTGTCAGGGGACTTGAAAGTAAATGTCTCGATATGCATGGCACCAGCACCACCTTTCAATCCGTTTCGAAGGGTTCTGTACAATCACAAATCTGGGGCGGACTGGCCTGTGTGTGATCTGCAGAATCACAGAACTACAGTGTAGTCCACGACGTTCCCTCTGTTTCATCCATTCAATTATGATTTCTTGCGTGCCGGCCGGGTGGGTCCGTGTTGTTAAAAAGCAGTTCAGTGTAGCTTAGTTATTCATTTAAAACAGTTTAACAATAGCAGTGCTAATTAATGTGATCTTTTATTTATCTTTTATTCTGTTTTGATTCATGTTCGCAATACATTTTTTTTGTGTTCTCTGTCCATTAGCTGAAGATTGCAGAAAGAAATGGAAGGGTCTGAGGGATCATTACAGAAAGGAAAGGAAGAGAGAGAAGGACAGGAGGAGAAGTGGGTCGGCTGGAGGTGGGGGCCGTGTGTGGCGCTACACCTCCATAATGGGTTTTTTGGACCCATTCTTGGAGGAGCGCCCATCCTCCTCCAACTTGGATGAGGCTCCCGTGGAGGGCGAGGAGAGCAGGGACGATGAAGAAGAGACAGAGACAGAAGAGTATGAGAAGCCTTTCTAACATTTAACAACTCAACTATGTATTTCTGATATCCATAAAAAAAAATTCGAGCAAAAATAATATTTTAGAAATCGTTGCAACTACATTCTGTTTTTCGAGAAGTTTGGTTTAAAAAATCCACAACATCATTCTGCTTTTAAAATGTGTTGCTAGGTGGGCTATCATCGTGTCTAGCCCTAGTTTAATATATCTTGAACTTTCATTCTGCTCTACACAATATACAATAATAACAATTATGAGCGGGAGTTAATTTAATTCGCTAACCGCCTCACCTCATTTTCCCCGGTCTTCCAAAAAAGGAACACTCTTTGGCCACACCCACACACCCACACACACACACACACACACACACACACACGAACTTGACGAACTTGTATGACACCAAACGAAAGACAAGCAGACAACACCACATGCGTAATTGTGCACAGAGATGCTGCAGCTGAGGCGTAAGGAGCGCGCATTTGCACCCGTGTGTGTGTGTGTGTGTGTGTGTGTGTGTGTGTGTGTGTGTGTGTGTGTGTGTGTGTGTGTGTGTGTGTGTGTGTTCTATAGGCCTAAAGAAAATTACCCCGGAGCCGGAAAACATAACAATCTTGTGGCCAAAGAGCGTTTTACTTTTTTGGAAGAAAGGGGAAAAATGGGGTGAGGCGGTTATGACATTAAATTAACTCCCGCTCATAATTGTTATTATTGTATCATTAACATGGTCTGCGATGACTATAATTATGCGCGTTTAACCCTCAAAATCATATGGACTCATCATGGATTTGGATGACATCGCTGTGATGTGTGCTGCTGCCTGCCTGTACACCCGAAGAAGACCCTTGAAAAAAAATGCACTTTTCACTGCACACATCAAGATATTTTTGCTCTATTTAAATGTCAGTTAGTTGATAAAATGCTTTGTTGTGCAATGTGTCATCTCATTCAGATGAAGCAAGAAAGGCTTGCATGCCCAGGGTACGTCTTTGCCACAGAATTTTAGTATATTTCAAAGTTGTAAAAGTTTGATGTTGTGGTGGGTAAATCATAATGCCCTTTGTTAATTGCTTCCTCCTCAATAGTTAATCCGCTCGTGACTAGATGGTGATTTTGATTCATGTTCATGCTCTGAGATTTTTTTTTTCTGTATTTAATGACACACAAAACCTCCTATGCAACTAGGCATGCTTTAAACTGAAGGTGAACACAGCAAGCAGCACTATGCCGCTGTCAAGAAGTCTGCTTTGTGGCTCCTTTAAATGACTAGCGCGATTTAACTTTGACGTCAGTCACGTGAAGAGCGACCAAAGCGGCTAAAATATTTTGCCGCTTTGGAAGCTGTCCTGTTTCTCGCGCAGCCTCGGGCGTCCTTGCCTCTTTTGCCTCTTTTGGTCTGAACGCACAGTAAGAAAGCAGGCAACAACCCGTGCAGAGGCAAGGATGAGACACATCATCCTGCTACATAAAAAAATGCAAAATATACAAGAGTTGTACAAATATACATAAATATAAAAATATGAAAATATGAAAAAATAAACAATGTTCAGGGTGCGAGTGTTGTTGTTTGTCCTGCCACTCTGTGACTGTTATGAGTTCATCAGAGCGACAGCCTGAGGGAAGAAACTGTCTTAGGGTAGTTTTGGCGAACAGTGCTCTGTAGCACCTACCAGAGGGGAGGAGGTTAAACAGTTTGTGTCCGGGGTGTGAGGGGTCTGCAGAGATGTTCCCTGCCCATTTCCTGACCCTTGACCGGTACAGGTCCTGGATGGAGGGATGATCAGACCCAATAATCCTCTCTGCACATCTGATTGTCCGTTCCAGTCTCTTCCTGTCCAGTTTAGTGGCGGATCTAAACCAGACAGTGATGGACATGCAGAGAACAGACTGGATTATGGCGGTATAGAACATGATCACATGTTCTATACCGTCACATGTTGTCTTTTGCTGTCTGTAATCCGCCACTGTTGTCGTTGTGATGGGACAGCTTCCTGCCGGGGTAAAGTCAGAGGCTAGAGAGGTGGAGCTATGACATCATCGCCGGCCAAAAGTTGCGTATTGGCCGTACACACGGAGACGCTAAGCCGGCGTCTTTAGATTTATCCACTCTGGAACCCGGTTTCAAAAAGATGCGGTTTCGCCCCCCCCCCCCCCCCAAAACGCCGGCTTCGTGTGGACGAAAGGCTGAACCGCATAAATACTTTGGCTTTTTCACCCTAAAACGGCTTCCTGTGGACGGGTCCTAAGAGTCGAGGGAGCAATTATTATGGAATCTATTACATTATCTGCCAAGGTGAATATGTAAGCCAGTTAGCCTGGCCAATATTAAAACAACAGGAGGCTATTTAAGTTAGCTAGCTAATCTTGACCATCTAAAATTACACAGTCATCAATAAACAAAAAAAAAAAAGTTTTTGTATTTCACTCACATGAAGCTGAACATAAAATATGTTTCCACCCTATGAATTTGTAGGAAGTTTGGATATCTAAAGATTCAGTCCAAACTGCAACAAATGTCTTTAATACAATATGATTATAAAAAGAGATATTTTATTTGACACTGTAAAGGAGTCTGAAACTAAAAATAAATATAAATACACAAACAAAATAAATAAGATTAATCATCAACTTTGTTTCCAGCAGCAGCAGGCTGCTCTGATAAACCAATCATACAATACCTACTCAGCAGCGAATAGCAGACAGACACAGTAAGCAACAAGCTGGTGGGCATAGTGGAGCATTTAGCAGCTAATGCGACAGATAGAGACCAAAATCAGAGCTGAAAGAGAGTGAATATTGGACTTCCATTCGTTAGGTGGACAGTGAACGCTGTGAACCTGTTCACTAAATGTGAACAGTTGTGTTTCAGAGCAAAACACTCTTCACACAAAATGATTTGTATTAAGAGTCATCTGTAAGTATTGATGGATGACAAGATAAAACAGAGCTGCCTGTTCATGCAGCAGTGAGTCTGACTACAGTGAAAAACTTTTTTTTAATCTACACTTTATTAATCCAATGGCACCACTAAATGTCCAACTTTACAGCTGGAATAAACATGTTTACAGCCTGGTACAAAAAAAATGGTTTTGGTCTCTATAGCTAATTTCAACATTCATGACAGCTGTATGGGGGTGAATTTTTATGCAACTCACCCTTTTTTATTTTATCAGGGCTTAAAGTTATAGGCTACATAATTACGGGCAGGGCCGCTTGAGTAACAGGCTATCTCAGTCAGATCCCCCTCTTGCTCCTCCACAACTCCACCCTCTCATCCAAATACGCTCACTTCTGGCCAAAAAAAAAAAAAAAAAACAAGATGGTGATGCCCGAATTGCAAAACTCGAGGCTTCGGAGGAGGCCTCTGTGTGGTGTCTTTAAACTTGTATAGGCTTGTTCCCAGTAAATGTTTTGTTCCTTACAATCAATGTGCTCCTTCAAATTAAAACTGTATATTTGTCTCTTTAAGTAAAAGGACAACCAGCCTATTGAGAGAACACTGAACAGCCCAACACATGAAGGCTATAAACATATAACAAATTAAAACAGGATTGTTGTGGAACTCAAAATGTTAATTGTTCTGGTATACGTTTATGCACATGAGATAAATAATCAAATGAACTGTAAAATAAGAAACCAAAATATGTCAATATGTGATTTCTTAACTCTCCTGACATAGTGTTCAGCTAGCCTATGTATAGCAACAGTATTATAGAATTCTTAAAATTCACTCGTGGTTTTTGGTTTTAGTTTGTTTGCCACCCCAAGATTTTCAGTGGCCCCATGTGGCCACATCTATGGAAGTGCCAACTGGATGAGGGCAGCAGTGTTGGTAACTGCAGGGTTGGTGATAAATCTCTGTGGGGTGTTTACTACAGCTGAAAACTTACACATAGTAATTTGATCCATTTCAAATATAAAAACAATGTTAGTGCAAGTGGGACTGTTTGTTACTTATGGACTGTGGTTGATTTTTACGACAGAGTATTAGGGCCATACTGAGAGGTGGAAAAAATGAATAAATAAATATATATATATACATTTTTTTTAATTACGAGAATAAAGTCCTAATATTACAAGAATAAAGTCATAATATTACCAGAATAAAGTCGTAATAATAAGAGAATAAAGTCGTAATTTTATGAGAAAAAAAGTCGTAATGTTACGAGAATAAAGTCGTAATAATACAAGAATAATGTAATAATAATACAAGAAAAAAGTCGTTTTTAATGAGAAAAAAGCTTCAATAGAGTTATCAAGATCTGACGTGAGCAGCTCAACCAAACAGCAGCCTCAGCCTGAGCCCAGCAGCCGCTGTTTGTCTCAGTGGTACCATACAGTCAACAGGTAAGCTAACGTAGCCTATTGATAATTTTGTCATTAAACATTTTATAAATACAGTTTTGCTGGCTGAGCCAACAGGCTGACAGGTTGGTTACGTTATCTGATGCTACATGAGAGAATATTTCCAGCTCTCTTAACGGGTTTACGCTAGCAAAGTCATACAACATCCTGTCATGTAGCGTGTAGCCTAACATAATTACAACAGATATAATGTGAGGCCTTAACTGGGGTTATAGTCTACATTTGTTGTTATTGCTTGTCCAAATGATCCGGTTCATGATCCACAGTAGGCCTATATGTGAATTTTGACTTGCATTCCTGCACGTTACATTACAGTAGTAACGTTAACATTACTTTCTTCAAAGTAAGGCTAACGGTACCGTCTTTTAGCATGACCCACTCAAATTAGGCTGCTAGCAGTCACCATCTCTCTGTCTCTGTCTCTCTCCCAGCCGGCAAGGGAACACAGGAGCCATTCAGATGAAAACAGCAGACCAGGTAAACAAAGACTGACAGGAACTAATGTTATCTCCAGTTCCAGGTTTTTGAGACTTACTTTTAAGCTGAGTATGTTTGTTGGCCGATGGTAGCTAAGCAACATGCATGTTGACAGGACAATAGAGGTAATTAAATCAATATTTTACGTTGTCATACATTGAGATAAACTGAAGTAATGACAGTATGCACCTTGAACTACATGGCAACTGCTCATAAGTGTCAAAAGAAGAGGAACACCTGCACTGCAATAGGTATCCATTAAATGAAATATACTGGTTTGATATACTGCACATTTTATTATATACATTTTATCAATATTTTCCAAATCATTCAAAATGGGTCTGTATTCAGTAGGTATGTAGTGTTGGGATTCACTGAACCACAGATGATTTGTCATTTGTTAAAATCTAAACTGGACATGTGAAGGCTTTTCCCCCTGGGATGGAAGACCTCATATTCTTTGTTCTCAAACAAAGAATTTACCTGACACCCATCTCAGCAGGATGGCCAACCTCACACCTCTTTGAGAGACAAGTCTCAAAAGTGATTGGTCAGTACTGTTACAGTGCCATGTGACTCTGTGATGTCATCAGACACACTGTAGGAGTTGTTTTCCATTCACTACAGTCTCTCTCTTAGCTCTTGGGTGGCAAGCCGCTCACACCTCTTCCCTTCTGGGCCCTGGACCAGCCCAGAGGTGCTCTTTGTCCTGAACCATCAGAGGGGGAACAACTGCTCTACAGAGTTTTGTTCCTTTTCTCCTAAGACTCTCATGCCCTCACTCAAGGAAGGTGCATAACTGAAACCACAGAGGTTAGAAGGGCAAACACAAGGTTTGCAACTAACTTCCCAGCAATAAGGAGAATCAAGTTGAGTTAGCACCCCAACGTCTAACTCTGCAAGGACCCCGAGCGACCGGCTTCCTCGGATCTGCACCTTTGGAACAAGAACACAACAAAGACTGCTTCTAGAGCCACAGCTCTAACAAGGACAGCACGCATCAAGCCAACTCTTCCCTCAATCCATTCAGGATTTGGTAACGTAACAACTGGGCATAGCCTCATCACAGCTATACAGGCTAAGCGAGACTGTTTAACTTGTTGTTTGTGATTTAATGCTGTTTATTGAGTTATTGTTGTAATTGTCTGCAACTAGGTTATTGATCAGTTGGTTTTACCAAAGCAAAGTCATGTTTAGTTTGCTAATGCTGTTCACAGACAACGTCTTGCATGTAACTAAACATCTTCTGCACTAATCCAGACCCTTTGCAACAAATCGCATTCACATAGACTCACTTACAAATTGGCTTTCAACAGTGCTACACCCAAGCAGGCCGCTCAAACTTCCCACTTCTTTTCTTTTGTCTTTGCCCTGACCACACGGTCAGACAAACACCTCCCCCGATCTGAAGCTAGCTTTGATCTGGCCATCTTGTAGTTTTCTGTTGTCAGCACACACCTACACACATATGCACACACACACAGGCTTGTATATAGTTAGTTAGGATTTGTGTGTTTTGGTTTTGCTTTGCTTTACTTTATGAATAAATATAATTTTGGAATCGTACCTGCTGTCTGTTAAATGTTGTACAACAGTGAATGAATAGTCAACCTCTGCTGCGTCAAGAATTCCGAAATCCTTCAGACTTTATTATTAATTTGGTTATGGTTATTAAATTAATTATTAATTAAATTCCCAAATTAATAGTTTAGTGAACTTTATGAGACTGATATCATTAACTGGCTATCATTTTTCCCTTTTTGGGAATGGTGCACAACGAGGTGATTTAATGTTAATTAAGTCACGTTATTTAACATTATTAATAATTATTGCTAATAATTATTAATTACTTCTGATAGCCAATTTGAGAGCATTAATGTAGATTTCCTACCTTAATGGTGCCGCCATACAAAGCCTATAAGTGTGAATTTACAACGTTTTGGTGCCCTTGATGATGCCTAGTACTATAATTTACAACAGTAGGTAGTAGGTTAGGTATGTATAGTAATCTACTGAAAGTGCCATTTTGTTTACCTACTGCATAATACATACTTAGTTTGGTCAAAAATACTGTACTGATAATGTTACAGCTTTAAGTCAACAATGTTACCAATGCAAGCTGTGGACATTTTTGGGAAGGCATAGATTATATTTCTTTACACAGCAGCTCCATATTGTTTTACTCAGTCAAATACAGCAATTGCAAAAGCCTGTGCTAATCCTGAACATTCGATGAAAAACAATTTTTCTTTCCTATATAACTTTCTTTTTGCTGCGTCTTTAAAAATACATAAACCCACCACAAAGTATGTTTGGACAATTAATCAAATCTTATTTTTAATTTCAATTTTTGTTTCCAACAAATATGAAAACAAGATAATTGAGATAAAACAATTAATGCGCAGCATTCCATTTCACAATGATGCTGTAGTTTTGTCTTGTGTACCGCTTCATTCACAAAACTAGGAAGTGGTCTGGTGTTGATTTAAGACCAGTTAAGGACAAGGGGAAGAAATTTGTCCTCATTTGTCATGAAATAATCAAAAAATTATGTTTTATTTCTCTCATCACTAGCTTGCTTGTGTCTTTTTGTATTTCAATGAACTCACTGTTAAAAAGACAATTTTCTTAAAAAGTTCAATAAATGCATGATGTTTCCAAAGTCAATGATTAATCGTGTTAAATAATCATGATTTCAATATTGACCAAAATAATCATGATTATCATTTTTGCCATAATTGAGCAGCCCTACTAGAAATGCAAGCACAATTTTACACTGGTACCTACAGTAGTTTAACCTTTTAATAAGTCAACAGTGCTGTGATCTTTACCTTGGTTTGACACTGTTTCCAAATATTTGCAATAATATGAAGATAATGTCCAAATACTCTGCAGATTTTTCATATTAAAATTAAACCTTTGTAATTAATTTACAGGGAGTCTTCATAATTCTTATACATGATGTATTCATTCTTCATAGTTCTTTCCTACTTATTCCTCTATTTCTTCTCATCTGTGATTCCTGAGTTCACTGAAATTAAGCTGTCCCACTGTCACAGCTCCATTCTCCCTGTTGCCCTCCTGCCCTCAGTATTTTTCCACTCTCCCTGCCTCTGCTCCACTCCACCTGTCAGCCACTCCCACCTCATCAGCCCAACTCTGCTCACCTGTCAGCACAGCTGCAGCTCGTTGTAATCAGCCCGGTGAATATAAGACTCTCCAGCACACTCACTCTTTGCCAGATCTTTCTACAGCGTCATGCGAGACTTTCCAGCGTTCCTGACCCGTCTGATCACCCGGTACCGACTCTGCCTGTCCCCGACCTGCTCTCCTCGTCTGCCTGCTGGTAAACCCACCTGCCTTCTGTCCCTGACCACGTTCTCTGCCTCAGCGTCTCTGGCGTCTGTCTGCTCTCCCGGCTTCGACTCGTCCGCCTGGCCCCGGCTCTCCTTCTGCCTGCTCCCCATCGGTACCTCAGCACGCTCGGCTGGTTCTCCTGGCTTTGGACACCACGCTTCGGCCTTCTCACCCACCCTAAGCTCATTCGCTTTACTCCCGGCAATCCTGAAACCCAGAGACTGCCTGTGGGCTCTAGGCCTGAAGATAGAACTGTGTATTGCGTTTATTCATCTGTCCAAGTTCCTGTTTTGCTACCAAACTATTAAAAGTCACACTTACAACTGTTCTAGATTTTGAGTGCTGCTTTTGGGTTCCACACACACCCTTCACAGTACGATCTGGCCAAAATATGGACCCAGCACACTCTTTCTCCACACGGAACCACCACCGAAGGTTCCAACCTTTCATGGACTCAGGCGGAGACCTTCATAGTGTTACGTTCAGACTCATGTGTTTAAAAAATGACTGTCGTTATGCCACTAGTGACAAGGACAGAGAGGCAGCCTTGTCCTCTGCATGCCAGGAGGTATCCCTAAGGCCTTGGCTAATAGACTCGTTACCTAGCTGGGTTAAGGACTTTGTTGGCACACCTGCCTCTCATTCTGCACCCGAGTCAGTTAGACTTGGGGTTATTAGCCTGCAACCCCCACATCCTGAGCCGACCCCAGCTGTTAACCCGTTCTGGGGAACCCGCCTGGCCCTTGGGGGTCCTCGGAGCCTCAACCAGACTTCCAGATGGGGGAAGAAATCCCGAGCCCGTCCTGCCAGCAACCTGACCAAGCCTCAGTCTCAAGTCTTTAGCATCCAGCCTGCTAGCATCCAGTCGGTTGCTCGATCCGCTGTCCCGGCTGACGCCACTTCTGTTCCGGTGTCTGGGGTCCCGGCTGACGTCATTCCTGTTCCGGCGTCAGGGATCTTGGCTGACATCACTCCTGTTCCGGCGTCCGGGGTCCCGGCTGACGCCACTTCTGTTCCGGCGTCGGGGGTCCTGGCTGACGCCACTCCTGTTCCGGCGTCGGGGATCCCGGCTGACGTCATTCCTGTTCCGGCGTCGGGGATCTCGGCTGACGTCATTCCTGTTCCGGCGTCGGGGGTCCTGGCTGACGTCACTCCTGTTCCTGTGTCAGGGATCTCAGCAGACATGACTCCTGCTCTCACAGTTCACTCGGCGGTCCAGCCGACTCCTGCTCCCACAGTCCACTCGGCGGTCCAGCCGACGCCTGCTCCGACAGTCCACTCGGCGGTCCGGCCGACACCTGCTCCTCGAGCCCACTCGGAGGTCCGGCCGACACCTGCTCTTCGAGCCCCCTCGGCGGTCCGGCCCACTCCTGCTCCCACAGCCCACTCGGCGGTCAGGCCGACTCCTGCTCCTTAAGTCCACTCGGCGGTCCGGCCAACTCCTGCCCCCAGAGTCCACTCGGCGGTCCGGCCGACTCCTGCCCCCAGAGTCCAATCGGCGGTCCGGCCGACACCTGCTCTTCGAGCTCCCTCGGCGGTCCGGCCCACTCCTGCTCCCACAGCCCACTCGGCGGTCAGGCCGACACTTGCTCCTCGAGCCCACTCGGCGGTCCGGCCGACTCCTGCTCCCACAGTCCACTCGGCGGTCCAGTCGAGTCCTGCTCCCACAGTCCACTCGGCGGTCCGGCCCATTCCTGCTCCTCGAGTCCACTCGGCGGTCCGGCCAACTCCTGCCCCCAGAGTCCACTCGGCGGTCCGGCCGACTCCTGCCCCCAGAGTCCAATCGGCGGTCTGGCCGACACCTGCTCTTCGAGCCCCCTCGGCGGTCCGGCCCACTCCTTCTCCCACAGCCCACTCGGCGGTCAGGCCGACACTTGCTCCTCGAGCCCACTCGGCGGTCCGGCCAACTCCTGCTCCCACAGTCCACTCGGCGGTCCGGCCGACACCTGCTCTTCGAGCCCACTCGGCGGTCCGGCCCACTCCTGCTCCCACAGTCCACTCGCTGGTCCGACCAACTCCTGCACCCAGAGTCCAGTTGGCCGCCTGGCCAACAACCACCCATCCTGCTGAGCTACAGTCCTCCCAAGTTCCTGTCCGTGCTGACCTGGGACAGCCCCAAGTTTTTGAACTGCTTCTGCTCCTCGCGACTCCTGCTGGGCCACAGCACCCTCAAGTCTCTGTTCCTGCTGGGCCGCAGCACCCTCAAGTCTCTGTTCCTGCTGGGCCGCAGCACCCTCAAGTCTCCGTTCCTGCTGGGCCGCAGCACCCTCAAGTCTCCGCTCCTGTCGGTTCAGGTCGGCCTCCCGGCCGGCCTCCAGGTCTGCTCTGCCTGTCAGGTTGGCCTCCCGGCCGGCCTCCTGGTCTGCTCCGCCTCTCAGGTCGGCTTCCCGGCCGGCCTCCTGATCTGCTCTACCTGTCACGTCGGCCTCCCGGCCGGCCTCCTGATCTGCTCTGCCTCTCAGGTTGGCCTCCCGGCCGGCCTCCAGATCTGCTCTGCCTGTCAGTTCGGCCTCCTGGTCTGCTCCGCCTGTCAAGTCGACCTCCCGGCCGGCCTCCAGATCTGCTCCGCCTGTCAAGTCGACCTCCGGATCAGCTCCGCCTGTCAAGTCGACCTCTGGATCTGCTCTGCCTGTCAGGTCGGCTTCCTGGCTGGCCTCCAGATCTGCTCTGCCTGTCAAGTCGACCTCCGCATCAGCTCCACCTGTCAAGTCGACCTCTGGATCTGCTCTGCCTGTCACGTCGGCCTCCCGGCCGGCCTCCTGGTCTGCTCCGCCTCCCAGGTCGGTCTCCCGGCCGGCCTCCAGATCTGCTCCACCTGTCAAGTCGACCTCCGGATCAGCTCCGCCTGTCAAGTCGACCCCTGGATCTGCTCTGCCTGTCACGTCGGCCTCCTGGCCGGCCTCCAGATCTGCTCTGCCTGTCAAGTCGACCTCCGGATCAGCTCCACCTGTCAAGTCGACCTCCAGATCTGCTCTGCCTGTCAGGTCGGCCTCCCGGCCGGCCTCCTGGTCTGCTCCGCCTGTCAAGTTGACCTCCCGGCCGGCCTCCAGATCTGCTCCGCCTGTCAATTCGACCTCCGGATCAGCTCCGCCTGTCAAGTCGACCTCTGGATCAGCTCCGCCTGTCAAGTCAATCACCCGTCACACCCACTGTTTATTCTACTCCACAGATCCATGATGGTGGAGAAACTGTCGGAAATTATGACTTTCCTGAGTGGTCGAGGTGTCTCAGAGGAAACAATCAATTGGATTGAAGAGCAAAAGGTACTGCTGTGAGTACAAGATGAACTGGTTAATTAGTTAGTTTCCTAGTTTCCTTGTGCAACCCTGAAAGGGATCTTCAGAATTACATTTTCTTGGCCATAATTAGTAACCAAAATATTTGATAGAATGCAGGTTAAATCTTCTTTAGAACAATTTATGCATGTCTTCTCATCCTCCTTTTTTCATTTTCAGTGTATATCTGATTTAATAGCTCTTATCATATAGGTGTTGTCATGAGGGCTATTTGTATTGTTTATATCAATCTCCAGAAGCAGGCAGTTTTCAGTGCAATTGTGCAATATTTTTTTTAAACTAACAACTTTGCTGATGATATGTTTTATTACTGAGTGGACATCACTGCTTGTTTATCTTGTGTATTATTTGTTACTTTAGGCAAAACCATCTGCCTCATAGCGTTTATAGCACAGAAGTGATAGTGGTAATAACTGGCCCACTGGTGTTTCTTTTTCAACTTTTTCTTCAGTCATTTTGTTTCTACTTTCACATTGATAAGCAGGGTTCCCCTTGGTCATGAAATTCCTGCAAAAGTTATGAAATTAGAAAAATAATTTTCCAGGCCTGGAAATGATTTGGATTTAACAGAATGTTTAGGAGACATTTTTAATACACACTGTTTTTGGCTATTGTTCCTCCTCCTGCTCCTCTTCTCCTCTCCTCAATCTCTCCTTCTGCTTCTCCTCTTCTCCTCCTCTTCTTTTCGCCCTCTTTATTATCCTCTTACGTCTTAAGTTAACAGACACGTGTCTTCTCTATTTACAGATTGACAGAGAGGTCATCCTGCTAATGGAAGATGCTCAACTGGCAAATGATCTTCCACCATATGGATACAGGATTGCTTTGTTCAGCTTTTGCAAGCATCAAACACACTCATCGAAGCGAAAGCAGGGACTTTTTGAAAAGCTAAGGGAGAAGCTCAAACTTAGAAAGGAAAACCACACAGGGGAGGAGGAGCCAGAAACCTCCAACAAAACCAAAAAAGCTAGAGCAAAACCATCCACAAGAAATATTGATATAGGATGGGTTCACACTGATGACAAAATAACAAAACAGGTCA
This sequence comes from Cephalopholis sonnerati, assembly GCA_019142605.1. Lineage (NCBI taxonomy): Eukaryota > Metazoa > Chordata > Actinopteri > Perciformes > Serranidae > Cephalopholis > Cephalopholis sonnerati. The sequence continues at coordinate 1,738,223 of JAGQAX010000012.1, forward strand.
GAGCAAAGCAAGGTGGGGGAACAAGAAACATTCAGGCAGGATTTGATGACATACTAAAACAGGGAAAGTCACTATTCTTTCCAGATGGAGAATCCAGCAAAGGTCACAAATCTGATTTTGAATTTGATGTTTGGGATTTCAAGCAAAATCCTTTTCCCAAGGATGTCTCCACTGAAATGATATACAACACTGTTAAACTCCCACTTCTGCGCTTCTACATATCAACTCAACTAAAATCAGTGCAAAGTGAAGAGTCTGATGATGACGACCATGGCTGTGCTGATTGTATCTCTGAGCCTGATGATGAACAATCAGTGGACAGAAATTATCGACAGGATTCAACAGATGAGCCTTATGACTCCCTTCCAGAGGTGTTCATTGTTTCTGAAGAAGTCCTCACAGATTCTTCAGTAACCAGAGAAAACCCTCTAAGCTCAAGTCAAGAAACAAGAACATTTGTCATCAGTGATCCCGTGGCTTTTTCTGTGGACACCAACTATGCTATTTTTGAGGATGACCCTGACCCTGAGATCATTTTTGGTGCGCAGCAAACAGTGAATGATGACTCCCTCAGTGACACACTGATCTATCAACCTGATGAGTTACCTCAGATTCCTCGTAATATTTTGCCTGAAACAATTTTGGTCTTGCATCACTCAAACAGCTTCAGTGAAATGATAGAGGCATTTTCTGACCCTGAGATCTTGAACAAAACACTGAAAGTCAGACGTCTACTTCCTGACAACTCAGAAGAAAAGGGTAGCGGGTCTGGTGTAATCGGAGATGTCTGCAGTAGCCTCTGGGCAGAGTTTTATGAATGTTGTACCCTTGGAACAACTTTGAAAGTGCCCATTCTCAGGCATGATTTCTGTGCTGCTACATGGAAAGCAATCGGGAGAATTCTTCTGAAAGGATTTCAAGATTGCCAGTACTTGCCAATCAAACTTGCTCCTCCTTTTCTTGAAGAAATGCTTTATGGGGCAGTGCACAATGACCTGAAGACAAGCTTTCTTCAGTTTGTGAGCTCACAAGAACAAGATGTCCTCAGGCATGCATTGGATGATTTAAGCTCTGTTGATGATGATGACCTTCATGTAGGAGGAGGGTCACTGCTGCTACTCTTCCAGAAATCTTGGACGAAATATCTCACAAGGAACTTGTGCAGAAACCAATGTTTGTCATCGACTGCTGGAGGGAGATCATACAGCCACAGATCCATCCACTGCTGGGAGAAAACTCCGTATACTGTGAAAAACAGAAGAGATTTACCTAGTGGTGATAGGCATTATGTGAACTCATTTGGAAAGGGCTTGAATGTAACAGACATCCATTTATCTGTAAAAGTTACACACTATAGCTTTCAGTTATGATGAACTTGTTACAATGATACTGGTTGAAGCAGCTACATTTCATTCATGGTCAAGGATTAGAAAAAGTTTTCAAAGACAATGAGTTTTCTTTGGGTCATTTGCAAATTCTTTGTGTAAGGAAGTTTTATAATCAATGGCCATTTTTGTACTCTTAAAAAGTTTGTAATAAATATTTTTGAGATTGTTTTATAGTTGACTCATTTCTTAATGATTAAAGTCATATGAGAAAGATTTGAAATGTTTATTCTGTAGCAGCGGGCTTTAACTACATACAGTACTTTCACTCAGACACAGTACTCACTCAAATACACATTTGAGGTACTAGTACTTTAAATGAGAATTTCCATTACATGCTACTTTATTCTTCAAATCTACATCAATCCAGAGGGAAATATTGTTTAACAACTCACAGGAGTATTTTTATGCATTACGAGCAATTTTACATTTTGTACTTAAAGTACTTTTTTCTGATGATATATACTTTTACTTGAGTGATATTTTCAAAGAATTACTTTCACTTGGACAATTTTCACAGTCGGGTTATACTACTTTTACAAAAGTAAAGGTTGTGAATACTTCTTCCACCTCTTACTTAGGCAGATCCAGCGAGGCAAGGTAATTGCTAATGTTACAGCAATTTAAAGATTTTCAAGTATCTCATTTCTTAGTAGTGAATACAGTTCTGCTGCAGCATATGCATCCAAAGGAGCACCCCAGTTATTTTCATCCATAAGGAGAATGCAAAGCTCAAAAACAGTTAAATCACAGGGTAAGGCCCTGTTGGGGTGCACTCCTCCTTGCAAACAGCTATTTCCTCCTCCAGAACAGGCTGGAGTTTGTCCTCTGCGGCATACAGCTGTGGCATGCTGAACATGAGAATAGGGCGTCCTCCAGACGTCCCATGGGCAAGCCTTTGTCTTATTTGGTGTGTATTCCATGTTCTTACAGCCTCATCTAGTTCATCCTGCATGACAATAAATATTCAATTAAAATGGTTGCCGTCAACAAGACCACTATAAACACTAAAAAGGATAGTGTATTTTAACAACCTCTAGACTGTATGAAATGGAAAAGCCAGCCTTATATCACAGTGGATTTTTGGACTTTTACATCAGCAAAATGTTTGAAGACACCGCTACTGGGAAATAGGCCTATGGGTTATTTCCACCTGTTGAAAGTTAACTCTGCGTGCACACCTAAACAGTGTGATGGGCCTCTAACTGTGACAGGCAGAAATGATCTGACATGCACTGCTGTCGCTTATAAGAACGGTGTGTACATGTTGCCATGACAACAGAAGTCAATATCTTGATTTTCAGCTAGCTTAGCCTGCGGATTCTCTATAACTGCATGAATGTTTGTCATTTTGATTCATAAACAGTATACTGTAAATAATCATGCCTTTTATTTAGCAATTACCTGGATAAGCTTGAGGAAGCAGAACTGCATCAGGTTTTTGTCCAAGAAGTCACCAGTGAAATATCTATAATCTCTGAGGGTTTGAAAAATGTCCATCCAAAATTGAACACTCTGTTTACGCAGGACCCCCCCACCATGACTCTATCCGTTGATTGGCCGTGCTGCATCCGTAAATGAAGCTTCCTTCTCCTGCATAATGGTCCTGCCGTCTGTTCCAATACCCATACTTTCTGTACTTACCGTACCCACTTTAAGTACAGAGGGCGTTCACATTACGATTGCGGCGAAAAAGACATGTACCTAAAAGACCCGGATGTGTACTCATAACGGCCAAAATTGCGAGTGTGGAACATTGTACACTTTTCGTACACAACGGCCGCCATCTTAGCTATTTAGCGGAAGAGGCGGGACCACTTACAGGTCAGTGGGCGGAACCACTGGCCTGTCGTCTGTTCCAGTTTGTTGGCGGGTGACGTCACTGATGAGTCACAGCCGTAGTCGTGATCGTAACATCCGGTAAGTGCGCCATAGAGTAATGAACCGAACAGCACTTACTCGCTGAAATATGTGCACTCTGTAAGTGCGGACAGTGTACTGTGTGTAAGTGTACTCATGGTAGTATAGATTTCGGAACATAGTGTTGGTGATTCCTCCGCAAGAACAGCTGCATCTCTCTGACATGCCCATTTTCCATACCTGGGTCGGCTCGCACCAGCTGTGGACAACCTCCAATGCGTGTCACTGTGTTCATGAAGTAGTCCGCGATTACTTTTGGGTCACTGTTAGTGTAATATGCTTCCATCCACATTATGTGACGACTAAACCCGTTTCTTCGAAATAGACGTAGTCATTTGCACAATCATTTCAAAGTCCTGATACTGATAATAATTTGATGCTGATGTGCCAAAAGATTAAGTATTTCTTTATTTGTGAAACCGATACCAAAGTATAACTTCACAAGATGCTCAACATTCCTCATTTTAATGCAGGTTGTAGACTGCTCTTTCTTGTAGCCCAAGTTCTAATAAAATTACTACTTTATTCTCGTAATTTTATGACTTTATTCTCGTAATTTCCAAAAAAAAAAAAAAATTATCTTAGTCTGGCCCTACTCCGTCATAGATTTTGGCTTAGGGGAGGGGCATACAAATTTAAATTGGTTGTATTTTGTATTTAGTTTTACGGAGATTTTTAAAGACATCTTTAAAAATCACCAAAATTCCATCATTTTTCAAAGTCAGGAACTGTAAAAACAAAAATGATCATTGAATTGTCAAATTTCAGACAGTCCATGCACACATCATGTGTAATGAAGGCTTTGGTCAGAGAACATATGACCAAATCTCACTTTAAAATCTGGCCAAAAATAAATCGTTTGCAGGGAGGGAGGGTCATACATTTTCCACCAGTCTCTTCGGGAGGCTCAAGGAAAAATATCTGCAGCTTCAGGGAGGGTCAAATTAAAATAAAATGAAAAAACACAAGGTCATACCCCAGCTATCCACCTCCTCTGATAAGTAAAGAACAGTCCCTTAAAGTATGGAGTTAGATTAGTCTCAATATTAATAAATGCACACAGAAGGATTCACAAATGCATGTTAAGATTTATATATAAATGACTCTCTCCACACAAATATTTTCAATGCACACACATATATTTGGCATTTTATATAAATGTAAAAAAAATCCACAAATAACCAAAAGAGTTTCACAAATGTATTTCTGATGTACACACAAATATTTATTGTTTTAAATATATGCAGTTTTCATCAAAACATTTGTGGATGTTGATACATTCATATACAAATGCTTTTATTTTGTGAACCTCAGCGCATTCGTGTGTGAATCTTTTTGAGACTCCCCTGACGTGACCCGATCCACAAATGCATTTTTTCTACCAAGGGGATATAGGTAGCCAATCAGATGTCTCCTTCCTCTTCAGCCAATCACATGAGCGTCTCGCTACCACCCCCACGTGGGGTATGTTTTAACGTCGTAGTGTCAGAGGGTGGCAGTAATGCACAACTACATTGTTTGCCGACCGCCAAATTAATAAGGACGAGAAGAAGAAGAAGCAGCAGCAGACAGCGGTCAATGCAGAGCCCCGGGTCAGCTCTTGACCAGGGTTTCCCCTAGAAAAAATTGGCACCGGACAACGTGATCGGCTTTCCGACGTGTTGATCGTGCCCTTGTTCATTTGTTTGTTGGGTCCTCTTTTCATGTTATTTTCTGCAGTTATTTTTGCATTTGTTCGTGCCCATAGCTAGCCTGTCTGGTTTAAGTGTTTTTGCTTTGTGTATTAATCTGTATTGTAACAATAACCTCAAGCTGTACATCCGTCATCCATTCGTATATGTCCGTGTGTGTGTGTGTGTGTGTGTGTGTGTGTTTCTCAGTGAAACGAATTTCCCGAGTTGCAGAGAGGAGGGGAGCAGCAGCATCAAAATAATTTTAAAAATCCTCTCATTATTTCGGTTTTTATGTCTTTTCTTCTGCAATATTTTATAAAAATTCACTATATAGTCAACAATATAGCAGACTAAAAGTTATATACTATTTGTTATTTAAGAGTGTACTAAGAGTGCTAATTGTCATTATCAATGGAGACGTGAAGCAGCGAAAAAAATGCGCACGGTAAAAAAAATTAAATACATTTTAAAAAGCTGACTTGTATATTGACATGAGGCGTTGAAAGGTTTGCTGATCCTCTTGACTGTGACATTTTGTTCATTAAATTTAATTGCTGGTACGTTTATCTAAAAAAAAACAACAACTTCTTGATGTGCTTCTGAGCAAAAACAATCGAATTGTGTATGACGGTCTGGCTGACCGCTGCTAGAATGTTGGCGGTCCTAGTGTTAATAACGCGGCGTGCTGCCAACTTGAAATAAAAAAGTCAGTTCGCTATTGAAATATATATGCAATAAAAACTCTAGATAAATAAAATGAAAAAATCCTTTGACATGTTTAATTCAAATTGTGCTTGGAGGGAATATTTTCACCGGACATTTGGACCGGCGGTGTTAAAAAATGTCGGACTTCGGCAGATTTTACCGGTCAAAGTCCGGTAATTACCGGATAACGGACCATTGACCCGGGGCTCTGCATTGACCGCTTTCTGCTGCTGCTTCTTCTTCTTCTCGTCCTTATTAATTTGGCGGTCGGCAAACAATGTAGTTGTGCATTACTGCCACCCTCTGACACTACGACGTTAAAACATACCCCACGTGGGGGTGGTAGCGGGACGCTCATGTGATTGGCTGAAGAGGAAGGAGACATCTGATTGGCTACCTATATCCCCTTGGTAGAAAAAATGCATTTGTGGATCGGGTCACGTCAGGGGAGTCTCAAAAAGATTCACACACGAATGCGCTGAGGTTCACAAAATAAAAGCATTTGTATATGAATGTATCAACATCCACAAATGTTTTGATGAAAACTGCATATATTTAAAACAATAAATATTTGTGTGTGCATCAGAAATACATTTGTGAAACTTTTTTGGTTATTTGTGGATTTTTTTTACATTTATATAAAACGCCAAATATATGTGTGTGCATTGAAAATATTTGTGTGGAGAGAGTCATTTATATATAAATCTTAACATGCATTTGTGAATCCTTCTGTGTGCATTTATTAATATTGAGACTAATCTAACTCCATATTAAACGACTGAAAAAAAGCCAAGCTAGTTTGCATGGTTTTGAAATGTGCATGCGCAGTTTTGAAAACAGAGGAATAATCCTGTATATTGTAGTTTAACATCATTCTGTCCCATTAACCAGCTCCTGTTTAGACACGCATGCATTGTAAATGTAGCTTTTTCAAGTGTTTAGCAAGTCCATGCAAACACCATAAACACGCAGCTGCACTGCACCACAAGCAGACCTCATTTGTTGGATGATCCTCACACTGCGTCAGGTCTTTCGTTTAGTAGTTGCAGGATGAGTGTGACATTGTTTTGAGCTTAGTTTATTGTCCTTACTTACAGTAAGTAACACTTCAAAGAATCCCACTAATCGTATCTCTTGGATGTGGTACTACTATTAGTCTTAGGCCTAGTTGCTGTGTGGAGGCTAATTTCCAGTCTTTTGCTTTTCTCAGAAGACCAAGATGAAAATGAGTAACCATATCCCTAATGTGGCTGCAATTCTGACATTGCTGGACCCCAATCACAGTGTCTTCCGAGGTAGAAAGTGGGTGCAGGACTGGTGGCGGCCCACACTGTTGCCCCTCCTGAGCTCTCCCTTGTGAGAAAGAGCCAGATAGGTGCCTGGGTGAGACAGAGAGGAGTAGGTGGTGTAGTGATTTTCCTCCAGGTTTTCCTTCAACAGGCAGTCGTCAGAAAACTGCTTCTGGAAAAAAAATAGTCAGGGACACATTTACTCAGTGTTTTATGAAGAAAGTCTTTGTAACACTGTTGGAGCCAGGTCTGAGAAACTGTACACAATCTTTTACAACATGCATGCACAATATATTCAAACCATGCTGTATTACTGGTGTGAGCTGTTCACTGGTCTACATACTGCTCCATATGCCAGTCCTTCTCCACTCATACAGAGGTACAAGCCACTCTTCACACCTCTGATTCCCACCACTCCATGTTTCATAGCAAACACCTTCAGCCAACCTAAGGAAAAAGAGAAAAAATGGGTAAAGCAATACATAATTACTTGGTTGATTTTTGGGGTATATCACAAATACCTATATACCTAAAACTATCTCAACACAGAAAACATAAAGAAGACTGCAAATCAATTAATGCACAGAATATGAACATTGCAGGTTTCAGAATTTCAAAACATTAACACATGATCATGGTGAGGGGGTCATATGTGAGGACTGAACTCACAGTAATCAGTAGGCTTGTGAACGCCTCCTATGGAACCAATGGGCAAGATCTGGAGATGGTAGCCAATCCCAACACTGCAGTAGAGCAGCTGCTGTTTGACCCCTTCTTTGACTGGATGATGACCAAAGCCTACATTACAAAGAGATGATTGGTTGTTTGGAATAGATGACACTTTGACAAGTAGTTGTCTTCCTGGATAATTTCATACAGGAGGAAAACCAAAAACATATTGATTCTCCATAAAGGCCTAAAACCGGAAACAATCAGCAGGTTATTTTATTATTTCTTTTTTCATTTTCACTTGACTTATATACAGTATATCAAGCAGCCCTACCCTTACACTTGAAAAGATCGACTTTTAGGGATAATTCCTTAGAGGAAATATTAATTACAGTGTCCTTGAGATGCTGCGAGTCCATGGCCAATGTCCAGTGTTTGGATGCACGTTTCTCCCATCTGCATTTCTTCTCCTGTCTGGTATCTTGCAGTTGTATAAAAATGAGGAATTGCTTGTGGTACTCCAGAGTCGCTGTTGAATGTGAAGTCACTCGTAAGAGATGTCATTGTAGCTGACCTGTTCTCTCTGCTGGTTAAGCCAGGCATACACTGTGCGACTGTCGGCTCGTTTTGAGCCGATTTTCCAGTCGTGCGACTGTTTTTTGGATCGGGCCGAATTTCGACCCAATCGTGAGTCGTGCTTCGTGCAGTATACGTGGGGTAACGACGAGAGATTATCACCTCGCGACGAGCTCCCGATCACAAATCGTGTGCTCGCAAGTAAATCAAACTTGTTTGAAATCCTGGTCGCTCCTCGTGAAGGTACCGCACAGTAGAAGCAGTGTCATGACCCAATTTGCCTCATCCTCTCGCGGAGAGCATGTGCAATCTCTGATGTCACGTCAAAACACAGAGGAACATGGCGGTGCAGAGAGTCATCTGGACCCAGGCAATGGAGGCACAGCTAGTGGAACTCTGGCAGGCTCACCCAAGCCTGTTTGACGTGGCCTCTCAGACCTACCACGACCGGAAGAACCGGGAAAAAAGTTGGAGTGAGATTGCTGCACAATTGCAGCTGCCTGGTAAGTTAATGTTAACATTAGCTAATGCTAGCTAATTAAGGAGCTAATGTTTTTAGCCTCTGCTGCTGTCATTTCGTGTGTGTGTGTGTGTGTGTGTGTGTGTGTGTGTGTGTGTGTGTGTGTGTGTGTTTGTGTGCGTGCGTTACTTCTACTTCTTTTTGACGTTGCAGTTCCGGTATACAGAAGTCCGACGTGTGTATTATGACCGTATAGTGTGAGCAGTCAAGTCGCATCAGAGCATCGGGCCGTACAGTGTGAGAGCATTACTTGTGGGCTGCGAACTTTTGAACTCAGCGATCTAGTCGTGCAGTTTGAGATGGGGCTGAATCAAACGATTTAAAATATCGCACAGTGTATGCCCGGCTTAAGGTATATGTCGGTGCGTATTCCTGGTCCTCTGCACACTCGTGTGTAACTGTGTAGTTCAAACCAATCAATCAATTCAGATAAATCTCGTTTCTAAGGTAATCTTCCACATCGCATTTGCACTTTTTCATTTTGATGCTGAGTAGGTTCTTTTTGTATTTACAGACAGTATCCTTTATGGAGCTCTCAACAGAGGGAAAAGTTGAGTCGAACTTCTCTCTGAGATTCTCCTTATGTTTCACAATCTCAGCTTTCACTGTGCTTGCTTCCATCGACACATTGATTGATAATGAGTAACATTAAATCAAGGGAGATGATGTCAGAGACAGAGAAAGAACACGCCAGCGACAGGAAAGATGTAAACCTGAACTACAATGATGTTCCAGTGCAGAGTGTCCTGGGAATAAAATGGAACTTAGAGGCTGATATGTTCTCATTCAGTGTCATCCTCAAAGAAAGGACAGCCACACGGGGAGGAATCCTAGCAACAGTCGCAAGCATGTATGACCCATTAGGATTTCTCTCTCCCTACATCCTGACTGGAAAACAGGTGCTGCAAGCAATGTGCAAGCGCGGTGTTGGATGGGACGAGCCTGTTCCCCCTGAACTGAAGCTGAAATGGGAAGCATGGCTCAGTGACCTGGAGAATCTTCAAAAAATTCAAATACCAAGATGTCTCATACCTGAGAACCTAGGCACAATCCAAAAAATTGAGCTGCATCATTTTTCGGATGCTAGCGGTGGTTATGGACAATATTCATACATAGGGATTATTGCTGAGTGGCACTCACAAGCATTGTTACCATCCCACGCCTTAAGCTCACTGCAGCTGCAGTTTCTGCTGGATTAAGTAACTTCCTCAGAGCACAGCTTCACCGCACACCGATTCCATGGTGGTGCTTGGGTATATCAAGAATGAAGCTTGGCGCTTTCTTGTTTTTGTGGCTAATTGTGTCCAGGAAATAAGAGACACAACAGATCCAAAACAATGGTTCTACATTGAAACCAATCAAAATTCAGCAGACCATGCGTCTAGGGGTCTCAAGGTGGCAGACCTAATCAACTCAAACTGGCTTACTAGACCCAAGTTTTTATGGGATTGGGAAATCATCAAGAACCAACATTCCTCAGAGCTTCTCATTGGTGACCTAGAGGTAAAAGTCCTGAAGATGAATGCCACTGAAAGAGACAGATTTCTTGACAGGCTCTTAAGATTCTCTGACTGGAATACAGCCCTCAATGTTGTTGCACAAATTAAAAGACTGGCAAAAAAAGACCAGTCAGGGCCCATTAGTGTGGAGGAGAGAAAAATTGCTGCTCTCGCACTTGTCCATGCAGTACAAAGAGAAGCCTTTGAAGAAGAGCTGAAATGGTTCAGTCAGAAATCAGCTAAACTACCAAAAACTCATAAAATGTACCAACTTGATCCCATCCTTGTAAACAACTTGGTTATGGGTCAGAGGGCGGTTGAGAAAGTCTTGTGCATCATTTGTGCTAAAACAACCAGTAATCCTTCCAAAAGAAGGCCTTGTCACAAAATTGATACTTGACCACTGCCACAAGAAAACTCAACACCAAGGCCGAGGCCAAACACTGAATGAACTGAGGGCCAGCGGATATTGGATAATAGGTGCCAGTAAGGTAGTGGCCAAGCATATCAAATGTTGCGTCACTTGCAGAAAGATGCGTGGACCAACCAAAGAACAGCGTATGGCAGACTTGCCCGTTGACCGAGTAAATCCTTCACCCCCTTTCTCATACACTGGACTTGACTGTTTTGGCCCCTTCTACACAAAACAAGGTTGGAAAGAACATAAGCGATATGGCCCGTTGTACACATGTTTAAGCTCCAGAGCCATTCACATTGAGATGTTGGAGGATCTCACCACTGATGCATTAGTAAATGCTTTGAGATGCTTTGTAGCAATCAGAGGAGCAGTGAGACAGATTCGATCCAACCAAGGCACAAATTTTGTCGGGGCAAAGAATGAGTCGGAGAATGGTCTGTTGGAGTTGGACAAAGAGAGGCTTTCTGCCTATCTGGCAAGAAACCAATGTGACTTCCTCATGAGCATTCCCGAAGCAAGCCACAGGGGCAACGTTTGGGAGCGCCAGATTCGGACAGTCAGGAGCGTAAGAGCTCTGTCCTGGCACAAGCCACAGGAAGGTTAGATGACACCTCACTGAGAACATTCTTCTATGAGGTCATGTCAATTGTAAACAAGTGCCCACGCACCACAGATACAATCAGTGACCCCAAAGGTGTTGAGTCTTTGACACCTGATCATTTACCTACTATGAAGACATCTCTGCCCCTTCCGCCCCCTGGCAATTTTGTCAGAGAAGATTTGTATGCCAGAAAGAGGTGGCGAAGAGTGCAATATCTGGCCAAACAAACCTGAGGCAGGTGGCGCAAAGAGTACTTGGTCAACATAAGCCTAAGACAACAGTGCTTATTCTGTTTTATATTTGTGTACATTTTATATTGCTCTATATTTGTGTGTCGCTCTTTTATTCTGTACAGCACTTTGGTCAACGGCAGTTGTTTTTAAATGTGCTATATAAATAAACTTGATTTGATTTGATTTACTGACGCCTGCTGGTCGGAATGTGTGCTGCGCCTCGTGGACAGCATGTGGTATTCACATGTTCAATCGAAGAGGTTGTGGGCTGCCAGGAGCTGTAGACGGGAGCCAGACGCATGGGAGAGGGATGTTTATCTGTGAATATTGATAAAAGGACACTAAAAGACTGTAAAATTCCGAAATGTCTGGTCAGAAGGTGCAAACGGTATGTTGTTGTAATTTTATTTTATGATATTTGCTTTAGTTTTGTGGATTTCTTTTGTACTGACAAAATGCTTGTTTCTGTATTGTTTACTTCATATTAGTTTTTCATGATGCTTGCTGGAGAAGAGAAGATTTTATTGTGAAAAGGAAGGAAAAAAATCCTAGTAAAACATCAGTTGGAGGGTGGCTTATCTGTCCAGATGAAAACTGAGGGTGAAAGTTACAGGATGCATTCCATATCTTAATGGAAGAAATAAAAAATCAGTACAAATGTTGTCAAGCAAAACATGTTATCACTGACGGCAACATCAGATGTTTTGCCTCTTGACAGTTAAAAAAAGAGACAAGCACTCCAACACTTGCAATCTGCTTAGACCCTGATAAATGCCTCTTGCAGCTTTGATTTGTATTGATTTCGTCATCATGACTCAAAATATTCTTAATAACTGAAGTACCTCCAGAATAGAGATAAATATTATGTGTTCATAATCAATAACATTTATTATAAGCTGATTATTTTGTTAGAAATAAAATAATAACAGTATTTCCCTTCTTCATTTTCCAGTGACACTCAGATCGTTTTTTTTTTTCAAGTTTTAATTTTTTTTTCTAAATTCTTAGTAAAAGCTGTAAATCTTTCATGATACTTTGACATGTATACATAATATAACATCTCATATTTACTTAAACACAGTTTAAACACAAATTATGTACTTTAACAACATGATTAATAGACTGATACATGCCTTGCACTTCCTCCTGGCCTCACAGTTAGCCATGGTTGTTAAAAAAGGGGTGTGGCTCTACTGCAGTCAATTTTAGATGATGTAGATGTACACAGTCAACACTGTCATCCAACATGGTAACACAAGGCCCGTTCGAGATGAGCCAGGCATGCGCAGATTTGATCAACTGGCAATTGCTGCGCAATGCATTCTGGTTAGATTTGTGTCCTGACTTTATCCCGACTTGCTCTGACGTCTTACAAAAGTGGACAGTGATTGTCTCACGGGAGGGAGGCGGCCGCAGTTTTAGAGCCAGGCGCTGCAGTTGCTCTCCACTGACTGCAAGACTCAGGGCATGATGGGAAATGCCTGGCCCCCACCTGATGTAACAGCTGATTGGTTTAGATGTTGACTCAACAAGATGAGGTTTTGGATAAACTTTTCATTTTTGTTAAATTTCAGAGATTTTAGAGTCAAGCACCACCACAGCCACCAGCCAGTTTTCATCCTGTATGCTCAGTTCCAGCTCCACCCAACCAAGGGGTTTCCTGGGGTCCCCATAAGCCAGCCAGAGAGGATCTCCCATCCAGGGGATAAGTGTATCCTCTGGAGTTCTGAAACTGTTCCACACAGGTTCACTGAGCAGAGTATATGTTGAGTCTGTATCCACAACAGCCTTGCCCTCCAATTCCTAATCAATAATGGCACTGCCAGGTGTTGTGGTAGGGTGGTGCCACCGCACCCTCCAGGGAAGCTGAACTTCTGTAGACCCTGCACAAAGGAATGCAAGGTAATACATGGTGATAACTGTGCTGTATGGGTAATGGTGTTCACTAAAGGACGGCTCTGGTCATCAGCAGAATGGGACAGCTGTGGATGAGGTTGTTTAGGGTGGGATTGATAAGAGGGCTCAGATTTTTTGGACTGATTGAAATTTTTGCATGAATACAGTCCTTCCACCTTTCATTACAGGCTGGTGAATGCGCAGGCGCTCCTCTGTGTGCGATATGTGTAGCTTACCTCTGTCTGTTGAGGCATTTCATGGTGTGTATGATTGTTTTTCTCTTTCATGTTTCAAGCACCCTGTTTATAGACTACGAGGCCGCCTGTGGACCTGTTGGTGCTTCTTTGTGTTCTGCTACTCGGTCTCTGTATTGGTACAGAGTCACAGAACAGAGTGGACGCATATCGTGGCGTCTTCCCCGGCAGGATTACATTAACTCTGGAGTGTCTCCTGTCACTTCAGACAAATGACAGTGCTGTGCCGATGAATATTCCGTTGGAGCTCCGCAGGACCGATGCTAGAGCTAAACCCACCCGTCGGAAAAGAGGGAGAAGAGGTGGAATTCGTCAGAGACTCAAGAATATGAGCCTTCATGACTGCCGCAAGCTGCCTGCTCTTACTTCGATTCTGCTCTGTAATGCACAGTCTCTCTGCAACAAGTTGGATGAGCTGGAGGCCTGGGCCAAATTTAGACACGAAGTGAAGGATACCTGCTTACTGGCCTTCACCAAGACCTGGCTAAGAGATTCAGATCGGGACGAGGACCTGTCACTTAGTGGGTTCGGTATTCTGCTCCGACTGGACCAGTCACCGGAGATCACCAACAAGCAACGGGGAGGTGGTGTGTGCTGCTACGTCAACCAGAGGTACTGTAACACTGTCGTGATTCGAGAGAAGATTTGTACACCTGACATTGAACTTTTGACCATCTCACTCCGGCCTTTTTACTTGCCTCGGGAGTTTCAGCAACTGTTCTTCACAATTGTTTACATCCACCCTCGTGCTAACAAGTCAGCTGCTGCTCAGCTGATTGCTGACATAACAAGCCGTCTTGACGCTATATGCCCGGATGCTCCAAAATTTGTCCTCTGTGATTTTAATCACTGCCGTTTGAACACATTCTGAGGACTTATGAACAGTATGTGACCTGTGCCACCACACAGAAGAACTCTACCTTGGACCTGTGTTATATGGAGTTAGATTAGTCTCAATATTAATAAATGCACACAGAAGGATTCACAAATGCATGTTAAGATTTATATATAAATGACTCTCTCCACACAAATATTTTCAATGCACACACATATATTTGGCATTTTATATAAATGTAAAAAAAATCCACAAATAACCAAAAAAGTTTCACAAATGTATTTCTGATGCACACACAAATATTTATTGTTTTAAATATATGCAGTTTTCATCAAAACATTTGTGGATGTTGATACATTCATATACAAATGCTTTTATTTTGTGAACCTCAGCGCATTCGTGTGTGAATCTTTTTGAGACTCCCCTGACGTGACCCGATCCACAAATGCATTTTTTCTACCAAGGGGATATAGGTAGCCAATCAGATGTCTCCTTCCTCTTCAGCCAATCACATGAGCGTCTCGCTACCACCCCCACGTGGGGTATGTTTTAACGTCGTAGTGTCAGAGGGTGGCAGTAATGCACAACTACATTGTTTGCCGACCGCCAAATTAATAAGGACGAGAAGAAGAAGAAGCAGCAGCAGACAGCGGTCAATGCAGAGCCCCGGGTCAGCTCTTGACCAGGGTTTCCCCTAGAAAAAATTGGCACCGGACAACGTGATCGGCTTTCCGACGTGTTGATCGTGCCCTTGTTCATTTGTTTGTTGGGTCCTCTTTTCATGTTATTTTCTGCAGTTATTTTTGCATTTGTTCGTGCCCATAGCTAGCCTGTCTGGTTTAAGTGTTTTTGCTTTGTGTATTAATCTGTATTGTAACAATAACCTCAAGCTGTACATCCGTCATCCATTCGTATATGTCCGTGTGTGTGTGTGTGTGTGTGTGTGTTTCTCAGTGAAACGAATTTCCCGAGTTGCAGAGAGGAGGGGAGCAGCAGCATCAAAATAATTTTAAAAATCCTCTCATTATTTCGGTTTTTATGTCTTTTCTTCTGCAATATTTTATAAAAATTCACTATATAGTCAACAATATAGCAGACTAAAAGTTATATACTATTTGTTATTTAAGAGTGTACTAAGAGTGCTAATTGTCATTATCAATGGAGACGTGAAGCAGCGAAAAAAATGCGCACGGTAAAAAAAATTAAATACATTTTAAAAAGCTGACTTGTATATTGACATGAGGCGTTGAAAGGTTTGCTGATCCTCTTGACTGTGACATTTTGTTCATTAAATTTAATTGCTGGTACGTTTATCTAAAAAAAAACAACAACTTCTTGATGTGCTTCTGAGCAAAAACAATCGAATTGTGTATGACGGTCTGGCTGACCGCTGCTAGAATGTTGGCGGTCCTAGTGTTAATAACGCGGCGTGCTGCCAACTTGAAATAAAAAAGTCAGTTCGCTATTGAAATATATATGCAATAAAAACTCTAGATAAACAAAATGAAAAAATCCTTTGACATGTTTAATTCAAATTGTGCTTGGAGGGAATATTTTCACCGGACATTTGGACCGGCGGTGTTAAAAAATGTCGGACTTCGGCAGATTTTACCGGTCAAAGTCCGGTAATTACCGGATAACGGACCATTGACCCGGGGCTCTGCATTGACCGCTTTCTGCTGCTGCTTCTTCTTCTTCTCGTCCTTATTAATTTGGCGGTCGGCAAACAATGTAGTTGTGCATTACTGCCACCCTCTGACACTACGACGTTAAAACATACCCCACGTGGGGGTGGTAGCGGGACGCTCATGTGATTGGCTGAAGAGGAAGGAGACATCTGATTGGCTACCTATATCCCCTTGGTAGAAAAAATGCATTTGTGGATCGGGTCACGTCAGGGGAGTCTCAAAAAGATTCACACACGAATGCGCTGAGGTTCACAAAATAAAAGCATTTGTATATGAATGTATCAACATCCACAAATGTTTTGATGAAAACTGCATATATTTAAAACAATAAATATTTGTGTGTGCATCAGAAATACATTTGTGAAACTTTTTTGGTTATTTGTGGATTTTTTTTACATTTATATAAAATGCCAAATATATGTGTGTGCATTGAAAATATTTGTGTGGAGAGAGTCATTTATATATAAATCTTAACATGCATTTGTGAATCCTTCTGTGTGCATTTATTAATATTGAGACTAATCTAACTCCATAGTGTTATGGCTCTGTGAGCGGTGCTTACAGATCGCTGCCGCTGCTGTCTTTGGGATCTTCCTACCACAACAGTGTGTATCTGATGCCCCTGTACAAGCCCGCCTTCAGGCGGCTCCCGCATGTGGAGAAATCAGTGAAATGCTGGTCAATATCTCCTCTCCTCAGGCCTGCTTTGAGTGTACGAACTGGGAATGTTTCTTTGATGCATGTAGTGATGATATTAATGATCTCTGTGACACGGTCTGTGTAGACTCCGTTATCCCAGTTAAAAAGGTTGTTATTTATCCAAATAATAAACCTTGGATAACTAAGGAGTTAAAAGCAGTTATAAATAAAAAGAAACTGATTTATTGCACAGGTAATCCCCCAGATTTGTCTCCTGAGAAGTTTGAATTGAAATTAATAAGGCCAAACAAAGGTATAAGGATAAAATTGAGGCTCAATATAGCAGAGGAGACCTTAGAGCTGCATGGCAAGGCATTAAGAATATGGCCTCCATCAACACTAACATAAATATTGGGACTAATAAATCCATTATTGTTGATGGAGTAGATAACACTGACCTGCCAAACACTTTTAATTCCTTTTTTTCCCCACTTTGAAAGGTCTGACTTTGCAGAGAATATTGCAGTATGTAGAAATTCTCTGGAACCCCATAATGACATTGTAATTTCTCAGAGTTGTGTCACAGCACTATTTAAGAAGGTTAAGTTGAGGAAAGCTGCTGGTCTTGATACCATATGCGGGCGCACTTTGCATCACTGTGCTGATCAGCTCAGTGGGTTGTCCTCTAGACTCTTCCAGATGGGTGCAGATCTAGAGACTTGACTCTTATCTTAATCTCCCACACCAGCTTCTCATTCTGATTTTAAATTTTCTCACAGAGAGGGTCCAGCAGGTCTTTGTCAATGGACAAATGTCTAACATGTCCATTTCTAACACTGGTTCTCCTCAAGGTTGTGTGTTGTCACCTCTCGTATTTATTATGTGTACTGACAGCTCCAGATCTTCTCAGGTTAACAGGCATCTTGTGAAGTTTTCTGACCAAACTGTCCTCTTATCTTTACTGTAGCGCTCTGAGACTGATCAGGGTCCTGCATTACACAATTTTGTGAAATGGTGTGATGATAATTACCTTAATTTAAATGTTTCTAATACCAAGGACATGATAATTGACTTTAGATATAACATTGATCATCAGGTCAGTGTCATTCATGGAGATAATGTTCAGATTGTGGAGTCTTACAAATACCTGGGTACTGTGTTTGACTGTAAACTTAAGTTCAATATGAACACAGAGTCCATTGTTAAGAAAGGTCAGCAGAGGATTTACCTGCTGAGAAACTGAATTCCTTTAATGTCAATGGGAGAATCTTGAGTACTTTTTATTGTTCTTTCATTGAAAGTCTCTTAACTTTGTCTTTTATTTGTTGGTTTAATAGTTTATCCATTAAGGATATGAACAGCCCTCAGAGTATAGGTAGGGCTTGCTCCAAAATTACTGGAGTTAGACAGAGAGACCTGCATTTCCTCTGGAAGAATCAGGTGGTTAAGAAGGCGAAGAGCATTATTAATCAACCTGTCCAGGTCCTGTCTCAAGAGTTTTCACTGTTGCCTTCTGGTCGTCGATACCTTGTACCTCTGAGCAAGACTAATCACTACTCTAAATCTTTTATCCCTTCAGCTATCTGGTTACTAAACTTTGATGGTAATTAGTTTAGCGAATAATGTCCTGACAGAATAGAAGGGATTAAGGTTGTTCTGTCTATATTTATATTTATTTATACTTGTATCTTTTACTGACATTTAACTTAAGTGCCCAATCAACAACCTGGTTGTCTGTTTTACTGGACTGTGCTTGGCATGGATTAGTGTGTTGTTGTTGTTGTTGTTTGTTGTTTGTACATTGTGGGATGGGGAAGCTACAAACAAATTGCCCCTCGTGGGATCAATTAAGTTGTTTCTATTCTATTCTATTCTGAATATGGAGCATGACTGACTTTTACATCTCCAGCAGTAAACCATAGGGAGGGTATTGTCTCTGCAGTGGGGGGTCAGCAGTCAACAAATCAACTTTCTCTTTTTCCTTTGGTTTTACAGCTTCTTTCTTCGGCTGATCATATTGAGACTGACTTGCTCTGTCCTTGTCCAGCTACTGTTTCACCCTCACCAGTTCATCCATCGCAGTGACACTGCAGCCTCCTGAATATCAGGCTTCCACTTCTGGCACAAGGAGCGGTACATTGTAGGCAAAATCGCAAATGCCATCGCCTTGAACTCTCTCTGCCAATTAATCCCCATAGTCCTCTGATTAAAAGGCAGCACAGAACTTTTTCTGAAAGTCAGACCACACCGTGCCGTGTAGAACATTCTTCAAGGTTGCCATCAACTCCTCCTCTGTCAGTGGATTGAAAGCAGGGAAATTACACTTCTCCAGATACAACAGGGGATCTGGCTCATCCTCCATCTTCACAAAAGATGGAAACTGCAGCTTGACAGGGCATTTTCCCATCAACCAACCCCTGCCCTCGGGCAGAACAGGAGAATCCTGTGGGGACTGTAACGCACCTGAGCTTTACCGCAGATCCCCACAAACACAAACAAATTCATTAAAACACAACCAGAATAACAGCGATGTTCTGTGCAGTTCAACTCGAAACCAGCCAACGTTATTATTTACAATATATACACCGGGTACTCACAATACCGGAGAACAGTCAGTCAGTAGTCAGTCAGGTTTGTGGCGTCGGGCTTAACTCTGCCAAGACTGGCAACTACTGGAAGAACTCCTGGGAAATACACAATCCACCAGATTCTTCTCCCTCCTGACACAGGCTCCAGAGGCGAGGTGAGGCTTGCACACCAGCAGCTTGATAACGCGAACTTTGTAATGCTATCTGATGCCGAGGTGAAGCTGGCGTTTCTCTCCTCCACTGACCATTCACATACCAGTGAGACACACTAGTAGGTTTTCTAGAGGTGGGGTTCAGACGGCAAGAGTTTTTTGGGAGAGTTGGGATTGGATTATCGGTTGATTGTGAGTGTTAACTGTGGGAAACATGAATGAAATCTCGGAGTGGTGGGTGGTGATGTGATTCTGGGGCTGGTCGCTACAGTTTATTCTGTTAACAGAATGCATGTTGTGTGACTGATTGTGACGTTTAGCAGTCAGAGAGACTAAATGCATTAATCATAAACTATACATAGGCTATTGTATATTAACATTGGGCTGTTTCAATAACTGTTAAGCATTTAGCAACACAAGGACTTGTGGTCAGTGGGATTTGAGGACTTTTTTTCCCCTCTGAAAACATTAACTTAACAGTTAAACACAATTTATTTAGCCTGTGTAATTAAGTGGACAGCGCTGCTGTACAGCAGCAAACTGATATGTTGCTGATTAATGTAAAATGGAGGTTGAACCATGAACATAAATTACAGATTGCCTGTAAAGCATTTTAACAGGCCATCATGTCATAATTATAAGAATTAGAGACCAAGCACAAACTGATTTATTGGTCTGACAACATTTTAATAAATCGACATCAGACCTAACAGGATGTGAGCCTTTCTGCGTCTTCCTGACTGAAGTCTTCCTGTCCTGTCTGATGGCTGCTGGAAGCTGTCAGGAAACTGTCCAACTTGACCGCAGTTTTTTGTCACCGCCTCCTGCCGCAGTTGCCTGATCTCATCCACTTTCCAAGCAAGGCGCAGCTCATCTTGAATGAGCCTACTGATACTTCCACATCTGACTCAGTATGTGCATGCAACATGTCTCCCACCAAATCCTTGTGTTTTGGTATGAAATTAACCTTTTTCACGGCAGACATCTGGACTTTTTTTTCAGCCAGAAAAGAACAGCTGGAAAACATAAGTAATATGGTTCTCTTCCATTTGGATGTCCCTGTAGGCCACAACATTGAGCCAGCATGGATAAAAGCCTTTTCCATCATGCTTCTTTTCTATTAAGTGTCCCTGTAAGTCATGACAGTGTGACAGTGACATGTAACAATGTGTTTGAAAAAGGCCAGTAGCAGAGCTGGAGCACACATACCTGGTGAAATGCGATGAAGTACATTTACTCAAGTGCTGTATTTACGTACAATTATGAGGTACAGTCCCTGTAAGTCTCTTGAGTATTTCCATTTTATGCTACTTTATACTTCTACTCTACTACATTTTGGAGGAAAGTACTGTTCTTTTACACCACTACATTTATCTGAAAGCTGAAGATTCAGATTGTTAATACAAATTATAAATCAGCTAATACATTATGATTCATTATTATGGATTTAGCTACCCAGTAGTGTGTAGAAATAGAAAAATTTGCTCCATCTTTACCAGCTGCAACATTGTGAATGTTTACACATTACTGCACCACTTAGTATAGGCTTTTCCTCTATTATTGTCTTTTTCTGAAATGGGCCATTCTCCACAACCAAGGTTTCTGCTTAGACAATTAAAACTGTTGCTTTTTAAGACCTTTTCAAGATAATTTATAACCAAATTTAAGAGTGATACTGGACAAATGATCTTTTTCTCATTCATGAATTGCAGGTAAGTATAAAGGTTAGTATATTTGTGGCAGCTAGGGGTGTATATATAGACGGGCCCATGATGTGAGGTGGCCCATAGAGAGAGAGTGGGCTGTCCAACAATACTGTATGTTAGGCAGAAAATAGGCAGGAGTCAGATTGCCTCCTTAGAAATATGCCCATGTTCAAAGAAAAACTGACATAAATATTAAAATGGTGCCATTTGATATATATACCTTTTAAAAAGGCAAACCCATCTCCATCATTGTTTTCTTTTTTTGTAAAGTTGTCAGCAGCAATCCATAAGAAAATATGTTTTAAAATGAATGATGAAAAATAAATCATTTCTTATTTTCTATGGTATTTTTTGTCACATCTATGCAATGATGATGATTTCTGGGTAATATGTGTGTTGGTGTTATCCAATATCAGGCCTCTATTTGATCTCATGAAGATAAGATTATACAGTAGCTAGTTTAGGTGGATAACTAGTAACTAGTGTGCACCAGGGCCCATCATAATGGCTGATCCATTCTAATTCCGAAGTCGTCAAATACCACCGCTTTGTCATTGATTTCAGTGTCAGTATCTGACACCAAATGTCACCTTTTGTGGTGGTATAATACGCTGACAGTCAGCATTAGTTTGTAATGTGGTTGGACGGAACCTTTCACTGTGTTATTATTCTCAGCTGGTTGGCTGGGCGGAACCTGTGGCAGCAGGGTGATATGCCACAGGATAGCATCAGTTTGAAACACTGCCGGTAACCATGTAATACAAGGTACTGGAAAGTCTGTACAGGGTGGGAGTAAGGGGTGGTTGATTGGTCCAACAAGCCCTGGACTTTCACCTAGGAGCCCGGTGTTCATTTACCACATTAATGTAGGGCCAAATATGATATCTTTTCCTTTACCTAACCACATGCTATTTGATGTCCTGGCATTGGTTGCGGTATCCCAGAACGTCCACAGTAGACGCAGGAGGATACCTAGCGCATAATGTGGAGATGGGAGAGTCCACTGACAAAGCGGTGATATGTGTCAACTCGGGATGAGAACCTGTTGTAATAGCATGCGTTGGAACCTGCTGTAACTATCTTATGCTTCTGGTGGCAGCCCTGTCCTTCAAAGAAAATGGTGGTGTGTTTTTGCAAACAACAGATATGTTACATTTGTACGTTTTATACATATCATATCAGGGTTTCTAAAGTATATGAGCTGACTTTGTCATCAGGAGCTGGAGAGGATTGTGGGTGGTGTGTCACTGAGGAGAGACGCCTGCCAAGCTACAGACCACTGTTTGAGACCAAGAAACAGCAAAACCGTTTGGGATTTAGTGAGTCATTGCTGTTTCTACACGTCATTCATGCATGAAAAGCAGTTGTTTTCTGCAGCGACCTTGCTGCATTTCTAGCTGGGATTGTGTCCCCAAAACAGTGCATTTTAAACATGATCTATTTCTAACCAGAATTAAGTGGTGTTTGTGCATAAACCTGACAACATGTTAAATGCACTGCTGTTAAAGAATTAAGTTTCTATGCTACATACAGTAATAATGTGCAAATGTAATGCATCTGTGGTTTGCAGGAACAATGTCATTTGTATTTGTAATGTCAATGTATTCAGAGACAGAGGTAGATTGTATGTAGTGTTGGGGTTCAGTGGACCACAGATGATTTGTCATTTGCTAAACTCTAAACTGGACATTTGAAGGCTTCTTCTTTGGGTCTTGCCATCTGAAATGGTATCGAGACCACATGTTCTTCGTTCATCAAACAAAGGACAGTTATTTGGCACTCATCTCCACAGGCTGCCTCATGGTCACACCTAATGCAGAATTTATACTTCTGCATTGAATCAGCGCTGTAGCTACGGGGTAGGCTCCATGTCGACCCAGAGCCGTAGCCTGACGTGCACCTTCCCAGAAAGTTAACTACATGTTGCAGCAATGCAGACCTCCTGGCTATTTTTGTAAGCTGAAACCATTTCCCCTAGTGGAAACGAAGCTTTTATTTACTTTCATTTCATAGATAAGAAATAATAAATTATGAAGACAATAAAGTCTCCACAAAAATAGCATTTTTATTCTTGTGTGTAATTTATACCTCAGGGATTTATACTTCAGAATTTATCCTGGCTTCATATGAGCAGAGGAAATCTTCGCTTGTCGCTAGGCTAATTTATACAATGCAAAATGCCATAGGCTTGTGCTAATAATGTTAGCATGTTGTATTTGTTTGGAAAACCTGTTTAGTATGACAGTTGTTTTGTCTGTGAACCTTGTGAGTAGTAATGGACCCAACTTATGTACCGTCACCTTTGTTATATGTTGCTGTTTTGCTGTTGTCCCTGGTTTTATATGAGAAGAGGAAAAGATCGCCAGCTGATAGGCTAATTTATACAATTTAAAATGCCATAGGCTTGTGCTAGTAATGTTAGCATGTTATATTTGTTTGGAAAGACAGTAGTTTTGTCAGTGAACCTTGTGAGTTGTAATGGAGCCAAATTATGTACCGTTACCTTTGTTAAACGTTGCTGTTGTTCCTGGATTTATATGGGAAGAATGATCTTCTCTTCTTCCCATATAAATCCAAGGACAACAGCTGTATAAATCCGGCTTAAGTGAGAGTCTGGACCATAGACCCAGTTTTCAGACTTGACTGTGTGACAGTGACATGTGACTCTGTGATGTCACCAAGCCAACTTAAGGAGAGATTTCAACTCTCCATCCCTCTCTTGCCCAAAACCTCTGAAGGGGGTTCTTGCTCCTGAACGTCTGAAGAGGGCCCTTGCTCCTGGGCCCCTTCTCCCGGTCTTTTACCTCTGCATGCTCACAGCAGGAGCTGCAGCTTTGCTCTGAACACGGTTGCCAACTCCTCAGCAAGGAAAGTAGCTATTGGCTGTCCTAAAAGTTGCTAGAAGTCGCTAAATGACATCATAACCTAATTTGCACAAGTGGCCATGTGCATGTAATTGTAATGGACGCTGTAGGAGAGAGGAATAATGCCGTGGGAGAGACATAAAGTGAGTAAAAAACACCCTGAATATGTTTAGAACAACAAATGAACTTTTTTTCAGTGATTTAGACAAAGAAAACGACTTACTGTAAGCCAGGGCGGGATCAGCCAGCAGTGGCTTTGCACAGGTGCGATTCATTTGCAGTCTGGACGCAGAGGGGTTAACATCTCCTGCTCTAACTGCAGCCTGGAGGGACTGCTGCGCTTTGGGACGGGGGAGGGGTGCACAGGCGCACCCGCTGCTCATTGAGAAGAGTGAGAACGATATGTGCTTTCACGTCAGAGTCTCCAAAAGTCTCCAATAACACCAGAAAAAGTCACTAGATTTGTCGCTAGTCGCTATTTTGAAAAAGAGTTGCTAGAGGGGTCTGAAAACTCACTAACTATAGTGACAAAGTCGCTAAGTTGGCAACACTGGCTCTGAATGGGGCCTGCTTCCAGAAGACAAGTTAGTGTGCCAAACACAAGGTTTGCAGTTACTTTTCCAGTGACAAGGAGAAGCAAGCCGAGTTAGCACCAGACTTTCAACTCTGCAAGGATAGCGAGCAACCGGTCCCCTCAGATCTGCACCTTTGGAACAAGGACACAACAAGGATTGCATCTGGAACCCCAGTTCTTTCGAGCCTTCCACTGCCAGCTAACAAAAGCAGCATGCCACAGCATCTCTTTTTTCCCTACATTCAAGGATTGGTAACGTAACCACTGGGCGTAGCATCGTTACAGTTGTACAGGCTAAGCAAGACTGTTTAACGTTGTCAATTGTGATTTAATGCTGTTCAGTGAGTTATTGTTGCGATTGTTTGCAGTTAGGTTATTTGTTAGTTGGCTTCACCAAAGCTAAGTGATGTTAGTTTGCCAATGTTTTACACAGACGGAGTCTTGTGTGCAACTAAACATCCTCTGAACCAACCCAGACCCTTTTGCGACACATATCGCATACACATGTACTCACTTACAAATTGACTTTCAACATAGCTACACCTAAAGAGGGAACTCAAAGTTCACGCTTCTTCTCCTTCGTCTTTGTCCTGACTGACCACAGGGTCAGGCAAAACCTCCCCTGGTCTAAAGCCATCTTTGATTCGACCATCTTGTAGTTTCTGGTTGTCAGCCATTTTGTTTGTAGGTCACATAGCCTTTGTTTCACACACACCTTTTGTGTCTCTCCCTCTCTCTCTTTTTGTTTGGCCTTCTGTTTTTGGTGTCTGACTTTGGTTATCTTTGTGTTGTGGAGGCTTAGATGTAGCTGAGGTTCTTTGGCCTGTAAAGCTTTTGCAGCGATTAATAATGGGCTTTTTAAATTCAAAATCTTTCTCGAAAAAAAGAAGATTGTGAGTTACAAGGACTGTAAATATAGACAGGTGTGTCAGGTGTTGTGATGATTGTCCCTTTGGCTGTGGCATAATCTGACATATTTTGCTGTTGCTAAGCTGCTGACTCTGTTCTCTCCAAGGATGTGTTGCATTTTAGTTTGATCAGGCAGAGAATCAAAGTCAATGACTTTGTTTTATTTTTGAAAGGAACTCAGCTCTGACGTGTTCATATTTGCTGCAGTGCATCAGGAAGTGTGTCTCTGTCTCCACTTGTCTGTGTGGACAGAGCTGATACAACCTGTCCTCTCTGGGCAGCCAGGTCTGCCTGTGTCTGCCCATCTCTATGGCCAAGCTGTGGTCACTGAGTCTGTACATGGTCAAAGTCTTTCTCAGTTTCTCATCAGTCACTGTGCTCAGATATTCTGCCACCATGTACTGTCTGTTTAGACCCAAATAACACTGAAGTTTGCTTTGTGTTTTTGTGGTGGATGTCCAATAGTTAATGTAATGTTCTTTTTGTTTTTCTATAATTTGGTGGGTCCAGATTGTGTGAGGGCTTCTCCTGAGGTCTTGTGCTGTTAGAGGAGCTGAGCCTCAGGATTAGCTGGCTTCTCCATGTTCTCCTCTTGGCATTGCAGAGTTTTGTAGTGGTAGGAGTTGGAGTCACATGTTTTAAGGTGTTTATAAAATTTGATGGATCTTTTTTGAATTCTAATTAAAAGGGGGAATTGGCCTAGCTCAGCTTGGCATCCATTGTTGGGGGTGTTCTTGTGCCTCTGAGGATGCTCTTGCAAATCTCTGTGTGCAGGATTTTGATGGCGTGTTTGTTCCATTTTTCAAAATCTTGATTTGCAAGAGGACCCCACACCTCACTACCATACAGAATAATTGGTTCAATTACAGATTTGAATATTTTGAGCCCGATTCTAATGGGTATATTAATGTTTGAAGATTTTTTATAGCATAGAAAGCCCTTCTTCCCTTCTCTCTGAGATCATCAACAGCCAGGTTAAAGTTTCCTGTGGATGTGATGTGTAGTCCTAAGTACAGTGGTGGAAAAAAGTTTTCGGACACCCTTAAAATTTTACACAATTTGAAATATTATCATGAAATATTTGTGGAAGAATCTTTTTTGTGTTTCAAAAGGTGTGGCTGCATTAGACAGACACAAACAAATACAAATGATTTTTTTTTATTGTTTACAAGAAAAATTAACAAAACTAAATTCTTGACAGTTTCAATATGTCAGTTCTGAACATTGTCGGTATCAAAGTCAACAAATAACAGAGAATGTGTTCAAAACTGAACAAACAATAAATAAGCCATCACATCATCAAATTAATATTGAGTAGTCCTGCCATTAGCACGCAGTAGAGCTCTAATCCTGGCTGGCATGTTCCCCACAAGCCTTTCACACTGTTGAGGGATAATTTTGTCCCATTCCTCTTGAATTACTGCTTTTAATTCTTCTAAATTCTTTGGTTTACACTTTGAAACAGACTTTTTGATAACCACAGATTTTCAGTGGGGCTCATGTCCGGGGATTGAGCTGGCCACTCTAAGACCTGGATACTGTGCTCCTGCAGCCAAATTCTGCTGGCCCTGGATGTGTGGCAAGGGGCATTATCTTGTTGAAACATACAGTTCTGACCTCGATGGAACAGTGCACGTGCAGAAGGGAGCATGTGGGTTTCGAGAATGGCACAATACTTGGCAGAGTTCAATGTGCCATCACAGACAGTGAGATGACCAACACCAGCAGCACTCATGCATCCCCAAACCATGATACTGCCTCCACCATGCTTGACAGTGGGTACTGTACATACTGGAGATAATGCTTTGCCTGGCCTTCGGTGTACCCTCACATTAGCAGGAGGAAGATAAAGCTGGAAACTGGACTCATCTGACCACAGAATCTTCTTCCAATTCCTGGCTGTCCAGTTCTTGTGTGCTTGGGCCCAACGATGCCAGGCTAACCTATGTCTCTCATTGATAAGGGGCTTCTTGACAGCCTTGTAGGACCTTAAGCCATGATCTAAAAGTCGGCCACGTACAGTGCGGGTGGAACACTGGACACCAGTTTGGTTTGACCACTGCTGCTGAAGCTCCTGTGATGTCATTCGGCGGTTTTCCCTGCACATGCGGAACAGGATGCGGTCATTTCTTGCTGAAGAAACCCTTGGATGCCCGGATCTTGGTTTGTCTTCCAAGCTGTTGGTTCATCTGCATTTCTGCAGAGTGTATCCAACTGCTGAAGGACTGCATCTGCATTTCCTGGCTATCTGGCGGCAGCTGTACCCTTCCTGGCTGAGAATCTGTATCTTCAGGCGTGTTTCCTGTGTTAGGTTCCTTGTTTTAGCCATTTCTGTCTCTGAAGAACTTTAAAATGTGCTGGCTTTATATAGACACGAAGCACGACAACAAAAATTGTGTCTTTTAATAAAAAGCACGACCTTCATTAGTGGATCACTGATACCAAAATGACCCAATACTCAAAATTTCTTATGTATTTTTATGGAACCAATCAATTTTAAGTTTTTAATGGCTTTTTTAGGATTTGTTTAGTAATTTGGCTGTGACTGTACTAAAAGAAATTGCAGTTGAAGACCTAAGAGTGATTCTTAATGCAATATTTCACAAATGCATGGGGTGTGCGAAAACTTTTTTCCACCACTGTATGTGTAGTCGTGTGTGTGTTCCACCTCATGAGAGCCCAGGAAAAACCTGGTTTGGTTTCCCTGACCCCTGGGTCGTTTCTGGAATATCATAATTTTGGTTTTGTCCAGATTAACTGTCAGGGCCCAGGTCTGACAGAAGGTTTGCAGATGATCCACTTGCTGTTGTAGTGCTTCCTTTGATGGAGCAGGCAATATGAGATCATCTGCAAAAAGTAGGCATTTAATCTGTGTGTCAGACAGAGTGAGACCGGGGATGTCAGATAGTTCTAGTGCTTCAGCCAATTCATCGATATAAATGTTGAAGAGGGTGGGACTGAGACTGCAGCCCTGTTTCACTCCTCTACTCTGGGGGAAGAAATCTGTCATGTTGTTAATTTTAACAGCACATTTCATATGTGTGTACATAGTTTTAATGATGTCATAGACCTTCCCCCCTACACCCTTCTTAATTTTAGGAACAGACCATCATGCCAAATTGAGTCAAATGCTTTTTGGAGATCTACAAAACAGGAGAAGATTTTCTTCTTGTTTTAGTGGACGTGTTTATTAATGAGGGTGTGAAGGGTGTAGATATTAGGGGTGTAAATCACCAGTTTCATCATGATACAATTTTCTATCGATACTTTTGATATTTTCCGATATAACAAAGTGTGCCACGATACGATTTCGATTTGATACGATTCGGGGGTCTGTGATCAACATTAGGCGACATTAAATGCCCATTTAACACAGTTACAGAAGAAGCTGACACCCCTTTCTTTTTTAGTTTTGGCCATAAAACACATAAACACATAAATAATAAGTACAGTAAAGTTCACTTCAAACTGACTCCACTGACACAAAGGGCTTTCTGACAGAGAGACCTTTCTAAAAGAAAAAAACCATCATCTTTTTCATAAAACTTCAGGAATATCTGGCTTAAAGCCCTGAAGGAAAACTTCTCCCAACAGCCATAAAACAGATTAACAACAGGACCATTCAACAAAAGTGTGACATTCAGCTCAGTAATAACTGTCAAGGTTCATAGACAAAACAATTGTTTTTTGCTAATCACTCATTATTAGCGTAAGCATGTTTCCACTGCATAAATTAGCCTAGTGGCTAGCGGACATTTTTCCTTTTCTCATAGCTTAACAAATGACATGCAGCAGTAATATTTGTCTTACTCATCGTTGGTTTAAGTCACTGCATCTCCTGACAGAACAGCTCGGTTGAATTTTCAGACGAACATTGTTAAAACAGAGCGGCTAATGTTGCTGAAGCCAGAAGCTAGCGGAGTGAGATACTCGTCCAGGCAGGCAACGTTACACCGTGCTCTATCTTGTAATGTCATTGTTTACATGCGCCATGTGCTGTCTGTTGATCCTTATTTTCCCCGAAAACATATTATTTCCACTATGCTGATTTATTTCCGAGTAAATAACGTTATCCTCATCATCTTTCTTTTGGCTGCTTACCATCTGCCTGCCTCTGTTTAACAGTGACACAAACCTTCAAAATAAAAGCCTATGCTAAAGATGACGATATGGATCGATGTTTTTACTTTGCATCAATGTGATTGGATAGTTGATCATTAAATCGATATATTGATCCAGATCAATGGATCGTTACACCCCTAGTAGATATGGTCTGTTGTTCTATGTTTGGGTGTGAATCCTATCTGGCTCTTGCTCAGGACGTCATGTTCTCTGAGGAAGTCTTGCAGTCGGCTGTTTAGGATGCTGTAGAACAACTTCTGTAGGTTGCTGCTGACACAGATGCCTCGGTAATTGTTTGGGTCAAATTTGTTTCCACTTTTAAAGATTGGTGTGATGATTCCTTCACTCCAGAGGTCAGGGCAATGTCCGACACCCAGAATAAGGTTAAATAATTTTAATATGGCAATGTTAATCTTATGGTCATCAAATTTTAGCGTTTCATTTAAAATGCCAACAGGACCGCTGGCTCTCCTTGGCTGCAGCACCTGGATTTTAGCCAGTAGCTCTGCTTCAGTAATTTGGTAGTCTAGGGGTTCTGGTTGTCTTTAATGACTGATTCTAACATTTGTAATTTACTGAGGAGATTGTTTTGGGCCGGATTCAGGGGAACAGCAGTATACAGATTTTCAAAGTGATTTTTCCAGATGTCACCATTTTGAATAGCCAATTCTTCTTTTTATGGTTTGCTGAAAGAGTGCCATTTCTTCCAGAAATCAGTGGACTCTTCAATTATTTGTAATTGATGCCTCACATGCTGTTCTTTTTTAGTTCTAGTTTTCTGTATACTCTCAGTGTTTCCCAGTACTGGAGGCGGAGCTCAGGGTGTCAGGTTGCCTGTGTTTTTGATTTGATACATTTCTGAGAGTTTTTCTCAGTTGTCTGCATTTTGTGTCAAACCACTCGTAATTGGTCAGGTCTTTTGGTCTGTGGTGCTGGGGCTTTGTCAGACTGAATAAGTCTGCCACATGGTCAAATATGTTGTAGATGTCCTGTATAGCCTGTCTGAGGCCGTCCTGACTGAGGGGATACGAGGTGGAAAGAAAACAGTCTAAATGGGATTGAAAGATTGGATTTTTGATTGCCAGGTATATGTTTGGCTCCCTGTGTGCTGATAAAATCTGGTTCTGTACCAGTCCTGGCATTCAGGTCTCCACAGATCAATACACTTCCCTGGGCCTGAAAGTAACTAATCTCATCTTTGAGAATGGAGAAACTGTCTTCATTAAAATAAGGGGATTGTGATAGGGGGATATATGCTGCACACAGGAATACATCTTTATCTGTGGTGATAACGTCTTTTTTGATTTTGAGCCAAATTGAAAATTCTCCTTTTTTGATTAATTTGATGTATTCTGCGAGGTTTGCCTTATACCAAATCAGCATTCTTCCTGAATCTCTTCCTTGTGTTACTCCCTTTAGTTTGGTGGATGGGGACATTATCTCTATGTAGCCTGAGGGACAATCAGTGGAGACATCTCCTCTACACCAAGTCTCTTGTAATATAAACAAATCTGCATTTTCTAACTCTCTAATAAAGTCTGAGGTCCTGCTCTTAAGGCCAAGAGCAGAAGATCTCAGACCCTGAACATTCAAACAAGAAATGGTAAAAGATTTTGATTTCATTATATTTAAAACTCAAAAGGCTGTATTTGGTGATCAAAATGAGATAAACTACTAAGTCAAAGAAAATAATTTGAGAGTATCTACATAACATATTATAAGAGGTAACAATCCAATATAATTAATACAAAATAATCAATACTTATGAACAATGTAATTTTTTTTTAAACTCTCTCTCTCTCCTCTGAGCTCCTCCACCTCCTTTGACAGAGAGGTAAGTTCTCTCCTGTGCTCCTCTCTCTCTCCTCTGAGCTCCTTCACCTCCTCTGTCAGAGCTGTCAGTGCTGCTAGACGCTGCTCTCTGTCCTGATGTAGCTCTCTGATCTCAGTCCTGAGCAGGCTCAGCTCTCTCCTGCAGCTGTCCCTGTCCTGCCTCAGCATGCCCATGCTGATGGTACAGGGGTCAGGCTGAGCTGTGGTGGGCTGGCATGGCTGTTGGCTGATCAGCTCTCTCAGTTGTACTAGTTCTCTCTCCAGGTCTGTGAATTTCACCTTCAGGTCGGTGATGGTGCGGTTCAGCTGGGGGTTCTGGACCTGCTCTGGGCTGGTGGGCTCCTTCTCTTCAGGGGCCTGCTCAGTAGTTAGGCAGCTGGAGTGTCTGGCAGGGTTTGGGAACTGTCAGTGGAGCTAGATCTCTTCTGCTGGGCTCTTTCCTTTATAAGGAGGAAGTCTATCTCAAACAGTTTGAGGTTCCCCTGCACCATGATAGTCCCATTCTTGTATAAATTTACTGTCATCATGAAAGTATCTGAATCCTCTGCTTCTTTTATTTTTATTTTCCAGCTGTTACAGATCCCCTCTTTTTTTGACAGAGGGGTAGTGGGCAATGATGGCAGAGTGCCATGCTAGCGGCTGGTCTGTGAAGAAGATTAGGTTGCTGACCTCCCCGGTCTTGTAACAATCAGAAAACAGTGTTTCTGGTCTTTCTTTTAACAGTTTTTGTTTAAATGCCTTCCTGGCAGTCTCATTGGTGACATCAGGAGGATAGAGGAGAGGAATAGTATATTTTATGAGATTCGGGATGACTCCGCCCACCCAGGACACTCTCTATTGACCAGCCTTCCCTCTGGCAGACTCAGAGTCATGAGAGCCCGCACCAACAGACTGAAACACAGCTTCTTCCCATGGCTGTGAAGAGACTGCTGCAAGAACCATGACACCCCCCCCCAGTATATTTTATGACAAGGACATTGTAGCTGCTACAAGAGAGCACCAAATGAAATTTCACTGTATTTATTGCAGTGACAATAAAGCTGCTTCTTCTTCATTTGGTAGAGCACATTTTGAGTCACTGTGTCTTAATGAAAAAAGAGCTAATGTACCTGATTGAGCTGTCTCAACAATTTGGCTTAGCTATGTGATGTTAAAAAAATCCACTAGATGTCGCTGTGTGTTTAAATATTCTGCCTTTGCAGTATGTCTCCTAGTAACAAAAAAAAAAAAAAAAAGTGACTCCAGACATAAGGGCTCTGTGTGATGGCATATTTTTTCAATCCATCTTCTATCTAATATATAATGGAATAACATTAAATATACGATATTAACAACAGTGAATATTCATCCTTTTTCAGAAATTTGATAATTATTGTTTATATATTATCTTTGTAGGATTACTTTCACCATAAAAGTGCATTACAACTGTTTGTTTGAGCATGTCTTTACACAGTGAAAAATCATACTAAAATCCAAAATTATACTTATGAATTGTTTCAGTATCCCCCCCAGCCCCCACTGCTCTGATTACCGCTGCGATCACTGATGCCTTTACTCCCCACATATTTTCTAGCTCCTCTTTCAGCCCTTGGTATTGTTCCTTCTTCCTGATGTTGCTGTCGCTCGGAATAGCTACAACTATCACGACTGCCTACTAGCTTGCAGCTAAGGATCCAGACTAGATATGTGTACCTGCCCAGACCAGAATTCGAACCCCAGTATATATAAACTGTCTATACCTGAGGCACTGGAGAATGCCAAGCAAAGGCTCATAGCTCTGGCTACCCGCCTAAAGAGATACACAACAGAAGAAGAAGCCAGGAGAATAAATACTGTACTCCCAGTGGCAAGGTAACAACATGACAATAGATCCACCCAGGGCTGAAACTGAACAATACTGGAAGAGCATATGGGAGAAGGAGGCATCACATAACTCCGATGTTAAGTGGCTAGTGACTTTAAGAGCAGACCACAGCAATGTCCCAGAACAAGAGCCAGTTACCATTATGACAAGTCAAGTCAAGTCATCTTTATTTATATAGCACATTTCATATGACAAGCGTAAACTCAATGTGCTTCAGGATACAAGAGTAACATAGATAATAGAGTAATAAAGTATTACATATAAAAACAAGCAGAACATGATAAAAACAAACAGGATAAGAAGGTATTGTTATTATCAGTATTCTTAGAAGGGAGATAATAACAATAATAACACTAATTATTAAAGAAAAAAAAAAAAAACCTAACTAAAAGCTTGCGAAAAAAGATACGTTTTTAGTTGGCTTTTAAAAGAGAACACAGTTGTGGCAGACCGTAGTTCATGTGGAAGAGAATTCCAGAGAGTTGGACCATAATGACTAAAAGCACCATGAGCTGATTTAGAATTGATTTTAGGTATAGTGAGGAGACCTTTATTTGATGATCTAAGAGATCTCTCTGGTGTGCACTCAGTGAGCATGTCAACAACATAAGAAGGAGCCAGACCATTGAGACATTTAAAAACAATAAGAAGTATTTTAAAATCAACTCTTTGTTTTACTGGGAGCCAATGAAGGGAAGATAAAATAGGAGTTATGTGATCTGACCTTTTGGTTTTTGTTAAAACTCTAGCTGCTGCATTTTGAATAAGCTGGAGTTTATTTAATGTCTGCTTTGTCAGACCAGCAAAAAGTGAATTACAGTAGTCCAGCCTACTGGAAATGAAGGCATGAACCAGCTTTTCAGAGTCTGACTGAGACAAGAAGGATCTAACTTTTGATATGTTTCTGAGGTGATAAAAGGCAGTCTTAGAAATATTGGAGATGTGCTTCTGGAAGTTAAGATCAGTATCTAAAATTACACCCAAGTTCTTGACATGCTCACATGGTTTTATAGACAGAGGAGTTAACAAAGATTCAATTTCATTCCTCAAAGCCTTTGGTCCAGCTAACAGAATCTCTGTTTTGTCATGATTAAGTTGTAAAAAATTCTTTACCATCCAAAATCTAATATCTGTGATGCACTGGATGAGGTCGTTTACTGGGCTAAGGTTATCTGTGGAGACGGATATGTATAACTGTGTGTCATCGGCATATGATTGATATGAAATATTATACTGTTGTATTATGGACCCAAGTGGAAGCATGTACAAGTTAAACAACAAAGGGCCTAGAATTGACCCCTGAGGGACTCCATATGAAATGCCAATCTCATCAGATTTAAAATTACCGATGGACACAGAGAACGATCTTCCAGTGAGATATGAAGAAAACCACCTTAAAATGGTGCCCTTAAGGCCCAGACAGTGTCCAAGGCGCTGAAGAAGAATAACATAGTCCACCGTATCGAATGCTGCACTGAGGTCGAGGAGTACCAAAACTGAAACTTTATGATTGTCAGTGCCAATTTTCAGATCATTAATAACTCTGACCAGAGCAGTTTCGGTACTGTGGTTGACTCT
This sequence comes from Cephalopholis sonnerati, assembly GCA_019142605.1. Classification (NCBI taxonomy): domain Eukaryota; kingdom Metazoa; phylum Chordata; class Actinopteri; order Perciformes; family Serranidae; genus Cephalopholis; species Cephalopholis sonnerati. Next base: position 1,773,213 of record JAGQAX010000012.1, read on the forward strand.
GAAACCAGACTGGTAGACATCAAACAAATTATTATTAGACAGATACATATGTAATTGTTGATAAACAACCTTTTCAAGAATTTTCCCCAAAAATGGAAGATTTGATATTGGTCTGTAATTCTCAAACACAAGTGGATCAAGATTATTCTTTTTCAACAGTGGTGTTACAATGGCATGTTTGAGACATGAAGGGAAGATGCCAGAAACCAGAGAAGCATTAACCATCTCAAGGACATCGTCTATCAAACAGCGAAATACATTTTTGAATAAGTTAGTAGGCATTGGGTCAAGATCACATGTTGCAGAACTGAGCTGCTGCAGCACATCTAGTAACTCATTAGACTCAATCAGATCAAAGTCGAAAAGAGTGCTGGCAGTATGGCACCGAGTGGAAGAGGAGAGGTCACACCCACCAGCCGAGGAAGCCACAATTACATTTCTAATATTGGAAATTTTAGATTTAAAGTATGTGGCAAAATCATTACATTTTTCTGAGGAGTGGAGCTCAGCAGGGATTGGTCTAAACGGATTAACCAGTTTATCAATTGTACCAAACAGCACTTTAGAAGTATTTGAATTTTCGGAAATTATTTGGGAAAAATAATGCTGTCTGGATTTTTTCATTTCTTTATTATATTCACAGAGCAGGTCCTTATACATAGCATAATCAACCTGCAATTTGGTCTTGCGCCATCTGCGCTCAGATCTGCGGCAGGTTCTTTTTAGTGCCCTCACTCTTTCCATATTCCTCCATGGTGCTTTAGTTCTACCGGAAATCAACAGACATACAAGAGAGAGCATCAGGTATGAAGAGTTGGACAGCACCGGGTCCTGACACGATCCACATCTACTGGCTGAAGGAACTAACTGCACTCCATGAATGCTTGGCAGCAAAATTGAACCAGCTGCTGATGGATGGGACCCATTCAGAGTGGTTGACCCGAGGACGGACTGTCCTGATCATGAAGGATCTCAAGAAGGGTGTGGTCCCATCTAACTACCAGCCAATAATCTGCCTCTGTACACATGGAAGCTTCTGTCAGGCATCATAGCGACTAAGATGAATAAGCACATGGCCCGATACATGAGCAAGGCACAGAAAGGAATTGGTAGCAATACCAGGGGAGCCAACGACTAGCTACTGGTCGATAGAGCAGTCACCCAAGACTGCAAGACTAGGCAGACCAACCTGTGCACCACCTAAATTGACTACAAGAAAGCCTATGACTCAGTGCCACACACATGGATACTGGAATGGTTGGAAATGTACAACATCAACAGGACACTAAGAGCCTTCATCAAGAACCCAGTGGGCTGTGGAAAATGACTCTGGAGGCCAACTCAAAGCCAACTGCACAAGTTACTATCAAGTGCGGCATATACCAAGGTGATGCACTGTCCCTGCCACTGTTCTGCATAGGCCTAAACCCCCTTCAACTCATCACAAAGAGTGGCTACAGATACCGGTTCCGAAGTGAAGCAACCAGCAGTCACCTCCTCTACATGGATGACATCGAGCTGTATGGCAGGAGTGAGCGAGACATTGACTCACTGATCCTCCTCACCACGATCTACAGCAACGACATCGGAATGTCATTCGGTCTAGATAAGTGTGTTCAGATGTTGTCCAAGAGAGGGAAGATGATCAGAGCTGAGGGGGTTGAACTACCAGAGGGCAGCATTGCAGATGTTCAGGACAGCTACAAATACCTTGGGGTCCTGCAGGCAAATGGGAACCATGAGGAGGCCGAAAGAAAGTCAGCCACAGCCAAATACCTACACGGAGTAAGGCAGGTCCTGAAAAGTCAGTTGAATGGAAAGAAGATTAATATGTACACCCTGCCAGTCATTAGATACCCTGCTGGTATAATAAGCTGGCCAAAAGAGAATATATCAAGACAACAAAGAAAATTCTCACAATGCATGGAGGGTTTCATCCCAAGTCCAACACCCTGAGACTGTACACTAAGCATAGCGAGGAGGGCAGAGGACTGGTGAGCATCAGAGCCACTGTCCAGGATGAAACAACTAAGATCCAGGAAAACATCAGGAAGATGGCCCCCAGAGATGAGCTGCTAAGTGAATAGTTCAGGCAGCAGAAACACGAGAATGCAAAAGAGAAGGACAAACCATCACGGAAGGATGAGCCCCTGCATGGCATGTGCCGATGACAGATTGAAGAAGTGGTCGACATCAAGAAATCCTACCAGTGGCTGGAAAAGGCTGGACTGAAAGACAGCACAGAAGCACTAATCATAGCGGCACAAGAACAGGCACTCAAACCTGAACAAAGGCATCAAGGCTGCTAAAACAAAGTACAGAGAGCAGACAGAGGCCAACTTCAGGGAGAACAACCCCCGCTCCATGTGGAAAGGCATACAGAATATAACTGACTACAAACAATGCCACAACACCCCTCCCTCCATCGACACTTCTCTCCCAGACCAGCTTAACACCTTTTTCTCCTGCTTTGAAGAGGACAACAGACAGGCAGAGGACACACAGCTGACATCATCAGAATACGACCAGCATCCCACCATCCAACAACATCAGGTACTGCGAGTCCTGCATGGCATCGACACCAGGAAAGCACCAGGACCAGATGGAGTACCAGGGAGGGTGCTGAAATCATGTGCTCACCAGCTTGCTGCAGTATTAACTAACATCTTCAACCGTTCACTGCAGCAAGCCACAGTCCCCACCCGCCTGAAAACTGCCACCATAATCCCTGTGCCCAAATCCTCTGCCATCACAGGGTTGAATGATTACTGGCCTGTGGCCCTGACACCGGTGATCATGAAATGTATGGAGAGACTGGTGTTACAGCATGTCAAGGCCCACATCCCACCTGGCTTTGATCAACATCAGTTCGCCTACAGGTCCAACAGATCCACAGACGACGCCATCTCCATCGCCCTCCACACCGCTCTCAGCCACATTGAAAGCCCCAACACATATATCAGGATGCTGTTTGTTGACTTCAGCTCGGCATTTAACTCGCATCAGCCCCAGCAGACTCATCAACAAACTGCAGACACTACAACTTGGAACCTCCCTCTGTCTGTGGATCAAGGACTTCCTGACTAACAGACCCCAGCATGTCAGAATGGGTACCTCCACATCCTCCACCCTTGTCCTCAATACTGGTGTTCCTCAGGGCTGTGTGCTGAGTCCAGTCTTGTACACACTGTACACTTATGACTGTGTCGCTACTCACGGCTCCAACACCCTCATCAAATTTGCGGATGATACAACCGTTGTGGGGCTCATCAACAACGGTTATGAGACACCATACAGGGAGGAGGTCCAAGCACTGGCGGCCTGGTGCAGTGACAACCACCTCAACCTCAACACCAAGAAGACAAAAGAAGTCATTATTGACTTCCGGAAGTCGAGGACCACACTGCACTCAGGCCTGAGCATCAATGGGGAGGAAGTGGAACGGGTCACCAGCTTTAAGTTTCTTGGCCTGCACATCTCGGAGGACCTGGGCTGGACTGTGGATCTTGTACCTGCCTGTGAGAAGAAGAAGAAGAAGAAGCTTTATTGTCACTGCAATAAATACAGTGAAATTTCGTTTGGCGCTCTCTTGTAGCAGCTACAATGTCCTTGTCATAAAATATACTGGGGGGGGGTGTCATGGTTCTTGCAGCAGTCTCTTCACAGCCATGGGAAGAAGCTGTGTTTCAGTCTGTTGGTGCGGGCTCTCATGACTCTGAGTCTGCCAGAGGGAAGGCTGGTGAATAGAGAGTGTCCTGGGTGGGCGGGGTCATCCCGAATCTTTGTGGCCCATCGGAGGAGACAGCTGGAATAGATCTCCTCTAGGCATGGGAGTGGGGAGCCGATGATCCACTGAGCCATCTTGATGACCCGCTGCAGTTGTTTCTTTTCAGATGCAGTGCAGCTGGCATACCACACCGTACAGCCATAGGTGAGGACACTCTCTATTGTGCAGTGGTAGAAGTTTTTCAGCAGAGGTGGAGTGAGTTTGTTCCTCCTCAGTGTTCTCAGAAAGAAGAGACGCTGCTGGGCCTTTTTGATGATGTGGGTGGTGTTCACAGTCCAGCCCAGGTCCTCCGAGATGTGCAGGCCAAGAAACTTAAAGCTGGTGACCCGTTCCACTTCCTCCCCATTGATGCTCAGGCCTGAGTGCAGTGTGGTCCTCGAATTAGGATAATTATGACTATAATTAGGTAGTTTTCTGGGCATTTTCCCCTAGTTTATTTCAAATACTTTTCTAAATCTACTGATTTCTTGCAGTTTGCAGGACATTTCTTGACAAGTTTCTCATTGCCTTTTCCCCATGTTTTCAAAATAAATCAAACCAATGAGCTCAGCACTCAAAGGTTTTTACAGACATGTGAAAGACATGTGAAGGCAGCACAGGAAAAGTGACGTGTATTCAGGTTTCAAAGGGTTAAAGCACTGTAATGGTAAATATTTAGAATGAATATGTGGGAATAATTCTAGTACTACTAATACTACTAATACCATGGTTACAAATTGATATATACTTGTGTACCAACATATTATAGGTGTTATAACAGTATGTCTTTTGTAATTTGGATTTTCTTTCTGTTGTACAATTACCATAAAGTGACATCTCAACTGTTTAAAAATATATGTAAAAAAAAAAAACAATGGGATCTGTAAAAAACGGTAAAGAAAAAAAATCACCTACATAATATAATCAAAAATATTGTACTGTATATATATTTAACTGGAAAAACAAAACACCTAGAATTCAACTAGCCACCCTACAAAAATCCAAAACTTAAAGAGGTCTGGAAGCGCCGAATTTTCTTTATGACTTCATCACCTACCAACTCCAGTACATTCACAAATGGATGGATCATGATCAATTCGACTACTACTGGATAGGCATAGAGCAAACATTTTGTAAGGAAATCCATATCTCAGACCTGCCTTTTATGAGCTGCTCCATCACACACCATCCATGTTTCAAAAACCCAACAATAGCTACAACTCTTACAGCCTGGTGGGAATTTCACAAAATAACTAACACCACAATCTCACCCAACAAACACACCCCCATCTGGAATAATCCTGACTTCATAATGAACAGAAAATCACTTCACTTTTCAGCATGGATCACTGTCTAGAATTTCTCCAGTTTAAATCCTCAGTTTAAAAAAACAACAACATTAACTCATCCAACTTAGATCTCCCCCCACTAATATCAGACCTGATCTACATCTCTACTAGAAAGAAACTTCTTTCCAAAATCTATAAGATAATATCCACACCTGAACATACAATGTCCATCCCTTCAGAAAGATGGGAACATGACCTGCATATCAACCTGGTACCGACTTCTGGACCCAAATATGCCGAAACATCTTCTCAATGTCCACTAATACAAACACACAACTCATTCAATACAAAATTATTCATAGAGTACACAACACAGGGGGAAAGAATTTCTAATTTAATTTTTATACTCTATTCATCCCGCAAGGGGAAATTCAGTTTTACACTCTGTTGTACATATACACAAAGGTCCAAACGACACACACACATGCACAAATGGGACCCATAATGCATTAAATGGAGAGATGTCAGAGTGAGGGGGCTGCCCATGGACAGGCGCCCAGAGTGCCTGGGGGGGTTCGGTGCCTTGCTCAAGGGCAACCTCGGCAGTGCCCAGGAGGTGAACTGGCACCTCTCCAGCCACCAGTCCACACTCCATATTTTTTGGTCTGGGCGGGGACTTGAACCGGCGACCCTTCGGTTCCCAAGCCAAGTCCCTATGGACTGCCGCCCCAGAATGTTTAAAATGGGTTTCATAGACACAGATATCTGTCCACACTGCTCACAAAACACCACAGACAGCTATATACATGCCACCTTAATACTCCCACCCCAATTCCACCTCCTCACTTACCAGGTCCTTTTGCCTGTGCACCACCCACATTAAACATCATTCACACACATCACATACAAGCATTGCAAACATACACTAAATAAATATAGAGAAACTTAAACCCCCCTCTCTCTTTTTTATTTATTTATTTATTTTTAATTTTTTTATTTACTTACTTCCTTCCTTTATCCCTGATTTCTTTTCTCCTTCCTGAACCATGACTATTGTAATTTGGTTACTTTAAATTACAATATACTCTCATAGAAATGACTGATTAATTTATTATATTGCATAATTTAATTTAATTTAATTTTATTGCTGTTATGGTTGTTATTATCACCAATATGGTTATCATCATCATCACTACAGTTACTACCATTACTTAATTACTATTATTATAATATGATTATTATTATATATTATTAAATACTGAAATGATTATAAAACAATTTCCTGACATACTTACCAGTCTGTGATACTCCGTAAACATATGTTACTCTGATCCTAACTATAGTAAAAAATAATTCTGAATTTCTGCTTTTTTTAAATTAAAAAAACTGAGGTATAATTTCATGTAAATGAGATTTATTGACAATAAATTTCAAAAAAAGAAGTGAAAACTTACAGTGATGAGTTGGAATTTTGTTTGCAAAGAAGGTGTAACACAGAACTGGGTGATAATTTATACTTTATGATTAACAAACACTCAAACCAGAACAGGTCACATTGGACTCAGGAGAACAAAAGCCAAATAGTCAGTGGGACAACAGTACAAGGTTAATGATTTGTAACATCTTACTCACTATGACAAAGAGAAATTATAAGATGGATGAATGACATTAGATATAATGTTTGTCACAATTTAATGACTTGTGTCTAATATCAATACATTTTAAGACACTGAGACTTTTTAAGGGCTGGCAGACTCCATGATTATTACTTTTACTTTTGGCACCTCAAATATATTGTCTTGCTGGTACTTTTGTATTTTAACTGAAGTAAAATTTTGAATGCAGGATTTGAAGTTGTAATGGAGTATTTCTACATTGTGGTATGACCACTTTACTTAAGATTTGAGTACTTCTCCTGTCGAAATGCAGCCATGATGAATGTTTTTAAGTAGAGGGATTTTCTGACATGACATTCCAACTTGAAACAAAGAAAAGAAACTAAACAATTTGGGTAAAAGAACTGAAGTAAATCAAGAGAACTTCTATTAAAAGACAGATTCCATTCTGGGAGAAAAGTAAAAATAAATTAAGAGATTCCTAGGTGCTTGCTCACCTTTTCCTTTCAGCGGGGCATCCTTCAGGTGCAGCTTCCAGAGGCCTCGCAGGCGAGTGCCATAGTCCTCCGGGAAAACCACTGCGTCTTGCTTCTTTGCTCCCGTACTGAAAATCAGGAGCAGCAGGAAGCCAGGCAGCAGCAGCAGCAGCAAAGACACATTCATCGTGAAGCACATCAGACACCTGCCAACAGACCAAGCAGCAATGTCCTACAAACAGTCATGTCCACAGTCCTGGGTTCAGTGGGTGTGTCCCTCCAGCATGTCCAGGTTAGACCTCCTCTTCCTCTTCTTCTGCTGAACTCAGAATACACTTGAGTGCCACTGTCTTCTCTACTCATCCCTTTTACACACACTTCCTGCTCTATCTCCTCAATGCATCTTTCTACACTGAGGCACTGACTGACAGTGACACAGTCAGATACTCAACTGTACACCATCATTATCAGTGATGTATCAGTAATCCTACAAACAACAGCCTCAATAAACGGTATGTTCTCTGAAGCTGCTGCAAAAGCAGCCTATTGTAACTTCTCCAGTGTTAACCTGCTGTAACTGATCCGCTTTGTAGTTTAGTAACCACTCCAGCACGTGGAAAAGTACAGTCATGTACACTTTGGCACTTGATTGTTTGGGTGCAGCTTGCGTACATGAACATGTTTTTATGTCGCCCAATCAGGCCTCTGACGGCTGAGAGACATGCAAACTGTCTGTTCAGTATCACAATCAGTAAGATTAGAGAGTGAGCTGAGCTGATAGTAGGAGCACAAACACACTCATGATACACACATACAAATACAAGTTTGGGGATCTTGTGGAAAGTAACCTCAATTTCGTCACACCTTTACATTTCACCAAACTTTCTTGCCTAACAGATACAACACATGGCCACAGGTATGCGGACACCTGATTACTGAACACATATGTGATGTCATGTCAAAACCATGTTCATAAATGTGATGCCCTGACAGCCTTCATTCATGAGAATCAGTAAGGTCCAACACTGATGTTGACTCACAGTCAGAGGTCCAGTTTATCTCAGAAGGTTGGATGGGGTTGAGCAAGCCACTCAAGTTCTTCTACACCAAACTGGGAAAACCATTTCTTTATGAAACTGACTTGTTGACATCTATTGCACTGTCCATCCTTATCCTGAGGTTTCTACCATTTATTTTCCCCATTAAAGGTTTTTTTGGGTTAGGGTTAGGTTTTTTTTTTTCCTTTTCCACTGTGAGGATCCAAGGACAGAGGGATGTTGTATGCTGTAATGCCCTGTAAAGTGAGCCCGGTCTCACTGGCCAGTGACTTGCGGCATCAGAAACCAATGAAAATGGTTGCTGTTATAGTTTAATGGCACCTGGCGACATCAGGGGGAAACACGGCAGGACAAGGACAAAAGTTAAGGTGGAAAAAGTCCAAGAGGGGCAGGAGGGCTAGTGGATGGGTCCAACAAACACCGATGTTCACCCGAGAGAGCGGTGTTTGTGTCTCATAAAATTCAAAAGCCAAACCCTGTTCTTTTCTACTAAACCTAACCAACAGGATTTTGGCCAACAAACACCAACGTTCCCCCAAGAGAGCAGTGTTCGTGTCCTGTAATATTCTAAAGCCAAACCCTTCTCTTTTTCTATACCTAACCACGCGCTTTTGTTGCCTAAACCCAACCATGTGTGTTGTTGAAGGAAAAAAAACGTCAATTCGGAGTGTTGTACCAATGTAGTGCGTTTATTTTGGAAGAGACTGTTTGTAAACGTTGAAGTTCCTGTGAAAATGGAAGTGTATCTTGAAAGGAGAGAACTTGATATGGCGTCCCAGGTTACCTTGCACTTCGTATGTAGACGTGGAAAGTCCATGACCAAAGTGTCAGTATGTGACGAGATTGGAGTAAGAATGTGTTGGTAAAGTCTGTTTCTGCTGCAGTGATTTGACACATTACTGTTTTACAAAAGCTGTCCATCATGATTCTGACAATGTTAGAGGGGTACAGTTCTGACTCTGTGGAGTACTCTTTTCTCTTTTAAGGAGGATCATCTGATACAGTGGCAGGCTCCACAGCAGCTACTTAATGGATCTTGTTTTGTCATTAGATGATGGTTACAAGCTTTTCTTTTTCACCACTTCTTATTTCCATTGTAGCCTTGAGGCCTGTTCCATGACACATGCTAAGAAAGTGGGGATTAAAGTTCAAAATCTGACTTGAACCTAATTAATCAGTTGGGGCTAAAGTGGTTCCATAATGGTCAATTCAAGTTCACACAATCAGACTAATTCAAAACAGGTTCAAGAAATTAGGATAATTGTGTGTGAACACTGTTCTAAAGCAGCCTGAGAGGTCGATATGGCTCATTTCTCACTTTTACACATATTTGAAGACATTTAATAACCAAAGAAGGTAATAAAGCTGTCATAAACAAAACAACAGAGAAAGGCTGGCAGGAAACTGTTAATCGATTAAATGCGTAAGTAGCACCTAAGTTAAAATGTATAAATAAATAAAATAAATAAATGTATTTATTAATACAACCCCAATTCCAAAATAAGTTGGGACACTGTGTAAAATGTAAATAAAACAGAATGTCATGTTTACAAATCCTTTTTGACCAATTTCAATTGCATAAAGTTCAAATACAAGATATTTTATGTTCAAACTGATAAACTAAACTGTATTTTGTAAATATACACTCATTCTGAATTTGATGCCTGCAACACTGTCTAAAAAAGTGGGGACACGAGCAACAAAAGACTGAGGAAGTTGTTGAATGCTCAAAAAATACCTGTTTGAAACGGGTAAACCACGGGTAAACAGGTTAACTGGTAACAAATGATAGTATCATTTATAGGTATGACAGGGGCATCTTTAAAAGGCTCAGTCATTCACAAGGAAGAACATTTACTCTGTGAAAAACTGTGTGGGCAAAAAATCCAATGATTTGAGAACATTTCCCAATGCACAATTGCAGGAATTTAAGGATTTCACCATCTACGATCTATAATATCCTTAGAGGATTCAGAGAATCTGCAGAAATCTCTGCAGGTAAGGGGCAAGGCTGAAACCCAACACTGAACACATGTGACCTTTGACCCTTCAAGCTGCACTGCATTAAAAACCAACATGACCATATAGAGGATATTAGTACATGGGCTCAGGGCCACTTTGGAAAAACATAATCAGTAAACACAGTTCATTGCTGCATCTGCAAATGCAAGTTAGGACTCCACCATGCAAAGTGGAAACCATATATGAACAACATGCAGAAACACTGCAGACCTCTCTGAGCTCAAGCCCATCTGAGATGGACTGACACAAAGTGGAAAAGTGTGCTGTGGTTTGACCAGTCCATATTCAAATTGTTTTTTGGAAATCAAAGACACCGTGTCCTCCAGACTTAAGAGGAAAGGACCATCCAGATTGTTACCAGCTCAAAATTCAAAGCCAGCATCTGTGATGATATGGAGGTGTGTTAGTGTCCATGGCATCATGGGTAACTTGTACATCTGTGAAGGCACCATGAATGCTGAAAAGTACATACAGGTTTGGAGCAACATACGCTGCCAGACAACATCTTTTACAGGGACATCCCTGCTTATTCCAGCAAGACAATAAGACACATTCTGCACGTGTTCTGACAGCGTGGCTTTGTAGTAAAAGAGTTCAGGTACTAGACTGACGTGCCTGCAGTCCAGACCTGTCTCCCACTGAACATGTGTGGAGCATTATGAAGCATAAAATACAGCAATGGAGACCTCGTGCTGTTGAGCTGCTGAAGTCATAAATCAAGCAAGAATGGGAAAGAATTTAATTTCATTTTCAAAACTTTAACAATTAGTGTCCCCAGTTCCCAAACACTTACTGAGTGTTGTTAATATGTGAAACAGTGGGAAACATGTCTCTGTCACAAGACAAGGAGTAAGATGTGGCTTTAGGCTCTAAAAGCACTTAAGCATAATTCTTGTGATGCTAAAACTGTCCAGTCTTATTATGTATATTTACTGCTTACACCCATAAAACACATTTAAGCTTTAAGTTTCGACATTATTATAAATGTCTAAACCAATACATTTTTAAACTTGGTTCTCTGTAAGGAAAATATTAGACAGGGGATTTAGAATTTTTAGCAAGTGTGCTGTTAACTATTTCTATAGCTATTATTATTTTGGGGTAATTTAGATTAAAACTTAGTTTATGTAACATAAGTCTAAATGTTTTATTTATATCCCATATAATTAAAAATGTATGTAGCTTTATGTCTAATAATTTATTATTGTATAACTTAGGTAAAATAATATAACAGCATGTCAGAAAGTCAGTGGTAAAATAATTGCTTTTCTGTTGGGTCAGTGTTACATGAACTCTGGTTAAGCATCAACTCTTATCCTCACAGTTAGCTTCCTCCGGACCTAGGGAGTTTCCATGGCACAAGTTCCCATAGAAACTGAACTTGAACTGTTTGCTTTATGGAACTGAATCTACTGAAAATGAGTCAGATTAACTGAAAAAAGCCTGGCTTATTTGGTAAACTCGCTTTATCGTATGGACTCTTGGGCCCTATTTCAAAAGGCAGGCTCAACAAACTCTAAGCCTAATCCAGTTGACTGAGCCTGAGCTGTGAAACTCTGAGTTTTTGGTTCCAGAACAGCTGATCAGAATTAGTTCAATCAGCTGTTCAGCCTGAGGGAAGCACCTTCACAGTTAACACCAAAAGCCATCATCAGTGGAGTGCAGATGACATGATTTTCAATGGCAGAAAGCGGAATTAAAAGCAGAGCCACTTATTTCATCCCAACCGAATCAGAGATTTTAATGACCGCGAATGAAGACTTCTAACATGTCTTCAAAAAAATAAATACATAAAATTTAAAAATCTAATGGGGCAGCTTCAGCTAAACAGCGTGAGGTGGCACGGGAAAATATTGCAGAACGTGTTAATGGGTGATGTGAAGTGATGTTATGTAATGTGATGCGTTAATCCATGTCTAATATACAGACAATATAAAAACGTTTTTTTTCTTAACGGTGTTCATATATTTTAATATAATTTGCGATATCCCTTTATTCAGCTGTAATCTGATGGGGCCAAAAAGCACTTAGCAGCAACTTGTACAGACTAGTAAAAATGTTGCTTATACTTACTTCATTCTTGCAATATTAGGCTTAGTTAATTGAATCGTTGAATTGCTGTGAAATGACTTTTGATTCACGTAATCTCCTTTACTCTCAGATGGTGCTAAAATGGGGATGTTAGTCCCATGAATGCAGCCTATTACACTGCAGAAATCTTTGAATATATAAAAAGTATTCATAAATCACTGCATAATTTATTATTAATTAACATTATTAACACTGTAACCCTGCAGTTCTGTGGAATTCCTCTTTCATGATCCTTTTTTATATATGCCCAGGGACAAACCACAAAAATGGGCAAAAGTCTTTTCAGAGCCATAGTCACTTTTCAAACCGCTGTCCTGCTGATGTGTTCATTATCTCCCATGAATGAATGATCTTTATTGTCATTGCACGTTACAGAGCAACAAAATTTTGTTTTGTTATAAAGAAAACTGCTGCTGCCAAAGAATCAAAGGGCAATGCATAAAATTTGCTCTGATGATAATGCAAATCCGAGATGTATAATACTTAATATATATGGGTGACAAAGATTGCTAAGATAAATGATTGAGTGTGAGGAAAAATTGTATCTTTCATACAGTATAGACACTCCTCCGGGAATGATAAGACATCCAAACAGGGTCTAATCACCATCTCCTGATGCAACAGCCCCTGAATAAATTGTGCCTCAACGTCCACAACTTTATTCACAAAAGGACACGCCATGTCTCTCCTTCCTGCTACAAGGTCAGCGGGCGATCAGCCTCAGGCTTAGATGCTGGCTGGCAGGTTTGCTTCACAGAGTATGATGCCATAATAACTGACTCAGTTATTACGCTGAACTGGCTTTATAAAATGGAAAAGTCAGTTTCCCTCATCTCAGGCCTAACATACTCAAAGTTTTCACTAATCCTGCTTTCTGAAATACGGCCCTCGTGTGAAATTTAAAAAAACTAGTTGTCATGTTGTTGCTGACTCTGCTGGGTCAACCATCATCTAATTCATAATGAATGTGAACTCTATCAGAAAATCTTGCATGTAGAGTTAGATTTTAAGACAATATGGTCTTTGTTGTGTGTACTATAGTTACCACCCACTCAGTCAGGAAGTGGTCCCTGGAGACCATTGAGTCTCTCAGGGACTGTTTTGAATGTACAGACTGGACTGTACTACTGGAGCCACAGGTCAACAACATGGACATGGACAGTAGGGTGGACATTCTAACAGAATATATAAACTTCTGTAGGGACACTGTGATGCCAATTAAGACTGTACGCTGCTTCCCAAATAATAAACCCTGGGTCAACAATAATATCAAACAGCTCTTCAACCAGAAAAAGCTGGCGTTCAAGAAAGCGGACGAGAGGCTCAGGGAGGTTCAGCATGAGTTGAAGGGGAGACTGAGACAGGCAAAGGTGGACTACCAAAGAAAGGTGCAAAGTAAGCTGCAGCAGAACATCAGAGAGGTGTGGAAGGGAATGAATAACATCACAGGCTATTCAAAGAAGAATAGCCAGGTTTTGGATGGTGATGTGGACAAAGCCAACAACTTCAACCTGCACTTTAACATGTTTGATGGAGGGGTCAGTGTTCACCCTACCCCTGCATCCATCCCCCTTTCCACAGTGTCAGTTGCTGCTGCTGCTCCTGCTCCACTGTCACCTGGAAGTAGCCCCGCCCCCACTACTCCAGCTTCAACATCTACCACCCACGGCCAACTACCACTGTCCTTTACAGCAGACGAGGTGAGGGCGGAGTTCAGGAGACTGCGTACAGAGAAAGCTGCGGGCCCGGATGGAGTGCGTGCAAGGCTTCTGAAAGACTGTGCAGCCCAGCTGGCGGAGCCCCTTCGGTGGCTCTTCAACAGGAGTCTTGAAACAGGCAAAGTCCCGGTGCAGTGGAAAACATCTTGTCTTGTACCAGTGCCCAAACTGGGGCACCCGGCCGAGTTAAATGACCCTAACATCACACATTATGAAGACCCTGTAGTGCCTGGTCCTCTGTTTCCTGAAGTCAGAGGTCACTGATGCTGTGGACCCCCTCCAGTCTGCCTATCAGGAGCACATGGGAGTGGAAGATGCGGTTCTTTACGTGCTGCATCGGGCCAAACCTACTTGGAGGAGCCAGGGTGTTGTGTGAGGATCCTTTTCCTTGACTTTTCAAGTGCATTTAATACTATCCAGCCCCCCATACTGAGAAACTGATTGGAGGGGGTGGGAGAGTAGATCCCTTCTTGACCTCCTGGCTAACAGACTACTTGGCAGAGCGGCCTCAGTATGTCAGGCTTGGAAGCTGTGTCTCTGAGATGGTCAGCAGCAGCACTGGTGCTCCACAGGGAACAGTTTTAGCACCGTTCCTGTTCATACTCTACACAGTGGACTACTAGTCCACAGGACTCTGAGTTGTACTAGTACAACTCAGAGTCCTGCCACACACAAAATACTGACGATACAGCTACTGTGGCTTGTATCAGGGGAGATCAGGAATGGGAGTAAAGGGACCTCGTCGATACCTTCAGGGGCTGGTGCTGTAAGTGCTGTCTCCACCTGAACACAGCCAAAACCAAGAAGATGGTGGTGGATTTCAGAAGAAAGAGGTCATGCCATCAACCAGTCATCATACAGGGGACGAACATTGCCTCCTGGAGTGACAGAGGAGCAGCAGCAGTCAGCTCATCTCATTGTGTTGCAGAATGGAGCATTTCAGAGGATCCTTCGTCCCCACGGCAGTAAGACTGTTTAATATGTCCTAATTATTTTATTTTAATTTAATCTCTATTTGTGCACTTATTTTTAATATATTTTATCTTGTTTTTGTCTTATATGAGCAACTGGACAGCTGAATTTCCCTTTGGGTTAAATAAGGTTCTTTCTATTTTAGTCTATTCTCTATTTTTTGTCTGGCATACACTTTGAAGGATATTGTTGGACTGGTGAGAATACAGCTCACTGTTGGAACAGATGTTTATTTTGCCACCTTGTGCATCTGCAACATTTTAAATGCTTTGATACACAGGATGTTTCCTTTACAGAGTCATCATGTGAGTTTTGACAACAGCATGATGACATGTGATAGTACACCGCCTTCAATCAGCACACAGTGTCTGATAGAACACATCTTATCTGAAATGAGTAACAGTGAAGGCATATAAATCTTTTTATTCATGAAACACTGGTTGTGTGATGGTGACAGATCCAAGAATGATGTGGATTAAAACTGAAGGGGAACATAAGAATAGCATTATTGGCAAAGAACTTCATATACAAAGAGCAATATTTAAAGCTGCACTAGGAAACACCATACATCGAATGTGATCACGGAGTTCATAAAAATCCTGTAACTTAACAACAGCAAACACAACAGGTTCAGGGCCTCTCAGGGCTCTCGCTGAGGTGATAGGTCTCTGTTCTCTGAGAGTGAAAGCTCCACTTTATGATCAACATGAGGATGGAGGGATGTTTTACAGCTGGCACAGCTGCCTAGACAGCTCTAAATAAAGGTGGAAAATAAATGTTAGTGAAGTTATCATTAGAAACTCCTTTCTGTTCAGTCCCTTAGTACAACATTTATCACATATCATTAAACACACTGTCATGATTTATAGGATTATTATAGGGCCCCTACATATTGTTCTTTTGAAAATTCAACAATTTTTGAGAGGACTAACTGACTGGATGCTGAGAAAGTGAGGTACAGTCATTTGTGATTACTCTGGTGTAGCTTAAGGTTCAGCCAACATATGTGAAGCACATATGAGCCTCCTTTGACTTAACCAATTAAAAGCCAGTTCTGTTTTTTCAGTTGGCAGGATATAGCACATGTAAAGAGCACACTATAGATGTAATGTCCAGTATTCCTCTTGCAGGGTTTTAGATGTAAGTCATAAAGAAAAATGATGAAACAAAGTCTGAAATGTTAATAAAACTCCATACATGTAAAGTTAATCTGTGATCAATTCGTCATCATCATACAGACGACATATTTCCTTTAAATCAACAACAGTTTAGCAACAGTGGTTCCAGGGTTACGAGGCTCCTTTCGCTCTCAATTTGGACAACAACATTTCATTTTTCCGGCACTCCTGGTGACAAAAAAAAAAGAACAGTCATCTTTACTGTTACATCACCATTTGTCATACACAGACTTTTATCTCAGGTCAACAAACCAAGAGAAATGAAGTGACGCTTGACTAAAGTAATGTGATAATAATCATGACACATGTTAGCTGATATCTGCTCACCAATACATTTTGTGCTCACTCACATATGCTTTTCACCAGTGGAGTCAGACCACTAGACAGTATAGAGAATAGGCAGTGATGTCATGGTGTATTGCATTATGGGTAGTAGCTTAGCATATTTTAAGACACGCTTTTTAACAGAGTCAAAAATCAAGAATGGACCGATTAAATAGCAAGTGCAACATTCCCTATGAGAGAAACCGAACAAGGAAGCAAAGGAGCGCTACTGTGCAAAATTAAAGGAGATAAACAGCCCTGACATGTTTGAATTACTGATGCGGTTGGGCAGTTTGGGTATGCTTGTTGGAAAATATTGCGGGTTAAGAACTTTCAGAGACATGAAAAAATCCAACTCTGACCTTCTTTTTCCTTCTCCTCACTCTGTCTCTGTGTCTCTCAGGCAGCAGCAACTTTATCATCAGTGCTTAGAATTTCTGTTATTCAGCTTTTGAGCAGGAAAATCCATTTAGGTGTGACATATTTAAATCTCTCCGGTCATAGTGTCCAGTAAAAATATTTCTTTTTGCCAATTTGTAACAATGTGACCTAACGGCAGGCAAGTGCCTCTCTGTCCCTAAATCCTTTAAATATGCACATCTGTATTGTCATGTAAAAAAAAACACTGTACCAGTCATGGAAACAAACCACACAGGATATCTGCTGTGCACTTGTGATCATACTTTAGATGGAACTACTTAAATGAAAACTGGACCAATTTCAAAAAATGCTGTTCCCATTAGTCCCTTAAACACAGAAACATGGGAAGATATTAGCCAGGTTGAAAAATACCATTTTACTCTGGATTATTAAGTTGATTTGTCCTGCAGAGAGCCACACAGCAACTCTTCAGCATGGTAGCAAACATTTTGTTTTCCCCCTTGCCCTAAAAGGATGTGACGTTTTGTGGGTGTTTCCATAAATAGAGACTGTATCTATGGTAATGATCCAACACTGGAGCTATTTTTGTATCTCCTAATATACAACATTTCTGTCTCAAAGAGTCTGCAACAGTCTACCTATGATATCTTATGGTAGTATTATTGTTAAAATGTTAGAACAGTGTTGATTAAATGTTATGATCATTTCGGAGGCTGCAGTTTGTATTGCGTTACAATAAGTGTGTCCACCCCATTTACATCAATAAGCTAACCAATATATATAATATATCCTTACAATATATTAAGTGATTAGTTGCCCTCTTCTTTTATTATAAAAGGTGTGCACTTGGCAGTGTAAAACAGTATGACTTTAAACAGCCTCTCATTATACCTTTCAGTAACCTGTTCTTTCATTTTTCCATATCTAATGGAGCACAGCTAATACTTCACTGTTTTCTCACCTCTTTAAAGTCCTTGACAGTTTTGAAGTAAAGCCTCTGCTTGTCAAGCAGCTCTAGGTATTCGTCGTTGAGTTGATCTCTCCTCATTTTGTTTTCCTGCTTCTTCCTCTCCATCTGTAAAAGCAGATGAGCAGAAAGCAGATGTCACACATGCTGCTGCAGCTTGTGAAAAACTGGTGAAAAGACTGTTAGAACTTGTTCTCTAGATAATTCCACTTTGTTATGCTAGAACACCTGTCTCATCGTCGGACTGCTCAAGTTTCTTGTGCGGTTCTATTCAGCAAGGTCACAATGTTCCCACATTTCAGTATTTGACCCGTTGAGTACAGTGACCACAGAAATAATAGCCAAATTTATAAAATACATTAAAAACCGAGTAGTACCAAACAGAATTTTTCTTTAATAGAGTTGTACCTTGATGCGACTCTGTTTGATTCCCTCCACTATTTGCTCCATTTGTCTAAGGAACTGCTCCTTGGCTGCTGAAGACGACATAGCCCTGGACCACAGCACAGCAGATTAAAGCTTATTCACTTAACAGAGCTGAGAAACACAATGATGTATCTGATGTATTGGCATAGCAGAGATAGTCAGTGTATTATATTACAAACATACAGTAGACTCACAAGCATTTTATATTTTGTGTGCATGTATTTTCTTTTCATTTTAACCATGTTTACTTTGAAAAAGCCTCCTAAGGACAAATTTTGCAAATACTTTTTTTGCGTTTTTTGCTACTAATGCTAAACAGAGCACATCTGGTTCTTGTACATAAATGTACAGTTCTCATGCTATTGTGATGTTCATATCAAATAAAACAAAAGAAACTACAGCAGATGAGCGTATTCATACTTACTGCTGGAAGTTGTCGTGAATGGAATTCAACAGATTGACCTACAGAAATAAGGGGCACAGTTTTCCCTCCTTAATATTTAGAACACACATTTGTCTGCTGGTGACTTTTACCTTAAATTTGTAAACTAGATAAAGAGTCAAATAGGACAGAGTTGCTAAAGTCACAGACAAATCTCGATTTAAAGCCAAATTCAAGCAGACTTTGGAATTATAATGGGAATGATGACTGCTGTGGTGACTTACTTCCTTCTCCAGATAAACTTTCTTGTCATCTAACGTGTTATACAGTGTGAAAAACTGCTTGGTCTCTTTATGTGTTGCAGAAACTGGGGGGCACAAGAAGAATTAGCGGAGATTTAATGTCTTTGTTTTGGCTTTTTGCAGACATTGATCACAACCCTGGTTAGACCAGATATTAAGGAGGAACCCACCTTGGCTGTAGAGTTCAATAAATCTCTTCTGGTATTGGGTCAGCTCAGCCCGGCTCGGCACCTCGTCAATCTTCCTCTGCAGGATGGCAATCTCACGGTTCCTCCGAGCCTGAACAGAGTGAAGGAAGTCCTGAGTGATCTCCATGTACGGACCCCTCAGGGGAGCATTGTCACCAGAATAGGGCGAAATAAGTGTGAAACCGCTTAAAGTTGAACATCTATGTATTGTCTTGTGAAAGAGTTTCAAGCCTTGGTCAATATATCATTGATCCAAAAATCTTTATAGTAATTTGACATCATGTCAGGGGCTCTAATACTCCTATTCCACCAAAATTAGCATGTGGATGTAGTCTTTTTTTAAACATGGGTTAAAACAGAAGACTCCTTTCCCATTGCCAGTAGACTAGTATCTTTCAGTGTTTTTTTTTTTTTTTTTACTGGTGTGTCACCAACGATGTCACAGACAGGCCAGAGAACAGGTTAGTAAACAGTAGAAAGCAGCATGGAGGCCAGTGAAAATGTCATGGTTGTTTCTTCTTTTTATATATCTATTACTTATTTAGTCTCTCTTTCAAACTGCTGAGTGCTGCTGAGTGCTGCTTTGGCAGAGATGGACAGTATTTTGTGGTGGCCTCTCATAGCATGTTGCCGGTAAATGGGGTAAAATTAGTGTGTTCACTCAGGACCAGAATTACTTCCATCTCTCAAGGACATTGAAATCTTCCAGGATATGTAAACCAGCAGGAAACCCTGCAGTATTTGTCTTGTTCTTATCCGTAGTCTGTTATCTGCTGTCATGACCTCATTTCCCACAGAAATCACTCAAGTTCCATCTAATCTGGTGTTATGTTATGTGAAGTAATTACCATGAGCAGACGAATCTTCAGTAGTTTCTCTCTGTCTGTGTTGTACTGTTTGTCTATCAGCTGGTTCCTCTCCTAAGAAAAGAAAAAGAAAGGAAGAGAGAGTGCAATTATTGCAAAATCCGAGGGAAGGCTACACTCTTTAGGAATCTGTATATGTTTTGAACTGTATAAGACAGATGCTAAAATACAAGTTGCATTAGTGAATGTAGAACATAATTCTAACCAGATACGTACCTTCTCCTCCTCTGTGTTTTGTCCTGATGCTGTCTCAAGTTCCTCAATGTTCTGCTGGAGACGGGCCATCTCTTCCTGGACTCACATTTAACAGAAAATTAGTACCCATTTACTGTCAAGCAGGATTTCAAAAGTCATTGAATCTAGGTTCCCAGTCTGTTTATCTGTGTGTCTGTTGATATACTCACTCTGCAGTGTGTGCGGAACTCTTGCTCCTGCTGCTTCAGGTTCTCATTCATTGTCACCAGAGCCCTCAGCTTCTCCAGCAAGCTGTTCAACAGAGCAAAACATGATTAGATGGACTGTTCCATTAATCAAACTAATCATTCGGTCACTGAATGACCGAATGATGTCACATTTATATAACACTGAGAGCTCAATGATTCTTTGAACTCTTAAACTGCTGAGATTCCAGGTTCTTAAACAAATATAAACACAAGCAGGCAGCTGTTGGAGTTAAAGGAGGAAATATACCCTCAGGACTGACACTAATCACAAAGGGAGATCCATTGTGTCATGAGGATTAAATGACACAAAGAATTCAGAGATAATTAGCCTCCACCACTCACCTGCTGTCAGCCTGCTCCTCCATCTCGTCTAAAGACTCCAGCTCTTTCTCCAGTTTCTCCGTCTGCTCTGTAGCCTGGGTAGATACACAAATGCTTTTGTTTTGACAAAAAAAAAACCTGGTAAATAGACCTGCATTTTTATAGCGCCTTTCTGGCCTTTGGACCACTTAAAGGGCTGTAACACAACATGTTACATTCGCACACTGATGGAAGAGCCATCAGGAGCACTGTGGGGTTCAGTATCCTGCTCAAGGATACTTCAACATGTGGACTGGAGGAGCTGGGGATTGACTGCTGATCTTCTGATTAGTAGACAACCTGCTCCTCCTCCTAAGCCACAGCCACCCCATTAAATGCCATCAGACTACCTTAAAAAATGTTTAGTGGTGCTCATGACTTATTATTTGCAAACATGCATTCCTGATCACTTTATTCAAATTAATAATAAATGACGTATTGTAATGTAATAAATGTTATTTTGTAATGTCAAACTACAATGTCGGCTGCCTAACTGCCCTAAAATTCTCTTCATGTATGTGATTTGCGAAGATCTGTTTGATGACAGCAGTTTGGATGTGACCTTTGACATTTGCTGTCTGGCCAATGTCAAAATACAGGATCAAGATCCATAATAATAAATATCAGATAGCAAAATGTCCAACAAATAATTCAGTGACCTTTCATATGGTTCTGTGCTTCAAATAACCAACATTTATATTCCACTCTCAGTCTTTCACATTCAGTTATATATAGTTCCATGTGTCTGCCAATATAATACAGATGATTACAAATATGAAACCGTCTCGTGGGCTTCAGGTATTTTAAGATAGGATTAACCTTTAGGTCTCCCTTAAGATAAATATGTCTTTGGCATTTTTGAGAAACAGGTGACATATCAGCACGCAGCCTCTCCATATACACAAAATATATTCATATACATATGCTCCCATTCTTCACAGACTTAAGTTAATCATCTAAAACATTTTTTATATGCACTCAGTAAATATATTTTGACCATGAATTTGTTAAAAATCCATGTAAGTGAACACTTCTTCTCTCCCATGATAATCTATTCACCTGCATCATTACTACAAAGGTGTGACTTGGGATGGTCACAATAAAAGGACACTCTAAAATATGCAGTTTGATCACTTAACACAATGCCACAGATGTCCCTAGTTTTGAGGGAGTGTGCTGTTGGCTGATGACAGGCATATCCACCAGAGCTGCTGCCCATGAACTGAGTGTTCATATCACTACCCTTAGCTGTCACCAGTGTTGTTTACCTTAATTTACAATAGCACCACAGTGAATCAATTTAGTTTATTCTGTGGGCCCAATACAGCCCAGTGTACATTAGCCCACAAACTTTAGCTGCGGTGGCTTAGCAGTGTTCACTTAGCTGATGTTACTTGCTCCATTATCATTTTTTTCCAAAGTTACAGTTTGCCACTACTGTTGGAGCAGCTGATAACTGCACAGGTTCTTCCTGATGTTGTAAAAAGTAACATTACATAGAAACATAACTCTTTAAACTGAAACACCATAACCTCTAGGTTTTACAGGAGTGATCTTTTTAAGTGGTGAAAACTTAAAGTGTTATTTCACAGACAGTCAATAATGTCTACATTTTATGCCAAAGTCTGTCATTATTTGAGATAAATGAGATCATTGCCACTGCAGTAATTTTGCTGCAAGATGGCAGAACACACAAAGCGTATGAGGGTAGACTTGTGTCTTTATTATTCAATCAAAAAAAAAGTTTCTTCAATCAAAAAAAATATTTTCAATCAAAAAAACTTCACTTCAATCAAAAAAACCTTTTCAATCAAAAAAAGTGTTTGAATGCAAAAAAAATATTTGAGACCCAAAAAATTGCATTTGAACACTTTTTTTTGATTGAATTGAAAAGCTATTTTTTGATTGAACTTGCTGTAAGCATGCTGAGCGGAGACTCACTTTCTCTTTCATTGTGCGCGACTTTTTATTACTCCTTTTACAAACATGTCAACATCCTTGAAGTAAACAAACCCCTCGGTGTACATTTGAAAAGGCATCTAATGTTGTCTGTGTAGAAAAATGCTGTCGTTTGAAAAGTTTGTGCATATTGATAGGATGGATGGAAGACGGATTTTCACCGCATACCTGTACATTGCAAATGGCGACTTGCTTGTTCGAGAAAGAGATTCCTATGTCAGACGTCATTGGTGTAGACACTTGTCACTCAAAACATGTCTGACCAATAGGGAAGCATCCGCCCACTGTGTCAAAATGATTCAATAAAAAAAAAAAAAAACACGACTTCAAAACTTTTTTCACTTCAATCAAAAAAAAATGACTTCAAAACTTTTTTCACTTCAATCAAAAAAAAGGTGTTCAAATGCAGTTTTTTGGGTCTCAAATATTTTTTTGCATTCAAACACTTTTTTTTGATTGAAAAGGTTTTTTTGATTGAAGTGAAGTTTTTTTTGATTGAAAATATTTATTTTGATTGAAGAAACTTTTTTTTTGATTGAATAATAAAGACACAAATCTACCTTCGTAAAAGCGGCCATTGGATTCATGTCTACAGTGGCATGGATGCAGGTTCCCAGGAACGCTGCTCAGCCTTGCAGCCAATTTTTCCCGGTGGCCACTCACGATATTGAAGAAAAATAAAAAAATCCATCAGCTCAAAAAGCATTTTCCCCATAGACCACCATTATAAAAGAGACATCTGTAAAACTGTTGGCATGAGACCTAAAACTGCAAACAAGGTCAGTGATGAGTGTTTGTATTCTGTTCATTTTTATCCACGATGGTTTTATACGTAAAACTTTCGTGGAGCCAAGAAAATGGATTTAAAAATCTGTGACAACCTGACAATGTAAAGTCTATGAGCTGGGTGGGGACTTGTGGGCAAGGCCAGCAGGAGAAACACTACTGCACATAATCAGTGGGCCACCTACCGCAGATGTCAACGCAGAAGCTAAAAACTTTTATTTTTGGCTTATGCACCCTGTGAGCAACTCCATTGAAACAAATAGGTGCCATAAAATTACCACTAGGATTCACCCAATCATTATCAGCGACCATGCACCAATATCCCTCAGTCTGCAAACCGATCCCATCTGTAAACCTCCTCAGACTTGGCGCCTAAACATATCTCTACTTGAAGACCCGGAATTCGATCAAATCATAAGGAGGGAGTGGGCAGACTTTCTAAAAAATAATGACTCTCCTGATCTATCTCCTTCTTTACTTTGGGAAACTGGGAAGGCTGTAATCAGAGGTAAAATAATATTGTACTCCTCATACAAGAAAAAAAAGGAAAAACAAACAGAGACAGATTTGGAGGAAAAAATTAAACAAGTTACACAGGATTATGCAATAAATCCAAGCGACCAATTATGTCTGAATTACAAAATGCAAAGTCACGCCTCGACAATATCCTATCAAAGAAAACAGAATTTTTACTACAACAACTAAGATACAATGATTTCGAACATAACAACAAATCGGGTAAATTTCTTGCTAATCAACTCCAGCGCAACAAAGAAAAATCCCTCATAACAGCAAGTCAGGATCCCACTGGCAAATACACTCAATCACCTGAGGAAATTAATCAGATCTTTTATAGCTATTACCATAAGTTATATTCAGCAACAGTTAACCCAAACAAAGAAGATATTCATAATTTTCTCAACAATCTAAACTTACCTGAACTAACGACTGAACACAGAGACATCATAGACGCTCCGTTGACTATCAATGAGTTGCAATGTGCATTAGACAGCATGCCAGCAGGCAAGGCACCTGGTCCTCATGGTTTCCCCGTGGAATTCCTTAAACAATTCTGGTTAATGTTAGCACCACTTTTCTTCAGGACAATGGTTATGGTTATATAAGCGCTCACATGAATACAGCCGCAATAAAGTTATTATTGAAACCAGAAAAAGATCCCACGCATCCCTCTAGCTACCGACCCCTGTCACTAATCAACACCGACATCAAAATTATCTCTAAAGCTCTCGCCTCCAGGCAGGAGAAAATTATCCCGTCAATAATTCACAATGATCAAACAGGATTTATTAAAGGCAGGCACTCCACTAACAACGTCAGAAGACTTCTTAATCTGATCAGTTTGACACAGAGTTACAACAAAGAAGCAATCGTTATGTCACTTTACGCAGAAAAAGCCTTTGACAAAGTTAAGTGGTCCTTTCTTTTCGCTGTGCTCCACACATTTGGCTTCGGAGAGTCATTTATTCAATGGGTATCAGTTCTGTATAACTCACCCAGGGCCACAGTCACCACTAATGGGATCACCTCACAAAGCTTCACTTTGCAAAGGGGAACCAGACAGGGATGCCCACTCTTGCCCTTATTGTTTGCGATATTTATTGAACCGTTGGCAACAGCAGTACGTCAAAATACCAATATTAAAGGCATCTGCTTTCAGAGGTCCGAACACAAAATTAATCTATATGCAGATGACATTCTACTTTATCTTCAAGAACCCAAAACATCAGTGAAGGAAGTGTGTAATCTCATCACCACCTTCTCGCGTCGTTCAGACTACTCCATCAATTGGTCAAAATCAATAATACTTCCATTAACAGAGAACTCGTGGAATCCTGCAGCCCAAAACTTACATTATTCTTTTCCCACAGGCAATATTAGATATCTGGGCATACATATTTCCTCAAAACTCTCTGACCTGGTCCACTTGAACTACACCCCACTTTTGGACAAAGTCTGTGGTGATCTGAGACGTTGGAACAACCTTCCCATCTCACTTTTGGGACGAATAGCTACAGTCAAAATGAAAATATTACCTCAAATCAATTATCTCTTCTCCATGATCCCATTCAAACCCACATTCAAATGGTTCCAATCATTAGATTCTGCTATTGGTAAATTCTATTCAAAGAACAAAAAAGCTAAAATCAGCCTGACTACTCTACAGAAAAATAAACAGGAAGGAGGACTGGAGGCTCCCAACTTTATGCATTATTACTTAGCCAACCAACTACAATATCTCACGAAATGGATACATCCACATGAAGAGCATAACTCCTGGCTAGAACTAGAACAGATAGACTGCAACCACGTCACAATCTCTGACCTTCCCTTCATCACCTCTACCCTTAAACACCATCCTTGCTTCAAGAACCCTCTGATTGCCTCCACCTTGACTGCTTGGTGGAAAACCCTGGAAGTCACAGGCTCCCAACTACAACCTGGTATACTCTCCCCAATCTGGCACAACCCTGACTTTGTAAACAATAAAATACCACTCTATCACAGCACATGGGCAGAGAAAGGGGTCACCCACCTCCATCACCTTCTCCAAGATAACACACTCATGACATATACAAACTTATTCTGTACATTTGAAATAAGTAATGGGAATTTTCTCCAATATCTACAGGTAAAAAGTACAATTACATGAAGAATTCCAGCCCTACAGACCACTTGACAACCACCTGATCTACAGCCACCCAAATTTGTCAAATACATCGCAAAACTGTCCCCAAAAAACAAGAAAAATCTCTCAAAGACTTATAGTTCACTCTCAAAGTCAAACACTATACATCTACCAATTTCCAAATGGGAAGTGGACTTATCCATATCTCCTGACCACGGATTCTGGACCCAGATCTGTGAAAATACATTTAAAATGACAAAAAATTC
The DNA here is from genome assembly GCA_019142605.1 of Cephalopholis sonnerati. Classification (NCBI taxonomy): domain Eukaryota; kingdom Metazoa; phylum Chordata; class Actinopteri; order Perciformes; family Serranidae; genus Cephalopholis; species Cephalopholis sonnerati. The sequence goes on from JAGQAX010000012.1 coordinate 1,799,696, forward strand.
CAACTTACAACTGATCCAATTTAAGGTTCTCCACAGAACACATATAACGCAATTTTAACTGTATAAAATGGGTTTCTCACACTCCGACATATGTACTCAATGCACCCAAAACACGGCCGACACTTATTTTCATGCTCTTTGGCTATGTTCACCTGTCTATCAGTTTTGGGAAACAGTCACACAGAAACTCTCTTCTATTTTGGGCTGCAGAATCCCACAATCTCCAAATCTCTGCTTAATTGGCGATCTAACAACTACGACCCTACCAGACACTCAATACCAACCCAAACTTGCAGCTCTCGCCATAGCCAAGAAAACAATTTTGGTTAACTGGAAGGATAAGAAAGCCCTCAACATCACCCACTGGCTGAACCTTCTCGCTGAACACATTTCACTTGAGAAAATATCTGCTACCAAAAAAAACCAATTGGCATCCTTTACAGAGAAATGGTCTCCATTTATTAGCTCTCTAAATATAAATCTATAGCTTCCTGTTGTCTGTTAGCGTATGCCACCCCCCTCTTGTAGACTTGAGTTGCTCCAGAACATATATATTCTGTCTGTGCCTATGATCTGACCCCTAACTTGTGTCTCCTTTGCTATATTACAGTTTATTAACCCTCTCCTCATCAAGGAATGATGGTGACATGGATCCCAAGACCCCGTGCATGCACTAGGGGTGTTCTTTCTCCTCTATCCCCGGGGCTGCTCTCTGGCTATGCGCAGCCTGTCTGGTTCTGGCTTCTCCCCCTGGGGGGTGGGTGCAGCTGTTGTCTCTCCTTTTGAGCTCTGGGGTTACTGGTTTGGTGCGCCCTCCCGGGGTCCGGGGGGTGGTGGCGGCTGGCCTCTTCTGGGGTGCTCTGGTTGGCCCTGGGGGTTTGGGTCTGGTTGGCCCTCCTGCTGCTCCCCCGCGCCCCCTTCCTCTCCCCTTCCCTCCTCCTCCCTCCTCTCCTGCCCGCCCTCTCCTCTTCACCCCTCGCCTTTCCTAGGGGGGGCCTGGGGCCCTCCGCTACCTGGGGGTCAGCTGTGGGGGCCGGGTGTCCTCTCTTGTCGGGGGGCTCCGGCTCATCCTCACACAGGCTCCATCGGGCTTTTGCTGTCAGAGCCCCCACTCTCTGGAACTCCTAGCCCACTGAAATCAGACACACTAGGTCTCTAGCTTCTTTTAAAACTCTTCTTAAAACCTTTTTCTTTGTGAAAACTTTTGGAAATGTTTGATGTGTTTTATTTACTGTTTTTACACCTATTAATTAATGTTATTCTTTATTTTATTTTTTATCATTGTTTTACTCCTGTGTAATCTAGTGTCCTATTATTACCATTACTGTGCATCTCCTATTGTTACTCTGTACTTCTACTTTTACCTCGGTATTCCTCTTTGCTTATTTTATCTGCCTTGTTGGTCTTATTTTCTTTTGTAAAACACTTTGTAACATTGTTAAGAAAAGAGCTATATAAATAAAATTTATTATTATTATTATTATTATTATTATCCCGTGCCTGTGCGCCGCCACCGGAGGTTGAGTACTGCTAGCTGTGGGCCTTGTTCCGGGTCCTGTGCTGTCCTGGGCTGTGGTGGTGCATGGACGATGTTAGTTTTGCTGCGGGATGCGCGTCCTGTGCCCTCGGCATGCCTTCTGGGGTAGTGTTGGCGCTCACAGTCTGGGCGTCTTAGAGCGTGGGTGGTCGAGGTAGTGGAGGTGTCATATCCCGGATATTACTTTTTGTGTGTGTGTGTGTTTTTATGTTTTTATGTGTGGGTTTGTTTTTTTTTTTTTTGTTGGGGCTGGATGGATCGGGATTGGGTGCGATTCTGCGGAGGTGGTGGCGGGTGGTCGGCCCGGGTTTTATGTTTTGGGTTCTGTGGGGTGCTTCTGGGTGTGCGGGGCTGGGTGGCGTGGCGTCTGGTCATTCGGTGGATTTGGAGTTTGTTGGAGGCATTGTTGGCATGTATGGCGCTGTGGTGGGTGTACCAGCTATTGTGGGCATGTGGTGGATTGTTGGGATCGTTGCATTTTGGTCTGCGTTTTGTGAATGGATGTCGGCATTTGGAGCTGCTCCTATCCCTGGTCTGGGCTTTTCTGTCCTGGGGCCATGGGCCCCGTCTATTGTTTGCTCGTTGGCGCCTTCGCTGTGGTTTGTCGGAATGTGCGTTGGTGGTGGCCCGTGTGTGGATGTGCTCTCATTGGATGGGGTGAGTGCGGTTGTTTTGGGGGTCCCATGTCTCATCGATGAGGTATTCCCCACACATCTCACACATCACAGTAGTTAATCTTAGGCATATATAGGGGCACGACAACTAGGGCCCTGTGGACAGGTGGGGGTGAGGACAGGGGTCGCTGTGGTGGGGTGGATTGCAATGCTTTACGGCATTGTATCCCCCCATCCTCCCTCCTACTTGCCTCTCCTGCGCCACCATTTTAATGCTGCACACACACTCACACTTTGGGGGGAGGACTAGGGTGGTTCAGGGTCTTAAGGTCGGGGTAGGCTGCAGAGTACCTTTCCTCGTCAGCAACCTTGGAAATGTAGTAATAGTGGGGTATCGTTGGGGACTTGGGGGGAAGGTGGGGGAAGTGGCGGGCTCTGTAGACTCCAGAGATGTTGGTGTAGACCTGGTCTAGTGTTCTGCCCTTCCTTGTTTGAATGTCAACATTCTTGTAAAATCTGGGGAGCACAGCCTTTAAGTTGGTGTGATTAAAGTCTCCAGCCACGATGAAGAAGGCCTCTGGGTGTTTGTTTTGTTGCCTGGTGATGCTGTCATGCAGCCTGCTCATAGCTACATTAGCATTAGCTCGTGGGTGGATATACAAGTCTTATTTTATTTTTATTATTATTAAGATATATATATATATATATATATTTATTTTATTTTGTTTGATTTGATTTGATTTGATTTGATTTTCCCTTTTGTGTTTTGTGTACTTGCTTTGCTTGTCCGGTTGGGGGATGGTGTGCCACTACCGATGCAGGGACTGCGGGTCTGCTGCGCTCCCCTGGGTGGTGCCGGGTTTTATGCATGGTGCCTTTATGCTGGCGGTGCTGCCCTCCGTCCACCTTCATTCCCTGGGCTTTCGTTAGGGCCCGGCATCAACTCTCTCTGGCTGGCTCCCGGTGGCGGCCTCTTTGGAGCTGGGCCGGTTCCCCTCCTTGTGAGGGGGGGGCGCTCGGCCCCTGTGTCTGGCCTCCCGGGCAGTGGGGGGCCTTCTGCCTCCGTGGGGGTGGGCGTGTTGGGTGGGGTGTGGGCGGGTGGGTGGAGGTGTGGGGTGGTGGGGGCTAGGTGTTGGGTGGCGGGTGGGCCCTCCTGCCCCGTGCCTCCTGGGCTGGTCCGGGGCGCCCTGAGGTCGTCGGTTGCTGCCCCCTCTTGACCTCTGGGTCTGTGTGTCTGTCCATGGTCCTTGTGGCTCTCTGGGGGATGCCTCCTGGGTCGCCCGCGTCCCAGGGTGGGGTGCTTGGCCAGCCTGGCCCTGCTGGGTCATTGTGGCTGCTCTGGGCTTCCGTGTCCATCGCACATGCATGTTCATTCAGGGCTTGCCAGCTCCTATCGAGTCCCACTGTTGAGCGATGTGGGAACCCGCCAGAATGCGCTGAGCCACTTTTCCGACTTCTCACTTAAATCACGCCCTTTGTGCATTCCTCCCTCACTCATGTCATCTGGTGACCTACTCTTTACTATCAGGACTCCCACAATTCTGGTCTTCAATTCCGATTCTTTGTTTGTGGTTTTAGATGGGATATTGGTGGTTGAGTTCAACATTGCGGCCTACACTCTTGCATCCTAATAGCACTGCTTGTCTTGCCCCTCCCCTGTTTGTCTTATCTCACCCTGCCTGGCATTTGTCCCCCCCCCCCCCCTCCCCTATTCACTGTGGTGCAGCACTGCCCCCTCTGGCACATATTAGGACAATCCAATAAAGAATGACAGCTTAGCTTCCAGGGGTGGGGGGCGGTGATGGTCACACACATGCACAAAGTATCAATATATTTTGTTGCAAGACTAAAATATGCATCAATCTCATAAAAAGTTGACACCCCTTTTGTGGTGTTATACGATGAGAATAAATGCAGACAAAAAAAAAACAGAAATGAATAGGTGCCATCTTGGGATCTGGTATCTAAGTAATATTATACATCTCTGCATGAATGTGACACAATGTATTAAATATGTGCTCAGTAGGCAGCTTTATTTATTAACAATAAGCACAATACAACATTACAATGTGCAAGATATTACAGTGGCATGTAAATGATATTTCTTGATAAACAAGCACAATAAACACAAATTATTTTCCTGCAGTGGGATGCTGATGGAACATACACACCAAGAATATTGCAAAGATAGCCCCCATTCCCATAATTTTAGCCTTGTCCTACCTCAATCAGTTTTCTCTTCGCATTGTCACAGCCAGATTTCATCTCTGCATGCTTTGCTTGTAGCTGTCAAAAGAAATAAATTGTGTTATTGATACTTACCACACCTTCCTTTATAACTGCTGTACATTATAGTTAATGACACTACACATTCTAAGGTGTCCAGTTTGTGTCCCAACAGCTAAGTGATGCTGACTGCATATGGAGGTACTTCTCTATAAGAAGTCCTCTGTCCTATGTTCTACATGTGAATCCTGTAGTTAAAATAAATGTATAAATATATAAAAAATGTACATGCTTGTTTCTGTGATGCCACCAACAAATTCCTGTATAGACTGAACACTTCAGGATCACAGTGGCTCTGGTTGCAATGAGGTGTTTGACACAGCATCGTGTGAGTGGACTACACAGTGAACCACAGTGAGCTGCTGACCTCATCCAGTTGTTTAGTCTTCTGCTGGATCTGCTTGTTGAGTGAGGCCACAGCCCTGCGGTGCTGCTGCAGCAGGCCGTAGCGCTCTGAACGCTCCTCTGACGACAGCTCCGACTGCTGCAGGGACATTTGGGAGATACAGTATTACAAGAATGAAATGGTACAGGAAAGAACGGTAGCATAAAGGTTTTTCTCTAAGTGCTGGACCACCACAAGCTGCTTGAATAAGTGCTGTGTTTTGTACATGCCTCTACAAATGTCTAAATGTTAATGGCCTCTCCGTTTGTGAGGGCGAGGAGGGCGTTCTTTTTAAACCAAAAAGGTTCCGCCAATATGTTTACCCCTACACAGCGGAAAATTGAGCACCACAGCTCTGAGTGTCTAAACGCTCCCTGCTTGCCTCCAAACGGCCCAACATTCGCCGAAAATCTGGCAGTGCAAAAGGGGCTATAGATGACAATATAGTGCAGCTAGCTAAATATTGACACTTTACTCAGACTTCACGTGGGCTATCTCACAAATATAATGTAATAAAGACAATAACGTGAGTTGAACATGTCCATAAGCACTATTGTTGGTTGCTGGGTGAGTTTGTGGCATGTTACGGGTAACCAAGCTACGATAGCTGACGTTAGTATTGGTTGATTGATTAGCAATCTCAAATTGCCATGTTTTAAACAAAAACTGCAATTACTCACACTTTTTAGAAAAATATAACTTATTTCCACAAATAATGTTACAGTTCTGGCGCAAAATGAAGTGTTATTATTGGTACGGTGTCACAAAAATAAGTTTCCCATCAACAAGTTAGAGGAAAGTTAACAGATCTTATCTTTACGCAAAGCTAGCAAGTGTGACATGGTCAGAATATATGGGCTGTTTGCTTGCTAATGTATGGATGTATGGTTGCTAGCTAGCTGTGACAGAAATTTAGCATAACATTGTGAGGTGATAACCATTCAAAAAACACACACTTTTCAAGAAAATTATCACAATCAACAGAGAAATCACCTTTTTCTATATATTTGGGGGGACATTTACGCATATTTAAATATTGGGGGGAATTAGAGGGCGGTAGTACTATGGTATTATGACATACGATACTAAAAACCTTTTTTTCTTTCTTTTTTTTTTTTATTTAAATGTGTATGTGTGTGTGTGTGTGTGTGTGTGTGTGTGTGTTCTGTCTAAATTCTAAAGTTTTTTCAGGTCCATGAGCGCAGTCGGGCAGAGCTCTCCATTCCTTTGTTTTTTCCCCTCAGCAGTACTTTGAGAGTCACAGGCTGGATAACTGATCTGTTTATCCATTTACAGCTGATCGGGTCAGATCAATGGAGAGGAGAAGCTGCTGCAGAGGCAAGTTAGACCCGTTAAGACTCACTAGAATAAAAGATTAAGCATCAATTTCAATGTTCCGCTGCTCTGACCAGCACGTCTTACCAAAAGTGGGCTCTGCACTCATACAGTGTGGTGCTATAAATAACCAAATGGTACATATACTTCAGCGGCGCTCAAAATGAACGATCCATCTTCAAAAACAGAAAATCTATTTGTGGTGGACGATGTTTTGATCATGGCAGAATACCACAAATAAATGAATGTGTGGGAAACCCTGGTTCAGTTGAGGTCAGGATGTCTAATTTCTTCCTTCAACTAGGATCACGATAATCCTGTTTTTAGGTGCCAAAATTATTATCATGGGGTTTGGATCTTGAAGAAACAAACAGTGGACTGAATCATCTGTCAAGCAGCCCAGAATTACTGCAGACACAGATGAGGAGTTCAAAAAGACAGAGTGAGTGAGAGAGTGTATCACTCATAGACAAGCAACACAAAAATTATGCTTCATGGGACATTCTACCTTTTTTTGGTATCGCCCAAAAGGCAGCACACAAAGTCTTCTTTAGTTAGGGCTTTTACAGAGTGAACAATCTTTTTGGCTTTTTATAATGTCATTACAGAACAAACATATAACATGGTGTGGTTTTCATTTGAGAAAATAAATACAAATAATAATAATACTAAAAACTTTAACACATTTAAACAAAATATGGGTGTTTCAAGGGAATCTATTTTTTCCACTATTTCCAAATTTAAAGAGCCCCATTGAAAAGGTAACTCTTTAGATTGCAAAACTTTCATAATTTATATCATACAAGTTGGAATAAAATATCTACAAAGACCCTTCCAGCCAAAGGCCCTCTTAATATCTACTATTGAAATTCGAAATATTTTCTCCGGATTTCCTCTGGCATACAACTGTTTGTTTCCCTTTCCCATTTCTGTTTTACATAGGTAGTACTCTCTATTTTGACCTTCTGAAGTCCCCTATATTGTCTTGCAATAAACCCTGAATCTGTCCTAAGTGCCCTAATAAAAACTTTCAATAAGTTGTTTTCAAATGTCTTTTGACTCTAATATAAAATGGTTTATGTGATGGCCAATGATTCGCTTTTATAAGAGACAAAGGATTTTCGAGGATGAGGACTCTCTTGTCCATGAATCATGGATTAACAGTATCTCAGGGAAACTCTCCCAACAGGACCAGTGAGAAAGCTTAAAAAAGTATTTTTCTATTAACAGGTGTCAGAAAAGGAGGGAGGAATTAGCTCATGATGAGGGTAATCAAATATTCAAGCAAATACATTATATCATATTACCACTGACTATTGCTCACCTTCTCAGCGTACTCAGAAGCAATCTGCTTGATCTCCTCAGACTGCTGCCCTACTATCTGACCCACTGCGCTCGCTGTCAGCTTCCCCTACACAAGAAAAAAAAAATCTGACTGAAAACCAATGACCAGTGTACAATGCACATAAATGTTTTAGCCATTTAGCTGTTGAGTTTATAGCTAATGCAGTGGTACAAAAAGATTGTACCACCAGATCACTTAAAATAAACAGAGCCTTGATAACTGAACAAACTCGACAAAATAATACTGTACATGACAGAGCAATGCTTAAAATAGAAAAAGGCATGAAAATGTGGAGCTAAGTGTTATTAATATTATTGTAGATTATCAGGGGAGTGATGTGGTGATTCAATTTTAAACAGTTCATGCATGACAAGAGAGAGAACAAGACAGGAAACAGGTTTTATCTACCTCTTCAATTGCCATGGCAGCCATGCTGGTCATGAGGGTTTTGATTCGCATCTAAGAGAAAAAATAACCACAGTTACATCCCATTTTAAGGCCAGATAGGGAGTTCAAAGGTCAAGTTTATTTTTAGAGCAAAATCTCATACAACAGCTTTTCAAGGTGCTTTTCAGAGGAATGAAAGAGTAGAAAATAAGTTACACACGCACGCACGCATGCACACACACACACACACACACACACACACACACACACACACCCTGCTTGGCTCTTCATCTGTTTTGTTGTGTGAAACTTTAAACACTGAACACCATTAAATCCATTCAAAATGTGGCACCACAAATGGTAAAAATGTGGCACCGCAACAAACCTGCCAAAAGGGGGCCGCCTACCAAAACTCACGGACCAGGGAAGGGAAACATAAATCAGAAAGACAACAAAGAGACCAACAGTAACTCTGAAGGAGGTGGAAAGCTCCCCAGCAAAGACTGGAGTATCTGTCCATTGGACCATTTTGAACTGTACACTCCACAGAGCTGGGTTGTATGGAAGAGTGGCCACAAAGTTACATTTTAGTCTCATATGACCAGAGTGCCTTCTTTGTAGAGTCTCCTACATGCCTTTTGGTGAACTCTCTGAGGGAACATTCACCAACATAATCTGTTCAAAATTCATCCAAATCGCTCATTTTACACAAATTTCCTGCAGTTATTACACCCAGTTGTTCCGTACTGAATATAATATCGAGACATTAAATTTACATCTTTTGGACATGTCTCTGCTCAGTCAGTTTGACTGCATACAGGTGGACTTCATTTAACTAAATATGTGACTCCTGAAGGTAAATGGTGGCACCAGGTCACCAGGTTTTTTAATTTTAAAACAAATTTTCTTTTTTTCATTTTACTTAACCAATTTTAAGTATTTTGTGTAGGCCTATTACAAAAAAACCCACCAACTTTAGAACTAATTTAAATGAAAGGTTATGATACAGTGGAATATGAAAAACACACTTTGTGGGAGAGGGGCAGGTATTTTTTTAAAAGGCACTGTACAACACGTTTATGTTTTGCCTGGCAATATGTACAGCATTTATGTGTACCTGCAATAAATGTTTTATTTATAAGGGTTTTTTTCCCACTGTTTGTAGGTGTCTTTGTTGGCTCTCTCTGCTATTTTTGCTGGTACCTGACTGTATTTCTGATAGGTATGCTTTTTTCCTTCCATGTATAGTGCACTCACTGTATAAAGTGCTCACCTCTTCTGCTGCCCGCAGGTCATCTTCCTCTGACACCTCCGCCATCCCAGGTGACGCTGCCTGAGAGCCAACAGGCAGTAAGGCCTTCCTCTCATCCACCTAGAGGAAGGAGACAGAACTAAGAGGTTAAAGAAGGAAGAGCAGTAAATGCTGGTGCAATCATAAAGAACCAAATTTTAACTTCTGCTCAAGTCATTTCAGTGCTACAAGAGTACTCTACTGAATCCGCACTGCACTCCTATAACATCAAACTCATGATGGACTGTTTCAAAATCGATGCTGCAGTACCAGAGATGTCTTTTTTATTGCATGCATTCTTCATCCTTGTTAAAACCTGATGGCTTCATTACCCACACTGCACCTTGAACACCGACGGTTTGGTCTGGCTATTCTGGTGTGTTATGCTAGCAGTGGCTAATGTGGGATCAAGCCTGCAGCAGGTATGAGAAGTGGGCTACAGAGGACTGGTTTTATCACTTCTTTCTAACGCCACACCCCCAGGGGCTTCATTTCTAACCACTGCCTATGTATAGAAAAGGGCTTAAAATGTGCCTACGCCATTTTTTAAGCATAAATTTGGGATTTAGAAAAGAAAAAAAAAAAAACAAAAAAACTTAATGAGGAAATGTGCCTAAATTTAGGGAACCTCTGACCAGAGGCGATTTCTCTAAGACTGCAAGGGAAGCTCAGCTTCCCCTAAAATGTCAAAAATTAAATAGTCAAATATGTACGGTTGTGTTAACATTTCACTGACTACAGATGCGTTAAAACACGTTCATCTCGAAGACGAGTTCATTCAGAATCAGCTACATATCGATGTTGTTAACTTCTCATACATTCCTGTAGCGCAGTTTTCTCATACGGTCTATGGCATTTGCCTGTAGAAGCTGAGCGTCCACGCACTTCAATGGGACTGCATGGAACAGTTTTTTTTCATTGCCTCGAAACTTGATGGTCATTGGATAAATACCACGATTTTGTCCCGCCCCCGGACGCTCAGCGTCTCTGGGGGTGAATGGAGCTGTGGGTGGGCCTCGGCCGGGCTGGACGCTGAGCTTCTGCATGATGATTGGAGGATCAGTCGAAAGGCTGAATCCTGTTTTGATTGACAGCTATTTGGAGATATTCACCGTCACTTGACAGCTCAGCTCAGTCCCATCGCGGATTTTGAAAGTGGAGTCTTCTGACAGAGTCATAGCTGTCAAGTCTCCCGTTTTGGCCGGGAAACTACCGTATTTTACCTCTCTTTCCCGCCGTCCTCCCGTATTAGTATTCTCCCGTAAATCTCCCGTATTATAATAAAAAAAACATTCCTCTGCCTCTCCAAACTGAACTCTGTCACTAGCCTCGCGAGAGCTGCCACCTGCAGTAGCCTGGGTGACAGTTATCGCGAGGTTAGTGCCGACAGCGGGAACAAACCCGGAACAACAAAAGAGAGAGATGGATGGATGTGACGAAGGAGAAGGCATTCCTGCCAAAAAAAACAGAGAAGTCCTGTAAATATCTCGAAAAATGGGACAGCGAATTTACTTTCCTAAAGAGGAGCAGGATGGGCACATTATGGACTGAAAATATGTTTAAGCAATATGTGCAAAAGGTCGTCCCTCTGAGTACTGCTCCTTTAAGACTGTTGTTAATCATCGCACATGTGAATTCCCACACTGCCGCGGTCTTTGAATGCACCGCAGACTTGTCGATCGTCCGGAGAAAACAGTTGAGTGACTCTGCAGTGTGTGCGTCTAAAAGCAAAACCACACACACATATATTCACTCACAAAAGTTATGTAAAGGGTTGAACTTTATTACCGGACTCCTTTCCTCATTCTCCACCTACCTGCTCATGTGCCCTGACCGACACACTGAAGTGTTTGCTGCCACCTAAGATCCACACACAGTACAGTATCTCATACAATTTTTGGTCTTTCGAGCCGGATCGGAGCAACCACTTCAGCCAATACATTCAGCATGGAAAGGAGTGACCTATACAGAGAGTCTGATCGCCTGCGCCGACGCAGCCAACTGCCACCATATCTTCAGGACTATGAGGTGAGCTACTCTGCTAAGCAGCGCCTTCCATATGAGGAGCAGGCCAGACAGACTACTCCTCCTGAGGTTCTTCAGTACATCCATACTATGAGAGAGGAACATGACCAACTGCGACGAGATGTGCAACGCCTTACCCAAGTCATCTCTAGTTCCCCTGTACTAGCCCAACATCGCCCCATGTCACAGTCCAGACTGCGTGAGGACGAGACATCATCCACACCTGCGCACGCTTGTAAGCTGGTGCCATCCAGTGGTCACGAGGGCCCACATCAGCATGACAGTGCCTCACAGGTGCCAGCCAGGGATAAGTCTCCACACCAGCTAGACAGTCAACATGGACTGATAGAGGAGCTCACTCGCAGTCTAAAGGGAGCAGGGCTGCAAAGTAAGGGCGCAGCACAGTCATCATCATCCTCCGGTGAGTCATCCCCTCAATCACAAGACTTCCCTCCGCCCACAACCAAGGGAGAGAAGTTTCCTCCACCTCACCAGTCAACCGCTGAGGGATCATCAGAGCACCGCTATCGAGAACAACGCACTCCACACTCTGACAGCAGGCATCATCCCCAGGTTGATGATGATGATGATCGGCATGTCAGCAGTTACAGTCAGCCTGCCAGAACCCATAGACGGCCCAGTCTGAGAGCCGACTATGATGACGACTACTACAGACAAGACTACAGGTACCCCTCCCCTGATCGCCGTGACAACCGCTACCGCCCTGTTCATGGACATGACTACTATAGTCGTACTGATCAGTACAGGCACTGGGATAACCGCTACCATGGTGATTCTTGTCGCTACTCACCTGATCGCCCGCAACCAGATAAGTGGCCTCGGACTCCAGTCTCCTTCAACAGACCCCCACCGGCAGAGACTTATCGTGGGCTGCAACCCACAATCCCTGATCTCGCGCATGAGGACCCACGTGAGTTTGCAAGATTGAAGTTAGCTCTGGACAACATTCTCCCACCTGAGGCTCCAGAACACTTCAAGTATCAGATACTGACTGATCACCTCAAGTGTGAAGAAGCGCTGCTCATCGCTGATTCATACAGCAACAGTCCACTCTCGTTCAGCGACACTATGAGAGCACTTATTGAGATGTACGGTCAGCCTCAACATCTGGCTTTGAAGAGGATCAGCAAGCTGATGGATGGACCCAACATCAGGAGTGGTGACATCAGATCCTTCAAGTCATTTGCTCTCCAGGTCCGCGCACTAGTGCGCATGTTGCATCAGCTGGGAGAACAAGGTCGGACGGAGCTGAGGTGTGGCTCACACGTATCTCGCCTCTTAGCCAAGTTGCCATACGACCTAAGAGCCAACTTCCAGAGATTTGTGAACCCCATCCACACTCCTATACCAACACTGCTGGACCTAGCTGACTGGCTGGAGTATGAGGTGCGCGTCCAGGTCATCGGAGACCAGTACTGTGACCACTCAGGCAGAGAGAAACCAGCTACATGGAAGGAGAGGCGTCCTGAGTACAAGTCTCATAAGGCCACGACTATTCTCCACGGCAGCGAACAGAAGAGAAAGTCAGAGACAGACACAACTGCCTCACAGGAGAAACCAAAGAAGTACTGTCCATTCTGCTCATCGGGTCAGATAATCCGCATCTTATCACTCCAGTGGAGCCGGTACGTCTGGGTCTCCCCGGCAGACCTGCAGCTGTGCGCACCAAACTCGGGTGGACTCTACAAGGCCCCTCAAGGTTCCTGTGTCACCGGTTGACACCCCAGCAGTGTCTTTTCACCTCCTGCGCCTCACCAGAAGCCGAGCTCTTCAGGCATGTCGAGAAACTGTGGCAACTGGACACCTTACCATACCGGAGTGAGCGGCTCATTACCAGGTCCAGACAAGATGCTGAGGCCATCCGAAGGTTTGAGGAGAAAACAGTCAGGGTCACAGTGGATGGAGTGAAGCGTTACGCCACCCCATTACTGTGGAAGGAGAATTTTCCTCCGCTCCATGCCACACCGGAGGCCGTCCTGGCCCAGCTACGTGGGACAGAGAGGCGGCTAGCCAGAGACCCAGAAAGGGCAGCGGCCTACTCCAAGGAGATCCACAAACTCCTCGACGCTGGCTACGTCACACCTGTATCACCTGCAGAGGCTGCTAAGAACAACCGTTCATGGTTCATCCCGCACCACATGGTGCAACACAACGGTAAATACAGGATAGTCTTCAACTGCTCCTTCGCATTCGAGGGTCAGAGCTTGAACGACCACCTCCTGCCAGGGCCCACACTGGGAGCCAGCTTGTTGGGAGTCCTCCTCAGGTTCAGAGAACATCCAGTCGCTATCAGTAGCGATGTGAAGGGGATGTTCCACCAGGTTCATCTGCTGGAAGAGGACAAACCCTTCCTCTGCCTTCTGTGGCGAGACATGAAGGTAGATCAGAAACCTACTGTCTACAAATGGCAGGTGCTCCCCTTTGGGACTACATGCAGCCCGTGCTGCGCAGTCTTTGCCCTTCAGTCCCATGTCCAGAAGCACACCGCGCCAGAAGAGGATGCACGTCTGTTCGTGGAACGTAATTTCTATGTTGACAACTGTTTGCAGAGTCTCCCCTCGGAAGTGCAAGCTAAGAAGTTGGTGGACCGCCTGCAGTCTCTCCTCATGGAAGGCGGATTCGAACTGAGGCAATGGGCTAGTAACGTTCCTGCAGTCATCGGCCACTTACCAGTTGAGTCCCGGTCAGAGAGCAGCGTACTCTGGTTCTCCCAAGAGTCAGCGGATCCCCAAGAACGCACTCTTGGACTCGTATGGCAGTGCAAGTCTGATACACTCCGGTACAAACGCCACCAGAGCGAAAGTCCAGAGCCGACTATGCGCAAGATCTATCGGCTGCTTGCCCAACAGTACGATCCTCTAGGCTTCCTTATCCCATACACGACCAGAGCCAAAGTCATCGTGCAACACCTCTGGAACAAGAAAAGAGGATGGGACGATCCCCACTTACCAGAAGATCTGCTCCAAGCCTGGCGTGTGTGGGAAAGTGAACTGTCCCAGCTGTCGCAAATAACCCTGCCAAGATGCTACACCGACCCAAGTTTGGACTGCAGCGACAGCACTCGGAGTATCCATGTGTTCTGTGATGCTTCCGAGTGGGCATATGGGTCCGTAGCTTATCTGCGCACCGACAGAGGTGAAGGACAAGTCTGCATGGCCTTCCTGGCTGCCCGGTCAAGAGTGGCGCCCAAGAAGCAACTCTCAATCCCCAGGCTGAACTGTGCGGAGCTCTAACAGGAGGACAGTTGGCTGTTCAGCTTGCTGCAGACAACCGATGGAGTCGGGGGCCATCCTTTCTTCAGCTGCAGGCCGACCACTGGCCTAAGGCACCTGTCGGAGAACTTCGAGAGGAAGCCGGTGAGCTGAGGAAGACAGTGTTCTGTGGCGTGTTGGTGGGGTCAACCAGTTCAGCAGCACCTGACATCCAACAGTTCAGCACCTACCAGGAACTCCTGAAGGCCACCACACAATCGCTGCACGGGGCGGCCACTATCACCGATCCTCCAGCCGCTGACGACTTCCAAAAGGCTGAGCACGCCCTGCTGAGACATGCCCAGATGGAGAGCTTTCCAGGAGAGTTTGCACTACTCAAAGCAGGAAAGACCATCCCATCCAGCAGCAGACTACTTACCCTCGCTCCTGAGTATGATAAGTTCTCTGACCTGATTAGGGTAGGAGGTAGACTCCGCAGGTGTGATGTGCTGAGCCCTGAAGTTCTGCATCCAATACTTCTAGACCCTTCTCACCCAGTCACCAAGCTCCTAATCCAGCACTGTGACGCTCAGCTGCACCATCCTGGAGCTGAACGCGTCTTTGCAGAGCTCCGCAGGAAGTACTGGATTCTGAGAGGCAGAGAAGCAGTGAGGAAATATCAACAAGATCTCCCCCCTTCAAGTCTGAGGCTCTTCCGACCTGCCTTCTACTCAGCCGGGATGGACTGCTTCGGCCCTATGCTCATAAAAGTCGGACGACGCAGTGAGAAGAGGTGGGGCATCCTTTTCAAGTGCCTTACTACGCGAGCAGTCCATCTCGATCTGGTGGCGAACATGGACGCTGATTCATTCCTGATGTCGCTCCGACAGTTTGTAGCTCGTCGAGGGAAGCCTTTTGAGCTCCTATCGGATCAAGGCACCAACTGTAAGGGTGGAAGTAAGGAGCTGCATGAGGCATTCAAAGCCATGGAGCCAGCCCTTCAAGAACAGCTGGCGGAAGAACAGATCCGGTTCCGCTTCAATCTCCCTAACGCTCCCCAATTTGGTGGGTCTTGGGAAAGAGAGGTCCAATCCGTGAAGACAGCTCTGCGCACCGCATTGGGAGCTCAAACTGTGTCAGAGGAGGTGCTGAGGACAGTCTTGCTTGAGGTGGAGAGCATCCTCAACTCCAGGCCCTTGGGTTACGTCTCCACAGACCTCGCAGAGAGCAGACAGCTCTCTGCCACCAGTGGTCTACCCAGAGTCAGAGCTGCTCAGTCGCAAGAGATGGAGACATACTCAAGTCCTGTCTGACCATTTCTGGAAGCACTATGTACGGCACTTCCTGCCCACCTTACAGGCACGGCAGAAATGGCACACCGAGAAGGACAACATCACTGTTGGAACTGTGGTCCTCATTGTCGATGAGCAAACTCCAAGAGCTCACTGGCAAGTAGGAACAGTGAAAACCGTCATACCCGGGGCCGATGGTCGGGTTAGGACCGCAGTCGTCCAAGTCAAGGACCGGACCTACACTCACCCAGTGGTGCGGCTCATCGCGCTTCCGGCTCTACCCCAGGATGGTACTAAGATGTAGTACTGAAGAGTCCCATCAGTGACAAATTTGCACACCAAATTTGGGGGCGGCTGTGCAAAAGGTCGTCCCTCTGAGTACTGTTCCTTTAAGACTGTTGTTAATCATCGCACATGTGAATTCCCACACTGCCGCGGTCTTTGAATGCACCGCAGACTTGTCAATCGTCCGGAGAAAACAGCTGAGTGACTCTGCAGTGTGTGCGTCTAAAAGCAAAACCACACACACATATATTCACTCACAAAAGTTATATAAAGGGTTGAACTTTATTACCGGACTCCTTTCCTCATTCTCCACCTACCTGCTCATGTGCCCTGACCGACACACTGAAGTGTTTGCTGCCACCTAAGATTCACACACAGTACAGTCTCTCATACACAATAAGCCCCTTGAAGCCGTGGGTTACAGTGATTTTACAACGGCTGAGGGGCGTTCAGTGCCCCTCCGCTGTTGTAAAATCACTGTAACTCATGGCTTCAAGGGGCTTATTGCTTTTATAAAACGGTTACCCTACATATAGCCCAGAAAATAAACGCACACGAAAAATCAACAATTTATTGGTAATAATGCAACAATAAAACTGAGAACTATTCATTCTTCCACCAAGAACGATCGAGTGGACAGAATGGTTGCCAAGCAACACAGACGCTGCGGTCTACCAGTGGCTTACACTGATTTTACAACGTCATGGAACGCGGCTCAGCCAATCACATTTAAGGATGGGAAGCACCCGTTTTATAAACAATAAATAAATGTGCTTCATATAACCTTTGGGTTTTCATTTAGGCTGTATTATAACGTAGGAATGTTCACAGCATTTCAATGTCAACAAAGGTTGGCCTATCAGATTCTGATCACCTAATTGTAGTGAGTAAGTGGTTAACAAGTTGTTTTTAGATAACTTGTACACCTGTCTTAAAATGTAAGGGATACTGGAGCTTGGTTGGGGTGGTGGGACGGCTCACAGCGAGCGCAAGAAAATTTCCCTTATTTTCAAATCCAAAACTTGACAGGTAGGCCTATGGTTCTATGGCATGAGTGTGGTTGAAAAACGGCTTCAATTAAATGTTCCTTTTATAAGTTACTACCTCGCTAAAATATGACAAATTTTATGATGTAAATTTAAAGTGAGCTTCCCCTGTTTGAAAGACCAGCAGCCGCCACTGCCTCTGACACATGCCTACACACATTTTGGAGACAGCAAATTGACAACACAGATGATGAGGTACAGAATTGAAGCCAGGTTTTAAATGTGAGATAAATAATTAAAGGTGTAATGATGTCTCTCACACATATAAATTCACCTCATATCACATTTCTTACAGATCCACTTAAAAATCATTGAAATGCAGCAGTGATATCTGTACTTGTGCTAGCACAATTCTGTACTTTTTTTGCCTCCACCTTTAGATTGTTGTTTTTATTTTTAATTCAGGTACTATCCTGTTTGATGAACTTAATAGCAGGCAGCAACATGTTGCCACTTCCTGCCTTTTCTTTTGTCTGTGACCCCACTGGCCACTAAACAATAAGCTATGTGCTGTCTAACCTCCACCTTACCTACAAGCACCTCAATTTCGGAGTCAGAAAACTATGTTTTCTTAGTCCTCCTCTCAGTAATTGCCATGATTCACTGTAAGAACCAATGATCAGCCAGCTCATTTCTATGCATCAACATTAATGAGGTGCATTGCATTGACCATATATGGTTGAATGTGGGTGTAACTCTCTGAGAGACATTTTTTACTGAAATTTAATTGAAATGTTTATTTTACATTCTTTGTCACAATTCCATTAATGTTTTGATTCATGGTCATTAAAATTGATTAAAATGTAAGGAATGGGTTGTTAAAAAAGATAACTTTAATTTAAAAATGATTTAAAAATATATCACCTTTAAAAATATTGTTTGGTTAAAAAGGATGTATTGTTCTTTATATAAATTTATTTTGATATAGAGCAATAGGTCACATGACTAGAGTTAAGGGGTCGCACGTGTGGCATTATAGGTTGAAGCAACATGGCTACAAAGCAGAGCGCCAACATGGCTACAGAGCAGAGCGTCAATATGGTTGCGGTACATACGGTCTGAAAATATTCAAATTCTACATGGTTCAAGAGGCGCACACGGTAACTGTCATTTTGTACTTTCATTTGTTTAATATCTGTTTGTAATATTTGTATAAGTGGCTTTGAATGGACAATTTAACATTCTAAGCTGTTATGCTAACTTGTTGGGGCCTGTCTAAATGCTGGACATTTGTTGAGAGACTTTAAAATCAATAAGAGATTTGTATTTCAAACATTGTTTTTTATGTCTTTGTTTTCGTAGTTTTCATAGCGTCTGCGGAGGATGAAAGAAAGAATAAAACTCAAAAAGACATCTGTATGATGCATGGCCATTATTCATTGAACCGGTGTAGTTACAGTGGGCATGTAGAGGCCAGGACATGAGGCTGATCTTGTGAACAATTCCAAGTTAATGTGGCATCTATAAAAGGAAATTGCATACTGGCAGGCATATAAAGAGTTTTATAAATCAGAATATCTTCTGGCGTACATGCATTTCCTCATATGTACATATGAAAACAGACAGTGTGAATTCTCTGCAAAATATTCTAAATGAGGCCCCTGATCTTTTTACCTCTCGAACATGTAGCCTTCAGTAACATCACTGGACATTTGTCTGACTTCACACAGCTCCCTCTGAAGACACTAAAAACTGTATCATTTAAGCACCTACCTTATCTTGTTTGGACTGTTTGCTGAATCCATATCGTCTAGAGAGAGAGAGAGAGACAAAAAAGGTAAGGAGAGAGGGAGAGAGAGAGAGAGAGAGAGAACTCTGTGACATAAATAAAGTGAAAAAAGCATTTCCTTTGCCCCCAAAAAGTATTTGAAAAAGAGTTTTCAAATACACCATGCCACATTACAACACCAACACATATTATGGCAGTAGTCCAGCATGATTAGAAACAGCCGTCTGATTAAATACGTAACTAAATACAAAAGGACATCAAAGCAGCACCACAGTTTACATCCATCATGCCTGAAATAATGTGTGTGAAAACTGCTTGCATTATCTAATAGACACATTCAACCAAAAAACACAGTGCTGTGAGAAGAAGCTTGCAGAAAAAAAGAAAGCTTCACACGTTCATACAGTACTTACAGGAGGAAATGTGACATTCTAGTACAGAGGTGGGGAAAGATGGATGAATGGATAAAAAAAAAAAAACATGTCAGAAAGATAGAAAACTGTGTGAGGATAAATGACTACAACAGTACATGACCGGGGTTCGAGTCAACGAGAATGTATGTGTCTAAGACAGAAAGAAAGGGAAAATGTCTGTTCTTAATGCTCAATTTGTATTTTATTGATTTCTTTTCCTGTATTAAACACAGACAAATTGATAGAAACTGGACAGAGGAGGGTCTGGATGTGAACGGTAAATACACAACAATCTTGATACCCAAAGGGTTAGTTTACTCAAGTTACAAAATAATGCATTTCATAGGGCTGCAACTTAGTTTTTCAGTATTATTGATTTAATTATTAATTCGTGAAAAAATCCCAGAAGAATTTGCTGAAGCCAAAGCTTTTTTTCCTGAGCAACAGTCCAAATTCAAGAGATATCAAATTTACTATCACATTAGACAGACAAAAGCAACATGGCAGAAATGGTGGGATTTTCTCTCTAGTGCAGCTCTTCTGGTTGACAGCATGCTGAGACCAATTCCAAAGTCTTATATGATGCTTATCTGGTTGACACATACATTATGGTGTGTGGTCAAACACTGCTTACAATGTGGACTGTGTTGACATTCATGAAACATGGAGATGTAAATAAATGACAGTTATGCCTTTAAGGAACTTGAACAAAAAATGAAAATGACAGCTGCTGGATGAAAGCATTATGGGTAAGTAGTTTCGTATTCGTTATTCCTCTCAGAGATTCTGACTCTCTGGCCTTTTTCAAAAATAGCGATGTCTGTTGCTGCTTGTGTTGGAGACCGCCGTGCTGGGTTGGCTATTGTATTGGTACCTGCAGGCCACAAACTGCTTGCTCACTTGTAACTTTTTTGTTGTGTGTGGCTTAATTTGTGCCTCGATTGTTTAAGCTAATGTATATGGCATTGTGGTTGTAAATTCGGGGCAACGCCACACACACGCACGCACACGCTCGACTATGAAGCAGGTTTTGGACTTAAACTTACTTCAGGTTAACTCTGGATTTCCATTGTTACAGCAGTGGCTCACTTCTTACCGTGGTACATCGCAATGGTGACTTATACTAAACACCTAACCTGCTCCACAGCAGGGCATGTTCAACAGGTATTATGACCCCACCTACTGACCAATAAATTCTCTTGGAATTCCCTTGGCTTTCCCCGGCCACTATTTAAACAAGAGATATACCTTCTTGTCGGAGGAACAAGAAAGATAAAATCAAAGATTAAGAACATGGAAATAATGGCTCAAATGTAAGCCAATTTAAAGAATGATAAAATTAATCAGGCCAGTGTTGAGCAGTGGCGTCGCTACAAATATTGTCGTTACTAACTAACTACGTTTTTCGGTAGCTTGGCGGTAGCGTCACTATTTCCTGAATCAAATAGCTTTTCAATAGCTTAACTGTTTTACTGATCGAGTAGCGTGGTAGCGACCGTTCAAGCTCTTTTTTCTGAGGCCAAACCCTGCGGAACGATCTAAAACATCCCCGCAGCACAGCCATGTTCTGGTGAGTGAGAGAGAGCGAATGTGAAACATGTACACACACCTGAGCTTGCAAAACAACAGAAGCATGAGCCGAGGCCCTTTCCGAAAGTTGGTACTTGGTCCTCCCCCTAGCTACGTCCACTGGAATCTGCCCATGCACTAAACGCATTGATAGAGCAGGGGGCATGTGGCATCTAGTTTGGGAAAGCCCCTCGACGTGACGCGAAAGTTCAGTCGGATTCCTTACAGGCTTGCATCCTCGTCTCCAGGTGACAGTAAGAGCCAGACTCAGTTCAAAAACCTGCCAATTTCACACTAGCAAGCGTGTCCGTCTCATAAACTCGCTACTGGTTGTGTTTCATCTATTTTCAGACGCACTGACCACTCTTCGGCTTGGCGTTCATTCACTCAAACAAATGGTTACAACAAATATTTATTGTATCACAGTATATGGCTAACAGGTCACTGGTTTACCTGATGGTAACATTAGTGAGCAGTGTTTGGGTGAAAAAGATGAAATATTGTTGAAATATGCTTACAGCTGACAGCCGAGTTATGTTAAATGGTAAAACACGTTCCACTCTTCATGTTTCACTGCTGCTAATGTTTGCCGATAGACAGGACATTAATGTTAAACTGTCTGACCCTGTCTTGTGTCTTGTGTAGGGTGAATATACCCCTCCTGTGAGATGAGCTAGCCCACTGTACCCCCTCCTCCTCCCTCCCGCCTTCTCTCTCTCTCTCTCTCTCTGTCTCTCTCTCTCTCTCACACACACACACACACACACACACACACACACACACACACACACACACACACAGAAACAACCAAATGTGTTTATGTTGCCTTTCCCTGTCAAAAGAAGCTTTACGTCATACCAGTAACTGGTTAATGTTCAAACCAAGTATTTTAATAGGAAAATGAGGCAAGCAATTTTCTTCCAAGGGCAGCTTGAAATATTTATTTGTGAGATTAGTGAGTTTGTTTTTTGAAATTACAGTGAGTTTTTTGTTATGCTGCATGGCTTGACCTCTCCAGTTGTCTTCGTTTATACTGTACTTAGCCTATATTCTTATTTTTAGGCATTGTTTTAAAGTCTGGGGAAATGTTAATAAATGTGGTAATAAAGTAATGACATTCCAGCAATCTTTTGTCTTAGATTAACTAAATTGGCAGGTAACCACAAGAATATTCACTTGGCATGACATTGGTTCAACTCAAATTAAGTATTATCATTATCACTATGTGGAGTTGGTTTAACTACTGGTAAGTAGCTTCTCATGTAGCTAACTACTTTTGCCATGTCTGTGTAACTTAGCTTGCTACATTTTTCTGGGTGGTCGTTTTTGTATAGTGAAGCTTCATTTATTGCTGAGTAACTGGTAGCTTAGCTCACTACAATATCCATGTAGCTTGCCCATCACTGAATCAGGCATAGGCCACTTAAGCCTAATTAAGTTTATTAATGCACCTACAAGTAATAGTTTAGACAACACAGTATAGAGTGCAAAATAATACCATCATCGCTAATTAAAATTTGATGCTAAAGCACACCTACAAACAAGGCCTAACTCCAAATTTCTCACTGCGTATTTCATGTTTACTTTATCCCATTATTTCCACCCCATCTATCTGAATTATGTTGCATGGACACAGTGGTCCAAGGAGTTATTATTAGTTTATTATTTTCATTCTTAATATAACTGATGCAACTTAACTATAATTGACTCTTTTCTCCTTTACATTCATGTTGGCAAGGACTTTGAACTTGATACATAAAAAAACACAAATTGGTGCATAGAAATAGTCTGAATGCAGAAAATGTGTCTGACACTCAAAATCTCCTGGGGAGGACCTGCAGACCTCCCCTCCTGATTTCTGTTCCATGGGTGTGGGGCCACTACGAAGGTGACCCTTATTTTTACACACTGAAGGTGGCAACCCAAATAGATGACAGAAGCACTTCCATGTGACATCACATACTAATCCTTCAGGTCACTCTGCTTGCTGCTTTCGCTATTGGCTTTTCTTGGCAAGAACCGCCCTACTCTCCCTCTGATTGGCTACATTGCACTTCTTGATGCATCTCTCACATGCCTTGCCCCTTATAGTAAACAGTTCAACTGAACATTTTTTTGCCTGCCTATTGTGTTTGGCTGATATTTTTTCTCATCACTGAGTTAATGCTGATTTGACATAAGGTAAAAAAAATAAAATAAAAGTAGCTATGCAAGTAGCAAATTACTTTTGCCATTTTCTTTCAGTTTAGCTTGCTACATTTCTCTGGGGATAGCTTCAATGTAGTGAAACTTCATTTTGATGTAGAGTAACTGGTACCTTAACTCACTACATTCTCCAAGTAGCTTGCCCAACACTGATTGCTATTTTAAATATGTTGCAGTATACTGAGTATTGTGATCCAATCCAATATATGGCAATATATTGCAATCTATTACGTTTTTTTTAAACTGTAAATTATGTCCCAAAAGAAAACTTTATCAACATCTGTTTTGTCTAATGAGATAAAGTTTTCAGTCTATTCATCTCATCAGCCATTTTTTTGCAACAGCAAAATGTATCTAGTGGACTGAAAAAAAGCAGTTAATTATATTATTCTAGTAGGCTACCTAAAGTTTAATGTGTATTTGTGATATTAATAATTTATATAAAATAAAAACTAGAAAATATTGTGATGCTGTATCAAATTTTTCCCCCACCCCTACTTGTCTCACAGGTTCCCTCGATTTGTGGCTATGTGGCATATATAGGGACATGACATGGCCCTGTGGACAGGTGGGGGTGAGAACAGGGGGGCTCTGTGGTGGGACGGATTGCAATGCTTTACGGCATTGTGTTCCCCCATCCTCCCTCCTACTTGCCTCTCCTGCTCCACCATTTTAATGCTGCCCCACACTCACACCTTGGGGGGAGGACTGGGGTGAATCAGGGTCCTTAGGTCGGGGTAGGCTGCAGAGTACCCTTCCCCTGCAGCCCTCCGGCCTGGCCCTGGCCGCCTCACCTGCCCTCCCAACTTTTAATGCACCACATTTCACTCAGGGTAGCACTTAAACACAGTGTAGGGAGAACATTTCCTCATCAGGGAACGAGGAAATGTAGTAATGGGGGGTAACGGTGGGTACTTGGGTTTACCTCATCGATGGGGCCTGTGCCTCTTGAGATGACTGCGTTTGTCTCCGTTGGGTGGGAGTCTGTTTGTATGTGGGCCATTGTTGTCACGTGTCTTGATGGGTCGCGGTGGGGGTGCCGATGGGTGGGTGATGGATGGGGCCCGTGGGCCTGGAATGGAGGGGTTCTGGGCCGGGATGGGTGTGGTTTTGGGTGTTGATGTCTGTTTGCGGAGTGTGGGCTGGGGCACGCCGGCGGCCTGGCTCTTCTCTGGTTGTTCGCTGCATGTTTGCAGTCGGTTGGGGCGCTCACTGCGGTGCTGTCTGTGCTGCTGGTACGGTGGGCTTTGTGTCTGCCGGATGGCGGGGTGTCGCGCAATTTGTGCGCTCGGTGGCGTCCTATGATGCTTCAGCGTGGGGCCCGGGCCGGGTGTGCCCTCCTGCCCCATGCCTCCTGGGCTGGTCCGGGGTGCCCCGGGGTCGTCGGTTGCTGCCCCCTCTTGGCCTCTGGGTCTGTGTGTCTGTCCGTGGCCCTTGTGGCTCTCTGGGGGATGCCTCCTGGGGCTCCCGCGTCCCGTGGTGGGGCGCTTGGCCAGCCTGGCCCTGCTGGGTCATTGTGGCTGCTCTGGGCTTCCGTGTCCATCGCACATGCATGTTAGTTCAGGGCTTGCCAGCTCCTGTCGAGTCCCACTGTTGAGCAATGTAGGAACCTGCCAGAATGCGCTGAGTCACTTTGCCGACTTCTCATTTAAATCACGCCCTCTATGCATTCCTCCTTCACTCATGTCCTCTGGCGACCTACTCTTTACTATCAGGACTCCCACAATTCTGGTCTTCAATTCCGATTCTTTGTTTGTGGTTTTAGATGGGATATTGGTTGTTGAGTACAACACAGCAGCCTACACTCTTGTATCCTAATAGCACTGCTTGTCTTTCCCCTCTCCCGTTTGTCTTATCTCACCCTGCCTGTCATTTGTTTCCCCCCCCTATTCACTGAGGTGCAGCACTGCCCCCTCTGGCACATATTAGGACAATCCAATAAAGAATGACAGCTTAGCTTCCGGGAGGGGGGGGGCGGTGATGGTCACACACACGCACAAAGTTCAATATATTTTGTTGCAAGACTAAAATATGCATCAATCTCATAAAAAGTTCACACCCCTTTTGTGGTGTTATACGATGAGAATAAATGCAGACCAAAAGAAAAAAAAAAAAAAGATTTGTGGCTATGCCCGTATTATGGGTCGTGGTTGTGCTGCTGCCATGGTCTTGCCTGATGCCTACTACTACTACTACTGCTATTATTATTAGTCAAACTTCAATTATTATTATATCCATGACTGTTATTGTCACATACTTATACTATAATACAGTAATATATACTTTAACATATAAGCTATCATGAACCACTACTGATAGTCTTCATATTCCTATAATTATTGTTATTGTTGTTACTGTCCGTACTGTTGTTGCTGTGCCACTCTGCCTGCCTGTCTCTCCCTCCCTCTATGAATCACTTTGTCATGTGGATCACTGTAAATTTATTATGTTGATCTTTTCTGTATACAACATCTATTGCACGTCAGTCCATCCTGGCAGAGGGATCCCTCCTCAGTTGTTCTTCCTGAGGTTTCTCCCATTTTTTGCTTCATTAAAAGGGTTTTTTTGGGGAGTGTTCCTTATATGATGTGAGGGTCCAAGGACAGAGGGATGTCATAGGCTGTGAAGCCCTCTGAGGCAAATTGTGATTCCTGATATTGGGCTTTAGAAATAAAATTTAATTGAACTGAACTGAATTAACCAACTCATTAACTGAATGAAATACAACAATGTAATTAAAGTCAGATCTACTCTGGCCCTAATGATAGGACAGTGATATTACAAGCCTATGAACTTACATATTCACACAGTACGCATTTTTTGCCAGCTGTCCACCCTGCCTTCAGTAGCTGCAACTGTGTTGCTTTCAGACTGATTACAGTGTTAACATCTTCATATTTCTATGATATTATAGTTTGCTCTTCCAAACATAAAACATGCCGCTCTGCTGCCAGTGGACTTGTTGATGTTTGTGACTGGCCATATGCTGCAAACACTGTCCCTTGTATGTGAATGCACTCATGTCTAGATTGGGAAAATTAAAATATCTCCTGGGTATTTTGAACTCGCTTCATAGAACAGGCCTCTGATGTAAAATCTTACCTGCCATATTCCAGCAGAGTGGAGTGAACCCTGGACTCCTCTTCCAGCAGCTCCCCTGCATCCCTCTGCCTCCTGTACTTCCTCTGGGGTTTGTACACTTCCTGTAAAACACCACAGCGCTCATTCAGGTTGTAGGAATTTTTACTGAGTGTGGGAATTAAGTAACCATCCATTAGCAGATTAGTTGGCAATTAATTTAAAAGTTGAAAATGAATCCATTAATAGATTTAGTTAAATAATTAAGTAGTTACAGTATTTATTCAATGTATATGATTCCTGATGGTGTAGCAACTCACCAATACATCCAGAACTGCTCTCACAGCCTTGTCTTTCCTCCGGAGGAACTCCTCATCCTGGACCACAGGGTTTCAGCACTTGTCAACACCAGCTCTTATTTAGAGGACAATTATGTCATACAGCCTAACAAATTTTTGGTCTTCATGGTAAACTTCCAACCAATGTGGGAAATTACTACCACACAAATAATACAAAATAATTTTGACTTAGTGTTTCAAATTATCTTTGTATCTTATTATTTTGACTTAAAGTGGAACTACACCCATTTTCAAAATTAATACGTTATTCCTATGGTCTAAGACAGTCCAAAAATATAGGTTAATATGAATAACCCTCTCCTAAACCCGAAAACGAGAGTGCTCAAGTTCAGGTTTGTAATGTTATCAAGTATAAACTCTGGAGCTGCTCCATAGACAATGAATGATGCAAAATGTTTTAAATATTGGTGATTCCTTACTGGTGGGTCACAGTCCAAAAGTGGGTCACAGGCCCATTCAGAATGAATAACAAGAGACTTGAAAATGTGTCAAAAACACATTTTATTTTTTAAGTACAGTGAATTTCCGGCACAGAGCTCTTATTTTGAAGTGCCATTTTCAGTTGTCCAGTGAGTGACTAACTGACAGCTACTAAACAGGGACAGCAAACTAGCTCAACGACATAGCCGAACGCAAGTATGAAGCTGAATGTATTAAACTGTGGGACCTGGAACTAATGGCTAAGAAGAAATCTGGACCCATTGGCTGGAACCACTGCTCAAGATGACACTGAGAGCACCTGGGGGGGAATGTTCTGAGTGTATGAGTAAATTTCCTGTTTCACAACTGATAACACTTCAAAAATACAAAGATCATGTGGGTATAATTAA
Organism: Cephalopholis sonnerati; assembly: GCA_019142605.1. NCBI lineage: Eukaryota > Metazoa > Chordata > Actinopteri > Perciformes > Serranidae > Cephalopholis > Cephalopholis sonnerati. The sequence goes on from JAGQAX010000012.1 coordinate 1,826,919, forward strand.
GAAAACAAACATTCTTTGGGTCCACAAAATCAGTCTCCCATTCATTGTTTATCAAATCTACCAAATCACCGTGCTGTGGCACTAACTACAACAATCACTTCTGGGTAGAAAACTGGCAGTTGATGAAAATTGCGGAAATATGTAAAATCAGGAAACTTGTTGATTTCTGTTGTCATTTTCAGCTGCAATTGTAATGTTTACAGATATATGGTTAGACTTGTGGTCCAACCAATGTGACGTTTCTGCTGTGCTTATTTTATGTACTTTGTTGCTTTGTTCTACCAGCACAGAAGCTAAGCAATGCACTGCTGTGGACAGGGCTGCAGCAAATCATATTTTAGCCACCTAAAACAATCCCTATCAATGAAAGTGTACGCAACATTTGAACGTTTGCTCCGCTCTACCTTACACATTAACTGATCGGCACAGCAGTTGACCAGCGTGTTCTGTTAAGTAAAGAGACTGTTTTTGTCAGCTGAGTCTGGTGGCTTTGATATGAGAGCTTAAATTCCCCATGAGAAAAGTCTGTCTGACAGCAAGGTAGAGCAATGAAAACATTCTAAATATAGGGTGCACTTAAACTAATACTATTTTTTTGGTGGGCTTTTTTGGGTGACTAAAAAATGACTAATTGAGGTAATGTTTGCTCAGTGTCACTTGATTTTATGTACATGATGCAAGGATCTTCTACCTGGAAGTTATTGCAAATAAGCATAGTTACTGAGTCTATGGAGCAGCTCCAGGCTTTACACTTGATGAATTGTGGACTATATCTAGACTTGGACTTACTTTGCTTAAGCCCTATTCGCACGAGATTAGTATTACCTGGGGACGTCTGGCAATTTGTAATGATTGCAGAGGATGTCTGTGATCTTGATCCCGTGTGAATGCGCCATGTCTGTAATTTGTAAAGTAAAAATTCCACCACCAATTACCTACAATATTTCGCCAAACAGACGTCCCGTGATAAAACTAGTCCCGTGCGAATCTGCATCTCAGTGATTTGGGGGTATTTGTTTTTTTTATTGCGCGCCTTTTACTTTTTTTTTTACGCCTTCTTCTTCTTTCCCGGTTGAAACATGGAGGCTGCGGTGGAAATTATGAGTGGCGATTCTGTTTCGTCTCGTTACTCATTATGGAGACCCATAAGAAGAAAACGCAAGCTCAGATCCATCAAGAGAGCGAAATTTCGGAGTGTATTGAGATGGATTACATGCGTAGCAGCATGCGGTAATGAACATTTTTCTATCTTTCAACAGGCTTAATAAAAACGCCATGATGGCCCGTTATCCCGACAACTGGAAACTGTACCGAAGTCACGTTGCTGCTTTGACATTTTATTTGCACAGACACACAGACACAGACAGCTCCTGCTTAGCACATGGATGTGATAGCAGTGGATGCTGCAATGCTTTGATGTCATATCTGGGCAAAAATGTCAGTAAATTCAAGTAAAATACAGACTTCACTTATCCCGTGCGAATGCACTGCAAGAAACACAGCCGTGGGGGGGTAATTTACAAATTACCAGACGTCCCCAGGTAATACTGATCCCGTGCGAATATGGCTTTAGATTGTGTTTTTGGTCATTTCTTGAGTGTAGTTTATGTGTTATCACTCCTAACATCTTATATATTCAGGTATATTGGAGTCATTATTTGGTGCCACTTAAGTTCCCAAATCAGACAAATTATGTGCCCATCAATGTTCCAGCACTCAAACAACTAATCAAAATAGTAATTTCTCTCATTCTCTCTAAATTGTCCATCATTTGTCACTCCATTAACAACTACAACTCAGCTTTGGCTCTATAACTGACAGGTACTGTATAGTTACCTCTGGGAGGCTGTGGGTCTTCTGGAACTGAGAAATGGAGTAGGCTCTCACATAATCACCCATCTCCTCCCTGGTCTCTATGGCTCGCTTCACCAGCCACTTGCAGGAGGCACAACATACAGCTAATCAGATACATGAATAAACCGGTAGGAATTCTGTACAGTTCAAACTTCAAACTGGATTAATATTATTTATTTATTTATGCTGAATATTAATATGAAGAGTATGTGTCTCAGTTTAGGATTAGTAATTCTTCCACCTGTATTACTGGAAAAATGTGGATAAAATCCAGCCCTTGGATTTGATGTGGCTCCAGGCGATGAGGACACTTCATCTTCGGTAGCACGGACACTATTTTCTCTGTCAGAGCTCTGCAAAGAGAAAGATGCACTCATCACTCATTCTTTTCTCAATAATGACATAAGTAGCTACATTATTTTTAATACCAATAGGACTGATGGCAAAAACGAACTAAAATAAAATCAAGGTTGTACAAATATTTTTCCTTTAAGATCCACTTTGGCCTCTGGAGTCACAATGAATTGAGCTCTCACGAAGCGGATACTAAATTGCAAACATTTTGCTTTTTGTAACTGCATGATCACCTGTACATACAAAAGATTAAAAGTTCTAACAGATTACAAAGAGTAAAAAATAAGAAAAATAATAGTATCGTTAATAATAATAACTTACATAGTGCCTTAAGAAACACAGTTTACAAAGTGCTTTAACAAACAAAGCAAAAGCAGAAATGTGATATTCAGAGGTTGATATAACAACAGTGAGCCATTAAGGCCTACCAAACAAACAAAATTACGGTAGAGTTAAGATAAAGTTCAAACAAGAAGACTAAAAATGCAAAATGCAGGACAGAAAATGTCAGTATAGATAAATACCAATAAAAAGACCAAAAACAACAAAGGAAACTAAAGCAATAAGAACCCTAACCCTAACGGACAACATCACATAAAAGCAAGTCCATAAAAATGGGTTTCAATAGGTGATTTAAAAGAAGTCACTGATTGTGCGAGCCTTATCACCTCAGGCAGGTACAAAAAAAAAAGTAAAACAATATGATAAACATATAGTAGTTTGATAAATAATCCCTTTTCATTGATTCAATTTATTAACACCTAAAAAGTTTAACTGGCTGTATCATGTAACTCCTGCACAGCTGGCTATAAAACCAGTTCAGTGAGGAACACTTCAGTCAAAAAAAACTTTATCTTTATTGCAGTTTGATATTTGGTGGTATGGTTCGGTTCTGGGACCTTTCTGTCCTTCCACTAGCCGGCATGGAAAGCCAGAGGCAGAGAGAGCACACCTCTCCACCTTTCCCATGCCAACGTGGAAAGCAGAAGGCAGAGAGAGCACACCTCTCTGCCCTCGATGCGCCTACATGGCAGCCTAAAGCAGAGAAAGTAGCAGCAAAGACCCCCAGGTACAGAACAGAGCCAGCATCAATGACAATCACAAATGACATTGATAAGTCAGACACAGCATAAAAAGGAGGAGGGTTGAGGCAGGTTGCAAAGAGGCTTGCAGATGAAGCAGCAACAGTAGGCAAGCCAACGCAGTTTAAATACGGCACCCCGCAATGAGATTTGCTAAGTGGTTGCATAGAAAGGAATCACGTGATCCATCAGCTGACTCTCCTCTATCAGTCAGCTGATTGGGCCGCTTGAGATCAGCTGATGTAGCTGGGGTGTGAACTGAGCTTGACATTGTGGCCTGCCTTAACAAACGGTATGCTCAATTTATTGTCATGTAATTCTGTCGTCTCAATTGTCTACTGATCCCTACGCACTAGGATAACTTAATGATGCAGGTTCACTTCATGTCACACTGTGGATCACATTCATTTGTGGTCACTCTGTGTCTGACTGTACAATATCAAATTTGAGGCAAGTCAGACTGTGTGATGAATGCCTGATGAATCAGCACATTATGTACATAGAGAAAAATGCAAGCAGACACATTGTCAGAGTTTTTGACCTAGGCCTGTCTTTGGCCGCCGTAACTTTAAATTGTCTCACATTGCAATTTAGGAGCACTGTTTTGGATTAATGATCAAAGACATAACAACACTTCTCTTCAAACTGTCATCGTTCATCTGGGACAGTTCAAAATTACAGTGTATGGGAACTTCAGGAACAACTAGCCAACTGTAAAACGGCTTACATTTTCTGACCAATGGTTGAGTTTTCCTGAAAAAGAAGATCCACATCGATGTCAAAGTTACATGTAGTGATGCACCAGGTCATACCTCCTACCACCTAAAGGGGAAACAAATAGGAAACAATCTCAGTGAGTGTGGAGGTATAAAAATCAGTGGTACTGTTTACTGCGTGAAACTTCCTGAACTCATTCATCTATTGGAACTTGAGTTCACAGTTTAGCAAAACTTGTATCTTTATCATCTGGTCAAACAAAAGTAACAAGTAATGCCCTCTTTAGTGTGAATCAGGGCGTTTTTTTCCAAAAACATGATGGGACCAGTACAAAGAGAGCTCGAACAGGTCCTGTGTGCACCTTGTCAAATGGTGACAAGCCTTTAATCCGTGCTCTGAAGTATCCAGCCGCCAGCAGGAGCTCCAGGATCTCCGCCAACTTGACGCTTTGCTCCTCATCCTCTCGGGTTTCCACCTGGGAGCCAAACACACACCGTCTTTATCATCATCATCATCATCATCATCATCATAATCTATCTCTGAAGAAAACCAGTATCAGTGTTGCCAGGTGTACGATAATTATCGTATTTGTACGATAATTTGGCCCTCTGTACGATGTACGATCAATAATCCTAAAAAAGGGCAAATGTACGATAATTTGACCATTTCATATTATTGCCTACGAAACTGTCGTAAACTGAGTTTTTTGTGAACCCTGAAGGCATCTATTCCCATGTGACATGTTACCAGCCAATCGTGCTTTGCTGAGCGTGAGATATGAGTGACGTCCATACGTTGATTGGCTGAATGGTAAGCTGCGCCCGCCCCAGGAGACGCTCACGGACAGGAAGACGAGCGAAATTCAAAATCAAAACAACGCGATTCGCGTTGGACATGCAAAAGCAGGTGAAAGAGACGGAGAAGCAGGAGAAGGAGAAGGAAAAGGGGGAAAGGCAGGAGAAGGAGGAGAAGAAGAAGAGATAAACCAAAGCAAAATGAGTTTGAATATGTGTGCTATTTGCACATTATTTTATGTTATACCTTGGCAGCTAGCAATTTTTAAGTTCGAATTTGTGTGCTCTGCACATTATTTTTGTTATAACCAGTAAGCACTTTGCAAGTTATGCAAAATAAATTTCACTAAGTAGAGCCAGATTACTCTTTATTTTCTTGTCTAGTTATAATGAATACTGTGAAAAAAAGTGAGCCCGCTATGTCTATTCCCTAACAGTAGGTGGCCTCCAGGTCTCATAATTTAGCTCATTAGTTCCCACCTGTCATTTGTTTCTGGGGGACACATTAGTCTAACACAACTGTGAGCTGCCGTTAACCCACTCCATTCTGACGCAACAAAGCCGTGAGCGGCTGTGAGCGCTATTAAACACCAGAGTGACTATATTTGACTATGGCGCATCAGTGAGCTTGTTTTAGTTATGACGAGTGTACGATAATTTCCCTCAAAATACGATAATTTTGAGTCTTTGGTACGATAATCCTATATTTCCCACCTGGCAACACTGACCAGTATCCACCCGGGCTGCTGTAGTGCTCTCGGGAAAGACAGTGAATCCCACACAACAGCAGACGTGCAGTTTAATAATTCAAATAGCTAACTCAATGCTTGAGGGAGAGGCCGAGTAGTGTGGTGGGGACGTTTCCGTCTGCTGTCACGAAGCTGCTTTCTGAGTATTTTTTTATAACTGTTCTTGAATTGACTATGGAGACGAAATCATACCTCACCCGCTATGAGCTATCTAGTATTTTTGACCGTCAGCTCTATCGTTACAGGCAGGTTTACAGTCACAGCCTCGTAATTGTGTTGACGTTCTGATTTAAATGCTCTTTACCTGAATGAGGTTGCCTTCTTGGTCATACTGAGCACCTATTCTAGACCCAGTTCTCACTCTGTGGAAAACAGACGATGCCGCCGCCGCCATGATGAACTAAAATGTTGACGATGACAGGTCACATGACCGTAACATGTGACAGTCAAATAATCGTTGTTATTGACCCCTAATTTTAACTGTAATAAGAAATAGGTATTATAATACGTATAATATCGTGTGATATTTTAATCTACAGTTCATGTATTAAGCGCGTGATAATGTAACGAGGAGCACCAACATGGAGACAACACATCATGCACGCGCACTACCAGCCAGCAGAGGGAGCACCGAGATTACAAAAAAAAAAAAAAAAAAAACAGGCCAGCAGAAGACGGAAATAAAGGTAGGAACTAGAATTCATGCATGTTATCATAAAATATACATTTTAAGATGGTACACAAATATCACTCTTGCAGCACATATACAAATAAAAAAATAATATCGCCCCAGCCTGCTCCTTTCCAGGCTCTACACTGCCGTCTTTTTCCTTTTATTTTTACAGATTTTTATTTATTTTTAATTATAAATCTCCTATTTTCGTTGTCATTCGCTGTCATTTGCATCTCTGCAAATTTATATTCTATCGTTGTCGCATTTCTTTAAAATATGATCAATAAAAACAAGGAAAATAACGGATCAAAGAGATATTTTGCGACAGTGCTGCTCACATTGCGGCAACTATTTTACGATAACGGCTCGGTTTTCGGCACACGTGTGTACAATCCTCTCCACTCCGACGGTGTTTACTCCAGCATGGCTAAAGTTTCCAAGAAGAAAGTGAGTAAAAAGAGTCTTAAGAAGAGCTCCGAGGTTACAGATGAGGTCGCAGCAATGAAGCCAGATGTGGACTACGATGACGACGACGAGGATCTTAAAGAGACGGATGAAAATCTGACGAGTGAAGAGGAAGAGGATGGCGGCGCAGGTGAACGAAAACGCCAAAAGCTGCTTAAAGCCATCAGTGCTCTCGGTGGGAAGAGAAAGAAAATGCTGGGAGAGAGATCTGAGGCAGGCGTTCAGATGTCTGAGTTTACTGTCAACGCGGAGGGGGAGGGCGACAAAATCGACCTGTCCGACCTGATCGGGACCGTGGAGAAAACCCCCGCTGTTCCAGCGAAGACAAAGAAGCAGCTGAAGAACCTGCAGCATCGAAAAAAAACCATTGAGTGCCCTCTCAGCAAACAGGAGAGTGACAGGATCCAGAGAGATGTGGCATTTCAGAAGGCAGCCACAGAGGTGACCCGATGGAAAGGTATCATTAAACAGAACCAGAGGGCTGAGCAGCTGGTCTTCCCCCTGAACCAGGAGCCCTCTGTCCCTAAACCCATAGAGAGGGTTGTGACCAGCTGGAAAGCACGAACGCCGCTCGAGCAGGAAATCTTTGCCCTCTTGTCTACAAATAAGCAGCCCATCAATGACCCCATCTTAACCCCTGCTGAGGAGGCTTCAATGAGAGCAGTGAGCCTGGAGGAGGCCAAGATCCGACGCGCAGAGCTGCAGAAAGCACGGGCCCTGCAGTCCTACTATGAGGCCAAGGCACGGAGAGAGAGGAAGATTAAAAGCAAGAAATACCACAAAGTGCATAACAAAGCCAAGCGAAAAGAGTTTCTGAAGCAGTTCGATGAGATGGTGAAGAAGGACCCTGGCGCTGCCTTAGATGAGTTGAATAAGATGGAGCTGGCCAGGATGCAGGAAAGGATGTCACTAAAGCACCAGAACAGTGGCAAGTGGGCCAAGTCGAAGGCGATAATGGCAAAATATGATGAAGGGGCTCGTAAAGCCATGCAGCAGCAGCTGGAGATGAACAAAGAGCTGACCCAGAAGCTGGTGAGTTCGCTTAATAATGAGGAAGAGAGAGGGGAGGAGAAGGAAGCAGGTGAAGGAGAGGTTCTGCCTGATTTTGTAAATGATGCAGAACAAGAACTGGATACTTCAAATCCCTGGATGAGAGGAAAGCTCTCTGAAGATTCCACAAACAAAGAGATAAGTGACGCTGTGGATCTAACAGCAGAGGGGGCTGGAGCAGCTGAAGAAGAAGAGGATGAGGAGGAAGTTGAGGAAACAGAGGAGGAAGCACTTCTCAGAAAGTTTGACAGCAGGAGGAAACTGCGTCAGGCTCAGGAGACTGACACAATATCTGTGATGTCTGTGAATGATGTGGAGAATGAAGCTGCAGTAGAGGACCCAGATACATCAGACAAAGAGGAGGAGGAGCTTTCAGAGTTTACAGGCCTTTTCAGAGGAATAACAGACAGTTGTCAGGAGGCTGAAGCCGAGAAGGCTGAGGCAGCTGCAGATGCCAGCCACACAGACACTGTAGTTCAGCTGGAGGAGGGGCTGGCGAGGGTCAGGACTCTGGAGGACATGGAGCTCCTCAGTCAGGAGAAGCCAGCCACTGATGAAGCACCTGTTCAACCCCAGCAGCCCCCAGCCACAGAAAACCTGACATCTGCAACTCAAAAGGCAGGAAAAAACAGAAAAAGGAAGAGAGGGATAGAGCTAAAACAAGTTCTTACCAAAGAGACAAAAGTCATCCAAGTTCCGCTTGCCCCAACCATCGAGGATACTGAGGACTCAGATGAAAAGGTGGATCAGAGGGGGCTCATTAAGGAGGCCTTTGCCGGAGACGACGTCATCTCAGACTTTCTTAAGGACAAGAGGAAGCAGGAAGAGGCAGGGAAGCCGAAGGTGGTGGACCTGTCACTGCCTGGGTGGGGTGAGTGGGGAGGGACGGGCCTCAAGCCGTCCCGCAGCAAACGCAGGAGGTTCAGGATCAAAGCAGCACCACCACCACCCAGGAAAGATCAACACCTGCCCAGCGTTATCATGTCAGAGACGAGAAACAGCTGCATCAGCCTCCACCAGGTGAACTCTCTGCCCTTTCCCTTTGAGAACCATGCCCAGTTTGAGAGCACCATCCGCTCTCCACTAGGCCGCACCTGGAACACTGAGCGGACTGTCAAAAAGATGAGCAAGCCCAAGGTGGTCACCCAGCTTGGCGCCATCATCGAGCCCATGGCTCGGGAGGAGCTGACGAAGGACAAGAAGCAGGTGGCTACAGGAAATAAAAGTAGTGTGGACTCATGGAAAAGAAAACATTAGCAACAACTAACACTGAAATGCTCCCTGCTTAAAAGTCAATAAAAAGAAACCACTGCAGTAGGTTGTTAGTAATTCTTTTGTGTGGCTCTGTGTGGGATGCTTCAGTCCATGTTGTGAGAATATTTCAACATTTACAGAGCTAAAATTATGTATTTGACAGTGTTTTTTTTCTGGAGCCTTTCATATTGTATATTTGATAATATGATATGTAAAATCAAATATAGAAATCAACTAAGCAGTGAATAGTATTAAAAATAAATTCTGTCTTTGGAATTAAAGATCTGATGATAAGCCTCTGAGTTAAATTATTAATAGCTATTCCTTATTTTCCCACCATTTAGATGTATTACACTGTGTAGCTGTGTTCATGCATATTGTTACAAGTACTGTATACACACCACATCCATCTCACCTGTTGCAGTCATATATTGTATTGTTTAGAGTTGTCTGCAGGTGATGCAGAGTATTTATACCTAAAAAAAACTATCTCCTCTTCTTTTTTTGTGTTCAGCACACATGCACTTCCAGAGCTAAAGGTTTCTTATTGTGATATTTAGAGCTGGTGACATTTCCAGCCCTAGGTTTAAGTGAACTATGTACAATACTTCATTACAAGCAAGACTGCTTCATTCACATCGTTAATTAAATAAAAATATATAAGTATTAACAGCAAAATGTCTCCACTGTATTAGAGAACTACTTACTGTGTAGGACGGTTGATTTTCTATTATTGAAATATTATTATTGATGCATTTATGTCTTAGCAGCATTTTAATGTTGCTGGTAGAAGTACTAATTGCACCTACTTTATATACTATGTAGTTTAATGTATGGTATAAATATTGTACATTGTAGTAATGTATGTTTTAACTAGTAACTAGCTGTTAGAGAAACAGAATAAAGAAATTAAGTGTAATATCTTCCTCTGAGATATAGTTGAGCAGAAATATGCAGCTGAATGTGGGAATATTAAGTACCTCAAAATTGTTCTTGCAGTGTAGCATTTACTAAATAGAGTGAATGTACTTCTTATTCACTAGTTTAATGCTGAGATGCACTGTCCAGGCAAACAGAACTTTAGATCCCATAGTGAAACGTATTAAATAGATCAAGCTAAATTACAACACAATGTAAAATACAGTGAATTAAATGATACACAATGAGTGTGACACAGCTAAAAACAGTGATATTCAGCTTACAGTCCATGGACCAAATCTGGCCCACAACAAGGTGCCAGGGGAGGACCCCCCCTAGACAATCCAACAGAGGTCCAGACTAAGCCATGAATATCCTCAAATCCTTAAAATGCCCCTCAGTACACGTTACCTTTTCAGGGCTGATGTGACCAGCCCCTGGCCTCCTGTCATTTTGCAAAAGTGGCCCCCTGGGAAAAGCAAGGTGAGTATCCCAGGCTTAAAATGAAATACTGGCACAAGCTGGTTACTGATTTACAGTCTATGGTGACAACAAGAAAAAGAGTTTAATCCTATTTTGAAGCTTCATTTTGGGAGATATAAGGTGAATATAGTGGCAGTATAAAGTTACACAATGCAAAGCCAAATATGTTGTTCATTAGTTGAATCACAATATGGAAGCAAACTTAGGAGGAAGGGCTATGCCCATGACTAAAAGCTAGAATGTTTGGTCTGATTTGTGCTGTTGTTTACTCATTCTAGGATCAGATATTTACTAATTTAAATCACAATTTTGGTAGTTTTATTTTATACTGGTTCTTTTATGGCTGCTGGGTTTTAGACACAAAATTTGAGAACTTTGGCTTCTGTTTTAAAGGTCTCATATTTTGCTTATATACAGATTTATACTTGTATTTGGGGTTTTTACTAGAACATGTTTACATGCTTTAACATACAAGAAACATTATTTTTCACATAATGGCTTCCTAAATTTAGCTACATTCACCCTTGGTCTGAAATGGTCCGTTTGTTTGTTTGTTTGTTTGTTTGTTTGTTTTAATATTATTTTTATAGACAATTTTACAAGAATTACATTGCTAGGCAACAGTTTGTGTGCATGTTTACTTCCTGTCAGCTAATGTCATTTACATACATTGCAAAGTATTCCAACAAGAAATAGAAAAGGATCCATGAAGAAATTTTATGTTTCACACAACAGTTTATACAGTATAGTTGTGACATCACAAGTTCACACAAAACCTGACAGCTTGTTTAAAGACAGTTTCTGAATACCAACTGTGTGCATTTCTCTGTGGACTAAGCCTTTTGACACTTTCACGTTTATGTAGACCTATACCTGCTTTAAGAAAGACAATGAAATCTGACATTTCACAATATGGGTGATTTAGAGGGGATTGCAGACAACCAAAGTAAGCTGTCAAAAAAGTATTGCAATACTTATTATTGGTAATGAAACTAAGGCACTGTATTGGCACTAACATAAAAAACATTTCAAATAATATTCAGCTGTATTACCAATAATGTATAGAGCTGAAATGGTTGGTCAATTATTTGAAAAGTCAATCAAAAGAAAAGTTGATTAATCCATTTCATTGTTTTTCAAGCAACATTGTATAACTGTACCATGGTACAACTGTAAGTTTTTTTGCTTTTCTTTATTTTATGATAGTAAAATACATATCTTTGGGTTTTGGATTGTTTATCGGACAAATGCTGAATGTTAGGAAATTGTGATTTTCTGTTGTTTCTGACACTTCAGACCAAACCGTTTGTCTTGTAAATATTAAGTAAATAATGATCATAATAATAAGTGATTCTTTTATCTGAACTAATCTGGAAACAACCTTCAATCGCAACCCTAATTTTAACAATAAATAATCATTCTGTTTGGGGAAATATTCATTATTTGCTACTATGTTGCCCTACCCTTGCATTCACATTGCTTAAATGCTTTTGCAGTTACATACACATAATGTGCTTTTTGGATCACTTTACATATAATATTCTGCTGCTGTCAATCAAAAGCAAAAATTAATTTAAACAACCTGGTATTTTTTGGCATTTTTTCAGGTTGCTGGAAAAAGTGTCATTAAAACCTATTTGAATGATGTCAAGCGCCACGGCCGGCTGAGCAGTATGTCTGCAGACATGCTGCAGCCTGGTCACACTTCAGTCAGCACCGCCAAGTGTGTGTGCTCCCACTGCCCATCCTGAAAGAAGAAGAGGGTCACAGTTAAGAGTCGTACAGCATCCAACAACAGCATTTTCCAAGTTTGTGCCTCACCTCTTGATTTTCAATACATATGTGAGGCCATTCAGCAGTGTCTAAAAGAAAAGCCATTACAGTTGGGTTAAACCTTCACACATGGGTGAGAGTGCATGCCTTGGCACCTGACATCTCTGTATTTCACATGATAGACACACTATTAAAGTGGGAGATCCCGTAATGGACTATGCATCAGTTCAGGTAATGGTTGTCAGCTTGAGTGCCCGAGAGGCAGTGGAGAATTCCATTAGAAACCTTATAGTTACTAAATCAGTCATTCTCCATCTTCCTCTCTATTGAACCACCTCTTTGGGGCAATTACTACAGCTTCATACAGCTCTCAACGATGAAAAGAGACCTAGTCCTTGGACTTACTCCTGCCCGCTGGACTGCAACGAGATCAGACAGTGATTTTCACTCAAATATATGAAGGCTGCTGTGGCTGTAAATCAAACAGCTGGGGGTATGAATGGCCTACAACCCCTGTGATGGAACATGTTTTTCTCCATAATGCCCATTTGTGAGATCTGCTTAAATATTTGTTCTAGGATGAAGGAACATTTATACCCACCTTATTGGTTGGCTGCAGAGCATCAACGATGCAATACTGACTTCTTTTCTGTTCCCTGATCAGTTTTTGCAGTGTGTTTGCAGAGTTGCAAAGGGTTAACTGTCTGTATTTGTCATCACGTACACTAATTCCAAGCTGACTGAAAAACAGTAACATGGAGTGAAATGCCCCTTACAGTTACTTTCTCTCCCACACAGCAGCAGATGTTTAAAGCTGCAGGTTTATTTACCATTGCTGCTTCACTACAGTCCAGTTGGCTTGGAGGTCTGTGTATGAAACAATCTGATAGAGGACTCTTATCCATTCCCCCTGTAATCCAAGGCCCAACTCCATTCCTACCCTGACAGGTGTAAGATTAACTTAGTTAGGTGCAGAGGCGCTCATGCGCACCAAATTAAATTAATGGAACAAATTTCCCTCCTAATTAAGATGAAAATACGTGTCAGTTGTAACCTTGCTGAGCACTAATTATGTACAAATGATTTATCATCTGTTTCGTCCTGAATAGCAATGGGCTTACCTCTCCGATAGTCCTGGCTGGCTGTTAAGAGATGGCCCCTGATTAACAGTGACAGGTTGTGCTGCGAAGAAGCTGCACGTCGGCAGCCAGCCAATCGGAGGTGGCCTGAGCTCAGACTCTCCTCCCTTCCATTAACCTACATTGAGTGTGCAGCTGAGCATCACTGTGCCTCGGCTCTCCTTCTTGTTTCTCTCCTCGGAATGAAAATAAAGTACATTCAAATAGGAAAGGTGGGGGAGAGACTGTGACTGATGCAGCCTGATGGAGCAGGGGGATGAGAGCGGTAAAACCTGAACCTGGGATGAATCCCACAAGGTGTGCCTTGTATATTGAGACTGATTAGCACATGCCTGTATCATCTAACCAACAGCATCTTTAACAGGCTCTCCTCCTCACATAACAAACTGAATAGCGCAGAATACCGTCATGCTCATACATAAAAATTTTGCGACGGATTATTGCATCTAGAACAAAATAAGCCTGTATCACCCTGGTACCAGCCTGAGGCCAGCAGGGGGTGCAATAGGTTAAGCCTGCCAAAAGCCACTCTAAATTCCTGTGGGCTAAAATATCAAAATAAGCAGGGCTTTATTATACAGTTACAGCCTAACTGGGATATTCCATCTTATTTCCTCCTGCCTTGCAAGTACAGATATATTTCAATGGGCAGCAGCTCTGATTAGCATTAGAATCAGGGTCCCTTGTGATGCTAGGGACACACCGGCCAATCTGTAATCATTGTTCCGCAGGCTTGCTCACAAGGGATACAGCCTGCTTTGTCATTATCATTCAATATGCCACACACATGCTGGCATAGCTTCCATGCTGCTGCCAGCAACAGGGTATTTGCATTTCCTACTCATAGTCCCAAGAAATTGCACAGACAATCATGCACCACAAATGACTCCTCTCTGTTTTCCACTGGCTGAAGATGAGAGATGCCTTTTACTCAGACTGCTGCTAAAGACAGAGAAAAGCTCCCTCATTCTATGTCTCCTTTCCTCCTTATGTTATTCTTCTCCCGTAATTGTCTGTGTGTGTATGTCCTCAAAATGTTATCATGTACAGGTGTCAGCTTCAGCCATTATGGATCATTTGACTTTCTATTGTGATTTGGGGTTATTTAGCAGACACCTACGGTTGCCACACTTTGCTTGCTGGATGCTTCATTGTTGTGGTAAATGTCAGTATGCCTGTACAGGGGAAGTACCTGTGTTCTCCAGATCAATTCTCTTTTTTCTTTTTGGCCAAGCTTGTCTGTCCAGAATGTGGTTACTCCCCTGCTGCTGGAGACCTGGCACAGCTGCGGTTAATGCAGATTCAGAGCATGTCAAGCACACACACAGACAGAGAAGGAATGTCAAACACTCATTGTAGGAGGGAACTCCACATTTTCTCTGTTGGTAGAGGTTATTGTAAGGTGCACACTTGAAATAAAATTCTCTGCTCTGACAAAGAGGAAATTGGAAATTAGTTTTTATTTTGATTCAACCATAAAAACAAAAGATTTCACATTCTTGTATGTCATGATGGCTCTGACTCTAATTTTTCTCAGGTCCTGTTAAGTATACATCTACAGTTTTAAAAATATTTAATTTTAGACTTTATAATGCAGAGTGCTCAGGTCATCCCAAACATGTGACGCATTCACTGACATACAAGAGCAGCAGCCATTTTCTTTTGTTGCTCCCACATCCTTTTCCCAATTTATGCCTTGTGTGCCTAGTGCTTAGTGAGAGCATTGGGAGCCGAGGTATAAGAGGCTTGGCAAACAGCATCTCCCACATCATGGCTGTCTGGGGATTGGTGGATGAAGCAGGGAGGGAGGGGGTTAGAGGTTAATTATAGACAACAGAGAGGTCACAAGGCCTATTATTTTGGAGCCGGGACCTGCAACGGTCCAATGGGGATGACATTTACGACGAGGGCCCAGCCCCACCCCTCCATCACCACTCTGCACACGCCATCATTCACATTTATACTGAAGGAGCCGACAGTGGGACTCAGTGGTCTGATAATGAAAAGGCCCTTAGCGTTTGGCACAGGCAGGATGATGAATTGAATCCCTGGATGTTCTCTGGCTGTGTCAGGGGGCCTCCAAGTAGCCCTTGACAACTAATCGAAAGCCCCCATACCCTCCTCTTACCTACCAGACTTCCTTTATCACTCTAATTATTAGGGTTAAGTGAGTCTCCCATGGGACTGTGAGTAGCACAGTGCATGGAACCTGCCGAGTCATCTCATTACATTAAAAATAAATGGCAAAAGCATAAATTAATCACTGTAGCTGGTTGAGTCTGAGGATAATCAGTTGTAGCCATGTTTCAGTTGTTCTCTCTGGCCCTGAAGGTTTGTAGTCACAGTTTTTGTTCCAAATGAAAATGGCTTTTTAAGATATGATAATATAAAAGGCTGTAAAAATGTTTGTTTAGGCATAGGGTGAGGCTCTATATATTTTAAATTATTGAGCACAAATCTTGTGCAAAGCCAAACTAACAACACATGTATCCTACTAACAGGTATTGTGTGCGAGCCACCCTTTTGCACTGGGTGACATGTTCCTTAATTACCATGAGAACACACTATAGTTTACTAATAGCCTTCCCTGAGTGACTGGTGGAAAATGCATGACCTTCACTCTACCATAAATTAGTTATTAGATTTTTAAAACATATCCATTGATGTTTAAAAGTTAATAGTTAAAAGTTGAAGATAAAGTCCTGGAGTTGAAAAAAGCCTCAGTCTTTTATTCTTGTGCATGTGGCTTAGTTCCTATTTTTTGCTAAATTTTAAATGATACGTAGATTAAAGTGATTTTGATAAAATATCTCTATTTTAAGCTCAGATTTGGTCATATATATATATATATATATATATATATATTTTTTTTTTTTTTGCACTATTTTTTTTTTTTTGCAACTATATATATATATGTGTATATATATATATATATATATATATATACTGTAGCACATGAGGTTTCCAAGGACCATCAGAAATGTGAAAATCCAATGAATATTTGGGTTTTTACAGTCTCTGACCACGATAAATAGTATAATGCCTTAAGACATGTTTTCTTTAAAAATCTGCTGTAAAATAAATACAAAATACATTCATTTAAAATTGTATGCTCCTCTCCTAAGCCAAAATAAAAAACCCAAGTTCCGCCCCAGTGCTTAAAGATGTATTCAACATGCCTCCCCCTTGTTGCAACATTCCCTTCCCCCTCATAAAAAAATTAACTGTTCCTAAATGTTAGTGTGATCCTTGTGATGGATTCTCTCTTTGTTGTTGTTGGCACACTCTGCATAAATTTTTGACTGGTCACCAACAAAACTTGAGTGTTAACAAAATCACAAAATTTTACGATCTAAATTTCTCTCTTTTAATGTAAGCTGTTTAGATCTTTACAGAATAACAGCTTTTTCTAAAACTATCAGGCTCAGCCCAGGAGACTGAGACAATGCACAGACCAGTTTTATGTGCTCAAGTTACGCTTAAATCTGATTTACCTTTTGCAAGGCTTTTCATAAATATAGGCTAAATAATTAAATGTATGCTGTGCAGGAATTGTTGGTTACTGATTGTAAACAATATTGCTACTGGGAGTGAAGCCAACCCTAGTTTGGCTATTGTTTGTTATATTTATATGTTCTTTTTTTGTTTGGTTTTTTTTTTGGGCTGTGTCTTCGATTATTTTGTAGCTTTCTCTTTGATCCCTGCTGCTTGCAGTCGGGCACCTCGTTGCCACCTTTTTATAAAGCTCTGACCTCACCTGTGCCCAGGTACGTCCCGAACACAGCAAAATAAGAAAATCCAGGCAGAGGGTACCGGCCCACGCTAACAGTGAGTTATAAGTGATGATTGAGAGGCATTGCCATTTTTTGAGTATTTACTTGTTTTATAGGAAAATCCTGCATATATTGTATTAAATGGTTCTAATTTCTTTCAATCTTAAGAACTAGTAGCCCCATCTTGCCCTGTTCTTGTCTTTCCTTCTACCTTAACTTTTTGGCATCATCACAGGCAACAACAGCAGCTTGCTCTGAGTTTTCTTTACTTGGATTTTTGACATCTGTATCATGAAGACTACAGTTAACCATGATAAAGTTAACTCTGAGCTATGGTGGAATGAGAGAGCATGGATAGTCTGTTTATATTCAAACTATTGTGTAGCCAGACACAATCCCTG
This sequence comes from Cephalopholis sonnerati, assembly GCA_019142605.1. Taxonomy (NCBI): domain Eukaryota; kingdom Metazoa; phylum Chordata; class Actinopteri; order Perciformes; family Serranidae; genus Cephalopholis; species Cephalopholis sonnerati. Next base: position 1,844,398 of record JAGQAX010000012.1, read on the forward strand.
AAACCTCATCATGAGCTGCAGGCCTCAGCATGCTGAATACAAAATGGAGTGTAAATGGGACTGAGGATTAAGAGTGATCCACTCCGCACTGTGACTTTCTCACCTCTGCATCTCTGTAAGCCTATTAGACCACAAGAGCAAATCAAATGTGTTGCGGAAAAAAAACAGCGTAGTCTCACACAGCTTTTTATATTTGAAAGCTGAGATGCTGCACTAGTCATTTGAAGAGGTTTAACCAATTTCGCATCAATTTTACCAAAGTCACAAATGACATTATCATATAGTTCTCTCCTGTGTAGTACTTTAAACATGATATTTCCACTATCACTTTATTTTCAGGTTAAATTAATGAGATTATATTCAACATTTAGGAACCCTGTCTATGACATCTACACACAGGGATTCTTTTGGGGGGTTATGTTAATCCGCGAATGTAAACTCTAATCACGTGATACGTCAGTTTTGTGTAACGTGGTTACGTAATGGTTTTAGACGCCGATTGGGTGTTAGATGTTCATTCATCATACAGCCGGAAGTCGTCTCAGTAGGGAGAGAAGTAGAAGGCTGATTAACATTTTCGTGTACTGCAGCCTAGTGTTGTAAGTTCAGCTATGTAAATGACATATGAAATGTCCAGTTGTATTGAAAGCTGTCTTTCAACGTAAGGTAAGGGATATCTTTGATCTCACTCAGTGTGCTACGATGGCTGTAAATGACAAATGCACTTCAGCTAGCTATTCCACATAATCAGGCTAGCCAACTAACGTCGGGATAACTAACCTAGCACATCCGCTTCCGACATAACTCCTTGTTCGTTATTACTGTTTACCATAATTCTGGTGTTTCAATGCCTCTTAAACTTATTTATCAGCAGTAGGTAGCGTTAGTGAAAAATAGGCAAATGCTGTTGACGCTGCTTCACGACTAGCGGTCAGGCCAATAGGTAGCCAGTTAATTGCTACAGCAGCCCTGTTATTAAGTTATTAGAACATTAAAGTTGGAATGTAAATGTGTTTTTTAAGTTCTGTGTGAGATGATCAGACAGACAGAGACATGAGGTGAACTATCGCCGTGTGCTCCTTATAGGTATTGTCACTGCTTGAGAGGGCATACCAGGGCTAATGGTAGGTGCAGCCCATCACAAGCCCGCTGAATGCAATTAGTCATCTAACGCTACCTCATCATTAATTTAGTAAGGTACAAAGTGTCCGTTGTTGATTGAAAAGTGGTCCAGCTCGGTGGCATCAGTATCATCAGTTAGTGCCACAATATTAACCACTTAAAAGCATCGTTACACATTGAAACAGTGTGCTTAATGCCCAGCATAGAAATGACATTACTTCTCTGATGGCATTGAATAAGTATCTGCATTAACTGAGCATCAAAACGAGAGCTGGTTGAAATGTTATAATCTTGAGCTGGAGAGACAAATCCTGGAGCTGCTTCATTAATGGTGACTGAGGGAATAACGGCAAAGACAATGTGACAACAGGCTTCAGAACCAGAATCAAAGTTCTATGCAGAGTATTGCATGTTGAGAGGGATAATGTGGATTTTTTTGAAGAGGGGACATATGGAGTACTTATCTATAGTCTATCTATATTACATACAGTATATGACAGATGGCACACCACCAGTTTGGAGAAGCAGGCTGGAGTCAGACACTGAAGCTAAGCAATGTACTGCTGTGGAGGGGTCAGCAACAAAATGCATTTTAGCCACCTAAAAGTCCCACCAAAAAAGTCACTATCAGTTTAATTGTACACTATATTGAGAGTATTTTCACCGCTTTACCTTTCCTTTGACAGCCCGCAGCGTCAGTTCCCCATCTATGCTCTTGTCAATTCACCAGACTTCATGTATAAAAACGTTATTTTAGCTTGCTGAACACAGGAGCTGCTGGTCTACCACTTCTTTGATTATTTAGTTAGTTTGTGTTTTTGTTTGACAAACTAACCATTATAAATGCCAAAATCAAGCATCAATACAAACAAAATATCTGTTTGAGGCAGCAGTAGGCCAGTAACTCCTGTGCTCAGCAATGTTAAATCACTGTTTTTCTCAATAGAGTCTGGCATTGATGAGAGCAATATAATCATTTTCCCATCAGAATTCACTGTCTGACATTAAGGTAAAGCAGTAAAAACACTCTAAATATGGCATACACTTAAAGTGCTATAGATTTTGGCTAAAATATGTTTTGTTGCTGACCCCTCCACAGCAGTACATTGCTTAGCCTCCATGTCGGACTCCAGTCTGCTTCTCCAAACTGAGGGAGAGCCGACTAACATCTACTGTATAGAATATACTGACTATCGATAAATACAATACAATGGATAATACAAATGCGTTCGTAAATTCATATATTTTATTATTGATAGTTGTACTCCATAAATCATAGCATACTGAATTTAGTCGATATTGCTCAGACCTACTGGAAACCCTTATTCACTTCATTTGGATGAAATATCTTCATTATCTTACAACATGAGTGTGTGTTTAAAAACACACACTGATTAAAAAAAACAACCACCTTACCTTAAGATTTCTTAAGTGAACAAACCATTAAGTCAGTTATTGCCCCATTTTCAGCACCCCTACTCCAGAACTGTCATCTGTGTCAAAAAGTATAACCTTAAATACTGATAGTCTGACGCTGCAGCTAGGACAACAGATGTATGGATATGTACGTGGACACAGGCTGTCTAAAATCACTGAAATAGCATGATGTAAGTTTTGTTTTAGGGTGGGATTTTCTGGTCTTTCTTGATTCCCTGCCTGTTCTTGTTTTTCAGCTTGACCTGGGATGTCAGGGGAGGACATTAAATTCACTGGTGGATAAAGACGTCACACACCGTTCTATGTTTTCCTGACCTAGGCTTACGAATGTCCCGAACACTGACAGCTATGAGTGGCAGCACAGTGACCAGTGGCCAACAGCAGTGGTTGGGGCCCGGGCAGGCATCACAGCCTTCCCGGGGCCCCTATATCTCAGTCATCACCAACAGGTTAGCTCCATGTCCTCTCCTTTAAACTCACTGTAAGAAGAGCAAAATGATGACCAAAGGCAGGGATACTTTTTTTGTCTTTTTTTTTTAACCCCCAACTCCATAATAGGTGGCACAGCAGTGCAGTAGTTAGCACTGTCGCCTCACAGTAAAACGGGTTCCGTGTTCGAATGCAGGGTGGGGGAGCCCTTCTGTGGGTGTTCTGTGGGTTTTCTGTGGGTGCTCTGGCTTCACATCCCCATCATAGCTCCATCTGAGAATAAAGGAGATTACATGAACCAGAAGTCATTTTACAGCAATTCAGCAATTCAATTAACCTCAGCCTAATATTTCAAAAATGAACAAAGTATAAGCACAATTTTTTTTACCAGCCTGTCCAAAATTTTTGTTTGATTTTGAGTTGCTGCCAAGTCCATTTGGGCCTTATCAGGTGCTGAATGAGAAGATACAGCAAATTGTATCAAAATATATGAGCACTGGTAAATTTTTTTCCATATTTTCTGTATATTAGACACACATTAATGCATCACATTACATAGCAGTGATGCGGTGGTTAGCACTGTCGCCTCACAGCAAGAGGGTTCCTGGTTCGTACCTAGGGTTGGGGGCTCAAACCCAGGGTGGAGGAGCCCATAGGTGTGAATGTGAGTGTGAATGGTTGTCTGTCTCTATGTGTTAGCCCTATAATAGTCTGGCAACCTGTCAAGGGTGTACCCCGCCTCTCACCCAGTGACAGCTGGGATAGACTCCAGCCTCCCAGTGACCTCCAACAGGATAAGCAGTTACGGAATGAACAGAAATGAATGAACTCCATAATACATTTTGTTGTCATAGCTATATGTAAGATAACCATGGGAGGATATGTAGGAGTCTGCTCTGCATAGGATACAGTACGCTGTACAGTGGTGGAGAAAAGTTTTCGGACACCCCATGCATTTGTGAAATATTGCATTAAGAATCACTCTTCGTGCAATTTCTTTTAGTACAGTCACAGCCAAATTACTAAAGAAATCCTAAAAAAGCCATTAAAAACTTGTTCCATAAAATACATAAGAAATTTTGAGTATTGGGTCATTTTGGTACCAGTGATAGTGAAGGACATGCTTTTTATTAAAAGACACAATTTTTGTTGCCATGCTTAGTGTCTATATAAAGCCAGCACATTTGAAAGTTCTTCAGAGACAAAAACGGCTAAAACAAGGAACCTAACGCAGGAAACACGCCTGAAGGTACAGATTCTCAGCCAGGAAGGGTACAGCTGCCGCCAGATAGCCAGGAAGTGCAGATGCAGTCCTTCAGCAGTTGGATACACTCTGCAGAAATACAGATGAACCAACAGCTTGGAAGACAAACCAAGATCTGGGCGTTCAAGGGTTTCTTCAGCAAGAAATGACCGCATCCTGATCCGCATGTGCAGGGAAAACCACTGAATGACATCACAGGAGCTTCAGCAGCAGTGGTCAAACCAAACTGGTGTCCAGTGTTCCACCCGCACTGTACGTGGCCGACTTTTAGATCATGGCTTTAGGTCCTACAAGGCTGTCAAGAAGCCCCTGATCAATGAGAGACAGAGGTTAGCCCGGCGTCGTTGGGCCCAAGCACACAAGAACTGGACAGCCAGGAATTGGAAGAAGATTCTGTGGTCAGATGAGTCCAGTTTCCAGCTTTATCTTCCTCCTGCTAATGTGAGGGTACGCAGAAGGCCAGGCGAAGCATTATCTCCAGCATGTACAGTACCCACTGTCAAGCATGGTGGAGGCAGTATCATGGTTTAGGGATGCATGAGTGCTGCTGGTGTTGGTCATCTCACTGTCTGTGATGGCACATTGAACTCTGCCAAGTATTGTGCCATTCTCGAAGCCCACATGCTCTCTTCTGCACGTGCACTGTTCCGTCGAGGTCAAAACTGGATGTTTCAACAATAATAATAATGCCCCTTGCCACACATCCAGGGCCAGTAGAACTTGGCTGCAGGAGCACAGTATCCAGGTCTTAGAGTGGCCAGCTCAATCTCCGGACATGAGCCCCATTGAAAAACTGTGGTGGATTATCAAAAGGTCTGTTTCAAAGCGTAAACCAAAGAATTTAGAAGAATTAAAAGCAGTATTTCAAGAAGAATGGGACAAGATTACCCCTCAGCAGTGTGAAAGGCTCGTGGGGAACATGCCAGCCAGGATTAGAGCTCTACTGCGTGCTAATGGCAGGACTACTGAATATTAATTTGATGATGTGATGGTTTATTTATTTTTTGTTCAGTTTTGAACACTTTCTCTGTTAGTTGTTGACTTTGATACCGACAATGTTGAGAACTGACATATTGAAACTGTCAAGAATTTAGTTTTTAGTTTTTCTTGTAAACAATAAACAAAAAAAAGGTCATTTGTATTTGTTTGTGTCTGTCTAATGCAGCCACACCTTTTGAAACACAAAAAGATTTTTCCACAAATATTTCATGATAATATTTGAGATTCTGTAAAATTTTAAGGGTTTCCGAAAACTTTTTTCCACGACTGTATTAATGTACTTTGAGGCCCTGCTTATTATCATATTGTGTGAGTTTGCACTATTTAAAACTAATCACTGCAGGCAGGTTCCTAGTCTCCTGACTCCTTTTGCTTTGTATTGTAGGACTACCAACCTGGTGATCCGAGGGGCCATGCTGTTCTCTGTGGGTGTCTTTCTGGCCCTGGTGCTGAACTTACTTCAGGTGCAGAGAAATGTCACCCTCTTCCCACCTGATGTCATCAGCAGTATCTTCTCTTCAGCCTGGTGGGTGCCACCCTGCTGTGGCACAGCCTCAGGTATGTAAACCCCCCTTGCATAATGTGAAAAAAATCCTATCTGGTATATTTTCATCTATAAACTGAAAACAGACCATCAATGCTGCCCTGCGGTGTGTTGTATGATGTTTATCGGGGGGGGGGGGGGGGTCCTTTTATGAAAGCTGTTGTCTTGTATTTTTTTTCAGACAGTGTATCTAACCTCTGTAGTTGAGGGGACAGGTCTGCTCTGCAGCAGCAAACTGATATGATGCTGATTTACATTAGAGTTCATGTCAAGTGGAGGTTGAACCATCAACAGAAATTATAGAAAGCATTTTAATTAATTAATCTATCATAATTAAAATAATTGGAGACTGAGAACAAACTGATGTATGAGTCTGATAATATTTAATGATTGTAATGTATGTCAGTAATGCCCAATTTATTGAGTAATAATCTTGTCCTTATTTACAGACATTACTGTTTTTGAACGTGGGTAGCCTGTTATACAGAGATGTGTGAATACAATTTTGTTCAGTCACAAAAAAGGCTATAAATGGGATTTATTTATAATTATCTGCAGGAACAGATGAGTAGGCACTAATCATCAGCTTAGATGATGAACGTTTCCACGGCAACGAGCAAAACAGTCTCGAGGGCTGTCTGTCAGCCCCTTTGCAGTCTCTGCCCTCGCAGACTTTACATGATGAGAGTAAATATGTCACACTACATATAACTGAATGAAGTCCGCGAAGGCTCAGTCTGCAGATCCAGTGGGTGGACATTTGGATTCAGCCTCCAACTTGACCGCAATTTGCTGTCACTGCGAGGCACAGTTCATGTTGAACGAGCCTATTGATGAGTGTCGATGACGTGATCCTTGCAGTTAACTAATCATTAACCCCCAGACTTTCTCACACACATTGGCCTACACTGGTAGACTTGCTCCCTTGTGAAACATGAAAAAAAAAAAACGCCTGCAAATTTGCGGGTCACAAATTAGCGAGTAGTTGTAAAAAATACTAAAGAAGTTGGTCGCAATCTGGAGCCCTGTTGCTTTTGGAAACTGTTGCTCATTTCAGACAGTCTGTTTTAAATGGAGGTGCCATAGATGTAACATTTTTCTCACAATGAGTTTGAATTGTAAACTGTATCTGAAAATGATGATGGCCAAGATGGCGCCGCCTGAGTGGCAGCCTGTTACAGCAGCTCCGACCCCTTTCTGTCCTTTAAGTGTGTTTTTTGTGTTTTTAGTTGCTTTTATATTTGCCAATCTCACTCGTTCACATTCAGCAACGAATGTGAAACTGCTGAGATTTGTTTTATGTCTTTTTCTCACTTCTGGACTGTTTGAGGCAACTTTTGGAGACCCTTTCAGCCACGGATCTATTGTTTACACCCGCGATCAGCTGTTGGCGCTGTGCCAAACTCGCGTACTCCCCAACGAGAGACCGGAGATCCCCAAGGAGTTACGGAGAAGGAGACGGGGATGCAGAGCTGGAACTAAGCGTCGGGAGTGGAAAAGACGGTACAAACCATCTATACCGTCCGTTATTATGGGGAATGTAAGATCTCTCCCTAATAAGATGGACGAGCTCACGGCGCTGACCAGACTGCAGAGGGAGTACCGGGAGTGTAGCATGATGTGCTTCACGGAGACCTGGCTGAATGGATTAACTCCAGACTCGCACGTTGCTCTCAACGGTTTTCAACTTTTCAGAGCGGACAGGAGAGCAGAGGAGACCGGTAAGAGGAAGGGAGGGGGGATAGCGATGTATGTGAATGAGAGATGGTGTCACCCGGGGCACATCAGTGTTAAAGAGCAACATTGCACCAGGGATATCGAGCTGCTAGCTGTTAGCATTCGGCCATACTACCTCCCGCGGGAGTTCTTGCAGATTATCGCGATAACTGCGTACATCCCGCCGTCGGCCGATGCTGCAGCAGCTTGTGAGCTCCTACACACTGTTGTGTCTCAGCTCCAAACATCGCACCCCCAGTCCCTCATCCTCATCTCTGGCGACTTCAATCATGTCTCTCTGTCTGCCACCCTTCCAACTTTCACTCAGTATGTGGACTGCCATACCAGGGACCACAAAACACTGGACTTGCTGTATGCAAACATCAAGGATGCATACAGCTCATCACCCCTCCCCCCACTGGGCCGCTCGGATCACAACCTGGTTCATCTGTCCCCTGCTTACAAACCTGTGATGAGCAGACAACCCCCCACCACTAGGTATGTGAGACAATGGTCTGAGGAGACCAGCATGGCACTGAGGGACTGTTTTGGTGTAACTGACTGGGAAGTGCTGTGCAGTCCACATGGAGAGGACATAGACAGCTTGACCGACTGCATCACGGACTATATAAACTTCTGCGTGGAGAACACTGTACCGACCAGGAAGGTACGGTGCTTCTCCAACAACAAGCCGTGGGTGACCCCTGATCTGAAAGCGCTACTGAATGAGAAGAAGAGGACTTTCAGATCATGGGACAAAGATGAGATGAGGAGGGTCCAGAAGGACCTTAAGAGCGAAATAAGGAGGGGCAAGGACAGCTACAGGAGGAAGTTGGAGGAGCGCCTTCAACAAAACAACATACAGGAGGTGTGGAGAGGCCTGAATACAATCTCTGGCCACAACAACAACAGCAGGAGGGGCCCAGAGTCTGGAGACCGGGGGTGGGTGAATGAACTTAACCTGTTTTTCAACAGGTTTGATTCTGATCCCTCTTCCACTCACCAAAGCGCAAACCCAGGGCTCTGTCACCCTCCCCGGCACACCTCCTCCCCCTCCTTCAGGACATCAGCTGCACCCTCCCCACACCTTTTAATCCCCCTCCAATTCACACCTCCCTCCTCTACTCAGTCACCCCCCGCTGCAGCCTCTCCATAACAGCTGATCAGGTGAGGAGGGAGCTCACAAAGATCAAGGCGAGAAAGGCTACTGGTCCGGATGGCATCAGCTCCAGACTGCTGAGGGACTGTGCAGCTCAGCTCTGTCAGGTGGTTCTGCACATCTTCAACCTCAGCCTCAGTCTGGAGAAGGTTCCTGTCCTGTGGAAGACTTCCTGCGTGGTTCCTGTACCAAAGACTGCACACCCCAGGGAGCCCAACCACTTCAGACCTGTAGCCCTGACCTCCCACCTGATGAAGACCATGGAGAGGATCATACTCAACCACCTCCGACCCCTGGTGAGGACAGGACTGGACCCCCTGCAGTTTGCATATCAGGCAGGCATTGGGGTGGATGACGCTGTCATCTACCTGCTCCAACGAACACTGGCTCACCTGGATAACACTGGAAGTGCTGTGAGGGTCATGTTTTTTGACTTCTCCAGTGCTTTCAACACAATACAGCCATCTCTGCTCAGGGGGAAGCTGGAAGGAGCTGGAGTCGACCGTCACCTGGCTGCGTGGACCATCGACTACCTCACCAGCAGACCACAGTATGTGAGGCTTGGTGACTGTGTGTCTGATGTGGTAGTCTGCAGCACGGGGGCTCCACAGGGGACAGTCCTTGCCCCATTCCTCTTCACCCTGTACACATCGGACTTCAGACACAACACGGACAGCTGCCACCTCCAGAAGTTCTCTGATGACACAGCCATTGTTGGATGTGTGTCAGGGGGGAATGATCTGGAGTACAGGGGGGTCATCACGGACTTTGTCAACTGGTGTGAGATAAACCACCTTCACATCAACGCCAGCAAGACAAAGGAGTTAGTGATCGACTTCCGTAGGAAAGCGCCCCAGACAACCCCAGTGAACATCCAGGGTTTGGACATTGAGGTCGTGGAGGAGTACAAATACTTGGGTGTTCACCTAAACAATAAACTGGACTGGTCCACAAACATCAACGTCCTGTACAAGAAGGGCCAAAGTCGTCTCCACCTGCTGCGGCGGCTGAGGTCCTTCGGAGTGTGCAGGACACTGCTAAGGACCTTTTATGACACTGTGGTAGCCTCTGCCATCCTGTATGCAGTGGTCTGCTGGAGCAGTGGAAGCACGGAGAGGGACAGAAAAAGACTAAACAAGCTGGTCAGGAGGGCTAGCTCGGTCATTGACTGTCCTCTGGAGACCATCGAGCAGGTGGGTGAGAGGAGAATTTTTGCAAAGCTGATATCCATCATGGACAACACCTCTCACCCCCTGCATGAGACTCTCTGTGCACTGAGCAGCTCATTCAGCAGTAGACTGCTGCACCCACAGTGCAAGAAGGAGCGCTACCGCAGGTCGTTCATCCCGTCAGCTGTCAGACTCTTCAACAGCAACATCTGACAACACCAAATGTAGCACTGTCATGTCTGCTGCATGACTGCTTAGACTCTGTTTATCTACACATTCTGTGCAATATTCCTCATCTAAATATTTTTTGTATATATGTATATAAACTGTAAATTCTGTTAATACTCATTCTCAAAAGTGCCTTACTTTTTAAAATATATTTTTTTGTATATTTTTAACATACATATTTTCTATTTAATCTTTATTTAATTTTTTATAATACACTGTCCACTCTTGACTTTCTGTCTGTACTTTGAGCTGCTGTGACATGTGAATTTCCCCAGTGTGGGATCAATAAAGTTTATCTTATCTTATCTTATCTTAAAAACTACATGTCTTGATTCTTACTTTTTCACAGATTCCAAAAATGCATACGTTGTTGACAATGTGATGTTAGCAGAACAAAAAAGGTAAAATTGTATTTTGAAAGCACAGTGCAAAGATGCCAGCCATCACACACTGCAGCCCTTTACAGAACTTAAACCATAACCTCAACTGTGATTAGGTGAAGGAAATAACTCCGTTCACTTAAATTTCAAAGGGCCTGTGGCTCTGGCACAGTGTTGTGGATTAGGAGGGGCTTCCTTGTGCTAGCATTGCAGTGAAGAGTGTGTTTTCCACAGCTGGAGACAATGTGGATAATTTCATTAACAGCACAGTGGAGCTCTCTGATGCCAGAGCACACAGATAAACACTGTAAACTGCACTTTCAATAAATTTTTATCGAGCAGATAGAATACTGTAATATGTTTCCAAAGATATTGTGGTTATCTTTGTAAATTAAAAAATCTATCCACTTTAGTACACTGTTCTGTGTTTTTTTTTCATTTATAGATTATCCCTTATCGAGATCAGTTTGCAAACTACCAGTTAAGTTTGATAATGTGTATCAGTGGCCTAGACACGAGTGCATGGGGCGGCAGTAGCTCAGTCCATAGGGACTTGGCTTGGGAACCGGAGGGTTGTCAGTTCAAGACCCCGCAGGGTCCAAAATATGGAGTGTGGACTGGTAGCTGGAGAGGTGCCAGTTCACCTCCTGGGCACTGCCGAGGTGCCCTTGAGCAAGGCACCAAACCCCCCAACCGCTCGGGGCGCCTGTTCATGGGCTGTCCCCTCACTCTGAAATCTCTCCATTAAATGCATGTATAGGTCCTGTTTGTGCGTGTGTGTGTATTCGGACCTGTGTATATATGACAACGGAGTATAAACATTGAATTTCCCCTTGTGGGATTAATAAAGTATATAAAATTAAATAAAAAAAATGGTTTGGCACCCAGTGCACTAGACTAAGAGACAGAAAATAGTGCCCTCTTTTATATCAAGAATCAAGAATCAATTCTGAACTGCAAATTCGTGATACCAAGAATCAAAAACATACTGTAAGATTTCCTAATATTCCCACCTCATCATATATCTCATCACAAATAAGTGTCATCATAACTTCAATTAAAGCTAAAATTCTAATTCTTACTATTTGACAAGGCCTTAAGACTGCAGAGCTGTATTGATTAACTTTATCTATGTAGACACTACAATTAATCAAAGTGCAATGAGATATTTTTGATTTTCCTGAGATGAACAAATAGAAATTACGATTATTTAATGCAGTTGCATAAGAGTATACAAGCAGGAGTATAACTGCACACACATATACACACAGCCTTATATATGAATGCACAACATGCCCACCAGGCTCTACTTGCCAGCGTTATTGAAATGTTGTCCCCTGGGTGTAGAGCTGTGGATGGAAATGCAGCGCAGTGCCGTCTGTTCCCAAGTGGCTCAGCACAAAGCACAACAGCCCAAGGCTCTTTTCCTCTCCAGATACACCATGCCTCCTGCAGGAGTCTGTCGCTTCCACTTGTTGCCAGGACACATACTACACTTTGTCCCCCAGGGGAGGGCTACTGCTTTTTGTTGACAGTGCAGAAGTTAATTTGTTTTGAAGCCACATTAGTTAGGTCAGAGGTTATCACCATGTGAGCTGTGATGCATATTACTGCAGTCTTTTCCTGTTTTTCATAATACCAGTGGCAGTGTGTGAAATCAGCTTTTTGGCCAGGAAATAAAATAATTGGCAATTTCTTTTTAAGTATATTAGACATATTCAGATTCATTCATTCATTCATTCGTTCACATAAAGCATTTGACACTGGCCATGAAGTGGGGAGAATCATGCTTTAAGTCAGCTGACCTTCTGTAATAAATCATTACCTTTATGTGGGACAGCCATCCAGTCAAAATCCTGTTTTCATATACAGCCACAGTTTTGCTTAAATTTGATTGGCTGATTGGCTGATTGTCAAAGGAAGCCTGGCCAGCAGTGAGGAGATGTAAGAACAGACAAATATGAGATCATTCTGTATTTAACAGAGGCAGTGAAGTGTTACCATCCAGACATTTTTACCTATGTTACCTTTCTCTGTCTGTCATTCTGTGTCTCTCCGTGGTTGATTAATTTTCCAACAAGAAGTGTTAACAGTCACATTAAATGGAGGCTCTGGCCTGGGGGGCCCTGAACGTTTGGGCCTGGTAGGCTCATTCAATATCCCTTCCATGGCTGTATGTGTATACTATCAGAAAAGCATGGATGCTATCTGAATGCCTATTCTCAGCAAAACAATACCAGCAGACATGGTGGCTGTACCAGCACAGTAGTGAAAACTGCTAGGGTGTCCTCTTGTTTTTCTGTTCTCTTTATTCTCTGTCCCTTTCTCCCCTCACAGCGATGATTGGGCTGTTGTACCCCTGCATCGACAGCCGTCTGGGTGAGCCACACAAGTTCAAGCGGGAATGGTCCAGTGTGATGCGCTGCGTGGCTGTGTTTGTCGGTATCAACCACGCCAGTGCTGTATCCTTAAAGTTTGGAGGCTTTATGCATCTGTTATAGTTCTGTTCAGAACTTATATGTTGGCATAAAAACAACCAGTCTGTCTAAAGCCCCGTTTCCACTGAGCAGTAAGGTGCAGTATGGTTCAGTTCGGTGTGCTTTTTTCCTGTTTCCACTGCAAAAGGTGTGGATGGTACGAATGGAACTGTTCCAAACCATTACCATTTTTGGTACCCCTTTTGTTCAAGTACTAACGGCTGCGGTCCGCGGGAATGCCCATATCCAGTATGTCATTGTGGTTTGTTCAGGGAAAGTCGGGATTTCTGAAGCTCGGTTGAAACAGCGTAAATTGACTGTCGAATTTCATGTTGTTCTCCCCTACCACATTAACATTTACTATACGAATGTTTAACGACAAATGGAAATGGTGAAGTACTTGAGATGATTATTGATGTGAGGACACATTATTCCACCATGGCAACAATGTATAGTCTACTATTTGACTGAAGGCTGATTTAAAAATAATAAACATTCAGTGAACATTAAAACTGTTTTCAATAGACATTGCAATGTCTTCCGCAGCGACATATTGTATTTTTGCCAATAATAAATAGGTTTGTCACCGTTTATAACACTAGTAACAGAAACCCGTTAGGAGAATGGTCTAGCAGAATGCTAAGGAGTGGAGAAGTGACTGTCATTTCATTTATCAATTACACACAATCATCAGGCTACATCAATTATAAGATTGTAAAACAATCAGTAAAAGATCACATTATATAATTTACTTATCTTCCAATTATGTAGCCCTACACCAGTCTAATATCAGACTGAAAAAAAAGACCTTTGAAAACTTTTTACCACTATTTAGCCAACCTCAATCTATTAACCTCTCTGTTTATATTAGTTGTATTTATGTTGACTATTTTATTTACTCAAATTGTAACTAACAGAACTCAGGCTCCTGACCACTCCTGACCAGCCCTCTCTCTACAATTACATTTCTATAGAGGACATCCAGTACAGCACCATCTTTTGTACCATTTTATTTTTATTATTATATCTGATCTATTTCCTCACCTATACTGTGCTATGCCATGTCCTATGTCTCGATGTATCATACTAGCCCTCAGTACTATGCCTGTTTGCCACCACAGACTGATAAATCATCTGCAGCATCTTACTACAGATGTCTAGAGATAAATGACTTTTTTTTTTTATTTCAACAATTTATTCAAACAAAGAACAAAAATATATAAAACATTACCATCTGACTGAACTGCCATGACTTCTCAGTACTTGGACTTCTGTCACTCCTAAAAGGGAAGCATAACATGTCACTCAATTTGGATACAAAAGTAGAATGTTTGTCAATGATAACTAAAGTTATTAATTTAGTCATGAACACATTTACTCAATCTGGAAGAAATACAGGAAGGATAAGTATTTGTTGAGAATATAACCGATAGCTTGTAGTCATTCTGTCTTCAAAGTAACTAAAATGAACATTTCTAAAAAATAAAATCAAAGAATATGAGAGCTTTAAAAATTGTATTCACTGGCCAGGAAATGGGTGGGATGCTGTGGACATATCCACAAAAACAGAAGAACAACTGACCATTACATTCAAGATACACAAGGCTTATTGGTATAAGTGTTCTTTCCATTCAGGTTAATTCATTTATACAAACTAGTGCAGTGCCCGTAGGAAGTATGTATTTCTATCGAAAAGTGGAAGCTTAAGTAGATTTTTAATGTATGGCCAAATGAGGCTGTGTTCGATGGTTGGATGTACAAAGAGGTGTACATACTCGTACATAATGTTAATAGAGAAACTGTACATTGTGTCAGACATGAACGTACATTGAGATATGGAAAGACACGCAACATCATTAGGTTTCCTAGCTTTCTGTAGGCGAACAATCTTGAAATGGTAGCTAGCAAGCACGTAACCCTGCACGCCTGAAAGGAAAAACAAACGTCGCTGCGAGCTGTCCCACCACCCCAACCAAGCTCCAGTATCCCTTACATTTTAAGACAGGTGTACAAGATATCTAAAAACAACTTGTCAACCGCTTACTAACTACAATTAGGTGATCAGAATCTGATAGGCCTACCTTTGTTGACATTGGAATGCTGTGAACATTCCTACGTTATAATACAGCCTAAATAAAAACACAAAGGGTATATGAAGCACATTTATTTATGGTTTATAAAACGGGTGCTTCCCATCCTTAAATGTGATTGGCTGAGCCGCGTTCCATGCCGTTGTAAAATCAGTGTAACCCACTGGTAGACCGCAGCGTCTGTGTTGCTTAGCAACCATTCTGTCCACTCGATCTTGCTTGGTGGAAGAATTAATAGTTCTCAATTTTATTGTTGCATTATTACCAATAAATTGTTGATTTCTTTTTCGTGTGTGTTTATTTTATGGGCTATATGTAGGGTAACCGTTTTATAAAGCAATAAGCCCCTCAGCCGTTGTAAAATCACTGTAACTCACGGCTTCTCGGGGCTTATTGCGTAAACATATTTTCAGTTCATAATGTGCCCATCCTGCTCCTCTTTAGGAAAGTAAATTCGCTGTCCCATTTTTCGAGATATTTACAGGACTTCTTTGTTTTTTTTGGCAGGAATGCCTTCTCCTTCGTCACATCCATCCATCGCTGTCTCTTGTTCCGGGTTTGTTCCTGCTGTCGGCACTAACCTCGCGACAACTGCCACCCAGGCTACTGCAGGTGGCAGCTCTCGCGAGGCTAGTGATAGCTCAGTTTGGAGAGGTAGAGGAATGTTTTTTGTATTATAATACGGGAGATTTATGGGAGAATACTAATACGGGAGGACGGCGGGAAAGGGGGGTAAAATACGGTAGTTTCCCGGCCAAAACGGGAGACTTGACAGCTATGTCCGGCACCCGCGCCGTGGCTGAATCGCCCACTTCACGGATCCAGTGGACATCTGGGGTAAGCGTGTGCAAAGTTTTGGGTGACGCAGAGCAGTATAGCGGTAGGTAATTTGATCTTGTATTCCGTGAGGCGTGGCTACAGCTGCGTCAGAGAGTGCGACAGGCTGACTGGTTACATGGAGGTGTATGGGATTTAAACTTTTAATGATAACGTTGTGAATATCAATCCAAAAAACTTCAAAATGACGGATGCACAACATCGTGCCATGCGCAAGTCATATCCGAAAGCTCAGGTTGATCTGACAAACAGCCAGAGAGATATGCGAGCCACAGACACACAGACACACAGACACACAGACTGACAGACAGAGATTTCTTGCTTTATAGATAGACTAGTGCAGTGCCCGTAGAAAGTATGTTTTTCTATCGAAAAGTGGAAGCTTAAGTAGATTTTTCATGTATGGCCAAATGAGGCTGTGTTTGATGGTTGGATGTACAAAGAGGTCTACATACTCGTACATAGTGTTAATAGAGAAACTGTACATTGGGTAAGACATGAACGTACATTGAGATATGGAGAGACACGCAACATCATTAGGTTTCCTAGCCCTCCGTAGGCGAACAATGTTGAAATGGTAGCTAGCAAGCACGTAACCTGCATGCCTGACAGGAAAAACAAACGTTTCCGACCTAGCCATACTTTGGTATGGGAAGTTTAGGCAATGTTTTAGTCAATCTAACCATGTTGTAGCCATGTCAGCAAACACCATGAGCAGATGAGAACAGCGTGGTGAAACTTAAGAAATACTACTTACCCATGAGATTACTGAAACATGTCATGTTAATGCAAACTGCACCACTTCATCTATTCCTATATGGGGGAGGGACGAAAGGGAATGCCATAACCCCGGGTGTACACTGGATCCGTTGCGTGCGTGGTCCGGCCGTGGCACGGACTCCTCCGTCCTGTGCCGGGCGTCAATGTCCACTGGAAGCGTATCTATAGCAGCGCGCACGCGAGCGGCTGGAATTGATCACGAGATCATGATGTCACACAATAATTTGCGGAAACACTGGAGGTAAAAAGACATCAACAAACAAAGAAAAGATTTCTCTATCTGCCGGGGGCCACAAACTTTGACGTCATGTTGTTGTAGCGATGTGAAATACGCTCCGGAGTTTTCATGGGTGTTTTTATTTTGAAAATTGACCGGATACTCTTGTCTTTTCTGCGCCTGGCTTCCTGTTTGACTCATTTGGTCTGTGGAAATTGACGCTTCATCGCGCGGCGTCCATCAAAAAATAGACCTGGCGCATATTTTTAGCGGAGAGCCGAGCCGCTTCTGGTGGAGCAGTTTACATTGACTCGAATGGCCGCGATTAGCTCCAGCACCATACCTGTCAAGTTTTGGATTTGAAAATAAGGGAAATTTTCCGGCGCGCGCTGCGAGCCGTCCCACCACCCCAACCAAGCTCCAGTATCCCTGACATTTTAAGACAGGTGTACAAGATATCTAAAAACAACTTGTCAACTGCTTACTAACTACAATTAGGTGATCAGAATCTGATAGGCCAACCTTTGTTGACACTGAAATGCTGTGAACATTCTTACGTTATAATACAGCCTAAATGAAAACACAAAGGGTATATGAAGCACATTTATTTATTGTTTATAAAATGGGTGCTTCCCATCCTTAAATGTGATTGGCTGAGCCGCGTTCCATGCCGTTGTAAAATCAGTGTAACCCACTGGTAGACCGCAGCGTTTGTTTTGCTTGGCAACCATTCTGTCCACTCGATCTTGCCTGGTGGAAGAATGAATAGTTCTCAGTTTTATTGTTGCATTATTACCAATAAATTGTTGATTCTTTTACGTGTGTGTTTATTTTATGGGCTATATGTAGGGTAACCGTTTTATAAAAGCTATAAGCCCTGAGAAGCCGTGAGTTACAGTGATTTTACAACAGCTGAGGGGCACTGAACGCCCCGTATTCCGTGAGGCGTGGCTACAGCTGCGTCAGAGAGCGCGACAGGCTGACTGGTTACACGGAGGTGTATGGGATTTAAACTTTTAATGATAACGTTGTGAATATCAATCCAAAAAACTTCAAAATGACGGATGCACAACATCGTGCCATGCGCAAGCCATATCCGAAAGCTCAGGTTGATCTGACAAACAGTCAGAGAGATATGCGAGCCACAGACACACAGACCGACAGACACACAGACTGACAGACACACAGACTGACAGACACACAGACACACAGACCGACAGACACACAGACTGACAGACAGAGATTTCTTGCTTTATAGATAAAGCAAGAAATCTCTGTCAGTCTGTGTGTCTGTCAGTCTGTGTGTCTGTCAGTCTGTGGCTCGCATATCTCTCTGACTATTTGTCAGATCAACCTGAGCTTTCGGATATGGCCTGCGCATGGCACGATGTTGTGCATCCGTCATTTTGAAGTTTTTTGGGTTGATATTCACAACGTTATCATTAAAAGTTTAAATCCCATACACCTCCGTGTAACCAGTCAGCCTGTCGCGCTCTCTGACGCAGCTGTAGCCACGCCTCACGGAATACAAGATCAAATTACCTACCGCTATACCGCTCTGGGTCACCCAAAACTTTGCACATGCTTACCCCGGATGTCCACTGGATCCGTGAAGTGGGCGATTCAGCCACGGCGCGGGTGCTGGACATAGCTGTCAAGTCTCCCGTTTTGGCCGGGAAACTACTGTATTTCACCCCTCTTTCCCGCCGTCCTCCCGTATTAGTATTCTCCCGTAAATCTCCCATATTATAATAAAAAAAAAACAACAACATTCCTTTACCCCTCCAAACTGAACTGTCACTAGCCTCGCGAGAGCTGCCACCTGCAGTAGCCAGGGTGGCAGTTATCGCGAGGTTAGTGCCGACTGCGGGAACAAACGGAACAACAAAAGAGAGAGATGGATGGATGTGACGAAGGAGAAGGCATTCCTGCCAAAAAAACAAAGAAGTCCTGTAAATATCTTGAAAAATGGGACAGCGAATTTACTTTCCTACAGAGGAGCAGGATGGGCACATTATGAACTGAAAATATGTTTAAGCAATAAGCCCCGAGAAGCCGTGGGTTACAGTGATTTTACAACGGCTGAGGGGCGTTCAGTGCCCCTCAGCCGTTGTAATCGTCTTAAAATGTAAGGGATACTGGAGCTTGGTTGGGGTGGTGGGACGGCTTGCAGCGAGCACCGGAAAATTTCCCTTATTTTCAAATCCAAAACCTGACAGGTATGGTGCTGGAGCTGATCGCGGCCATTCAAGTCTATGTAAACTGCTCCACCAGAAGCGGCTCGGCGCTCCGCTAAAAATACGCGCCAGGTCAATTTTTTTTAACGGACGCTGCACGACCAAGCGTCAATTTCCACAGACCAAATGAGTCAAACAGGAAGCCAGGCGCAGAAAAGACAAGAGTATCCGGTCAATTTTCAAAATAAAAACACCCATGAAAACTCCGGAGCGTATTTCACATCGCTACAACAACATGACGTCAAAGTTTGTGGCCCCCGGCAGATAGAGAAATCTTTTCTTTGTTTGTTGATGTCTTTTTACCTCCAGTGTTTCCGCAAATTATTGTGTGACATCATGATCTCGTGATCAATTCCAGCCGCTCGCGTGCGCGCTGCTATAGATACGCTTCCAGTGGACATTGACGCCCGGCACAGGACGGAGGAGTCCGTGCCATGGCCGGACCACGCACGCGACGGATCCAGTGTACACCCGGGGTTATGGTATCCCTTTCGTCCCTCCCCCATATAGGAATAGATGAAGTGGTGCAGTTTGCATTAACATGACATGTTTCAGTAATCTCATGGTAAGTAGTATTTCTTAAGTTTCACCACGCTGTTCTCATCTGCTTATGGTGTTTGCTGACATGGCTACAACATGGTTAGAATGACTAAAACATTGCCTAAACTTCCCATACCAAAGTATGGCTAGGTCGGAAACGTTTGTTTTTCCTTTCAGGCGTGCAGGGTTACGTGCTTGCTAGCTACCATTTCAAGATTGTTCGCCTACAGAAAGCAAGGAAACCTAATGATGTTGCGTGTCTTTCCATATCTCAATGTACGCTAATAATGCTAACAACGCTAACGCTAACGCCGCGTAAGATAATGTTACCACACAAGCTAAATGTTGACCATTAACCTACCAAAATACCCTAAAGTTATACAACAACAATATACAGCAACAAAAGCGCCATGAGATGTGAATAAAGTTTTTCATTGATTACATTTATTGTAGCAATGTAATTTCACTCACCGACATGACTTTGCAACAACTAGGATTTTCCTGTCTTCTTGCCGGGAGGGAAGATGGGAAGGGTTGGACTAACTTGAGGATGATTTATAAATGTGGAATTGTGGGCGGGGCTGTGCCTTTGTGGGTGGGGCTTGATGTCCAGCCCCGCCTTCCCGCAGGCCGCAGCCGTTACCCTCTCCTTTTGTTGGGGTACCTAGCACATAGATCTGGTACCAAAAGGTGGAGCTATGAACACTGCAGTCTGTTTATTGGTCAATAGCGGACTCTTGCTCAGGGTTGAGTTGTGGCTGGTTTTGAGGCAGAAGCCACTGTCGTATCGCAGAGAGTTTTATTAGTAAACTGTCACTATAAAATATAAAGATGTTTTGCTGCCTCTTGCAGCAACCATGAGAAAATCTAACTTAATTCACTGGGCTGACTGCCAGGATTTTTAAGGTGGAACATTAACTCGTAATGTTTCTCAATGCACGACCTGACAAAGTTACTCAATCAACACACCTTAAATATTCTATCTTACAACTTTGACCATTACTTTAGTTTTTATATGACAGACAGTTGTAGTAATGTGTGGATCTTCAAGCGCTTATATGTATTAATTTCGGCCGAATTATGTAAACTGCACATATTCTAATCCTTACAGGGAGAAAAGAAAAGTGTTGCGTAGTGTCGCGTGACTAAACACATGAGCTTGCCTTAGAAGGACTAAATGCACAAACCCGCAATTTTTAAATATCACATGGAGAGAGACTCTCACTGAAGCCTGTTTTATTTTGTTCTGAAAATGTCGGCGTGCAACCCCGATCTGTGGACGTTAAAGGAGGTGCAGACTTTCCTCTGTGTTACCCATAATGAGGAAATACAGTGACTGCTGGACGGAGCAACCCCGCCCACATTTAAGGGTACAGTTTGCGGTGGAAACGCTAGGGTCTAGGTACCATGTCTGAAGGGTACTTTCGGTTCCAAAGGTACCATACCGAAAATGTTTGGTGGAAACGGGGCTTAAGACTTTGATAGGCTAGACATTTTTTTCCCCTGTCAGTGTAGGCAGTGGTTTGTGTGTGCACTGCACACCAGTACTTACTGCAGTGAATGCAGTGCTTTTTTTCTCAGGATTTGCTGGCTATTGGGCCAAAGGTAAAGCTGTACATACATCTCCACAGCACCACTGCACTCTAACACAGCTATGTAAATAAAGTTTTAAACCACCAGCTGTTGACTGCCTGGTCCTTGACTATACCTCTGTCAGAAAGTGGACTTTGCCAACAACGTCCAGCTGTCTCTGACTCTGGCGGCGCTCTCCATTGGTTTGTGGTGGACGTTTGACCGCTCCCGCAGTGGCTTTGGCCTGGGAATCAGCATTGCTGTGTTGGCAACACTGGCCACCCAACTCCTGGTTTATAATGGAGTCTTTCAGTAAGTTCCCTCCCAACTAGTTTGCATATTGATATGGTGTGGAAGCAAATGAATTAAAAAAAAAAAAGGAACATCAACAGAGAGGAAGAAGAAGAGGGTGCGGGTGAAAAAGTATTCACCCCCCACCCCTTACTGTTTCATGTTCACCATCAGTCGTACTAAAAGTTGTGTGAAGCTGCTGCTTGAAAACTTCCTTATTTCGCTGCTTCACAATGAAGGTTTTTATATAGCAAAATAACAGGGGACTTTTATTGTGAAAAATCTGCAGGAAATGAAATGTGTATCACTGAATTAGGGGAACTTTTGGCAGCCCTGTTGTAATGGAAATGCAAATCCCTGCCGCACTGGGCTGATGGCCAAAGCCAAGCCAGCCCATGACTGTTGAAAAAGGGTATTGGTCTTCATGGTTCCATTTGCTTAGTGGTGCAGACTCTGGGGCCTTTCAGATCAGGTTTATATGTACTTAGATCTTGTGACACTTTAGGTGTTTTCACACTTGGTCCTTATCAACCCTCTAAATGGACTCAGTGGCGACTCAGCATTTTTTGCGCATATGCAAACACTCCAAGAGAACTGAGTCCCTTTTCTGTCAGTTCACTTTTTGGTCCACTTTAGGAGGACTATATGTGAAAACACCCTTATTCAGGGGTGTCATAGCAAAGCGGGTAAATATGAATGCATGCACTACTTTATAGTTTTTTAATTTTCAACATTTTTTAAAACAAGGTTTTTTTCATGTCAGTTTAATAAATTGGACTATTTTGTGTAAGCCCAATGCAAAAAAAATCCAAATAAAAATTAACTTAAACTACAGGTTGTGACACAACACAAGAGAAAAAAACAGAAGGGTGTCAATACTTTTGCAAGGCACTCTTCATCTTCCACCAGCGATGCCTAGTCTGGCTAAGATTCCTCATCAAAATGTTTGCAGGTTAATACAAAAATAAAAAACTGAAAAATGGTTTGTTAAATGAGTAACAGGGATTTCAGTTTGATTTAAAGAAATACTGGAGCACATTTCTGATGACAAAACAACCTTTTCCACACAAAGCTGAAACAGTTTCTTTTTGGTATTTGAAAACTTGATTGCTTCTCCTAAAAATTGATGGTGAATTTGGGGCGTTGGGCCCCTCCTACACTGTCCTATCATTAAAGGCACAAAAAGCCCCCCAAAAAAAAAAAAAATCTTAAAAAAAGTATTTCACCCGATTGTTAAACAGCTGTTATGTGCTTCCTCTTTGTGCAGGTATACTTCTCCAGACTTCCTGTATATTCGCTCCTGGTTACCTTGCATCTTCTTTGCGGGGGTGATAACTATGGGAAACATAGGACGGCAGCTAGCCTTGGTAAGACATTATGCTTTGCAAAGAATTCTGTTGATTTAGTGTGAGAATTACGCTCCTTTCTTCAGATGGACAGTAAATCGAATTTAAAAAAAGTATCAGATAGTGTTATATACTCAAAGAAACTGGCCGTTAATGTGGATTCAGCTGTTACCTGCACTTGTGTTTTTGTTTTGTTTTTTTCAGTACGAGTACAAATTCATTCAGGAAAAGATCCATCAGGACTGAGGGATCTCTCCACCAGACCTGTGCTCAGAATGGCATTGGCTTTGCACCACCTCAAAGCTAGAGGCTGGCTGCTGAAGAACATCTGCATGCAGCATAAGCCAGGACTGGCTGGCCCTGAATGAGCCAGATAGTCATGTCAGTGAGACATGAGCTCCTGATTGGCTGCCTGGTGGTTTCAGCTGGACAAGACAGTATTTTTGATTGGCTCTTGTCAGGCCATTCAGAGCTTGGGGCGGCTACTACCCAGTGACATTTTAACCTGAGCTGCACTGAACAAGGAGCACAGAGTTTGTTGTGTTTTCTTTTTTCTTTGGTGCAGTTTATCTCTTCTTACCTGCAGGGGGATTAGCGGTGAAGCATCTATCATTCTTCAGATCGGCTCCAGTGTTTGAAGGTTTTGGCTCCGTTATGCCAAACACAGTCGCACAGGGGATCAGGTTTAAAGCCTGCTCTTATCTTCTGAGTCTTTCACATCCTTCACATATCAGTGGGGAACACACAGCCTAGTTAACTTATATCTAGACAGATATGCATCTGTACACCAGACCTTTTATTCAATGTAATTAGCTTATATCTACAGAGAAGTTGTCTTGATAAAGGAATGATGATGTGTACTGTGTGATTGTCTGCACTGGCTGTGAGGACATAGGGTGTTTGGTGTTCACCTGTAGTGGATCTCTGATAGCTACACCTGCCCTGTCTGTACAGTATCAGATACATGAAGAACAGTGCTTTCTTACTGATTGTGTTAAGCTCTGAGAGTTTTGGTTAGAAGTGAATGGTACAGTTGGAATATACACAGGCTTAGGAAATTAATTTCATCTATACATGAACACAGGCTTGAGTTTTAAGCATAATCAGACTTTTTTTTTTCTTGAACAAATTCCTTTGTTTTAGGACCATTTATTTATTTGATTTTAAGTCTTCATTTCAGGGAACAAGATTTATCCAAATACACATCTGTAGCCTTTACAGCTTCCTGGTTAAAAAAGGGCAACAAGTGGCATTTGCTTTCCCCAGACCAGCAGGAATGCCAAATTTCTAAACTCTTGTCTTCTTGACTAAAACTTGATGGGAATCCTTTATGAACCATGACTGTTGAATACCTAAGTTATATGACAGTAAGTAATGGAGATCAATAGGTACAACTTAAAGTAGGACCAAATAAAGCAGCTTGGGTGGGTGTTAAGATAGTTTGTATGATCCTATGTAACTCACTGTTATCTTAATATTTACAGATATAACTCACACATTAGCATTGAACTAACACTATAAACTGACAGTTTGTTTTCACTGGGTTACGTATAGTGTTATGAGTGTGAGGTATTTTCAGAAAAAAAAAGTCCTTAGGATTCTGTGTCTGGACATAATTTGATGCGCCCTTGTCAGTCATGCATATATTCCTTTGTTCTGAGGTTGATTTGATAATTCACTGTTGGTTTGGTAATTCAGTAATTCACCATTAAGTGCTGCTGTCCACAAAACACCTGCACATCTAGTGTTAAGCAGTGTTAAAGTCTTCTGTGTATGCAGTAGGTGGTAGTTGCATGGATGGATTGAGAGCCCTCCTCGTTGAAACTAATTAAAAATACAGAATACATGGGTCGATAATAAAAACAGGGAGCCCTTGCATATCTGGAAGAGGTATGACTGGAGCATTCATGGGGCATTTTTATAACACGATCTGATAAAACTTGATAGGTCTTATTACAGCATTTAAAGAAACTATAAAAACAGTGTTTTGTTATATTCCATGATAAGGGTTAGATGATGTGCAAAAACATGATGGAGAAACCTTTTTAATACATTCTTAGAAGGGTAGCATATTTTATATCAGCATTGCAGCAACTGTACTTTTTTTTGTGAAATATGATGACTTGTTTTACTTCCTTAAGGATGATTTTTTTTTTGTGGTTAAACAGTTCCACTCACTGAAGCAACCTCTGAAACCTGAACATGTGCAATTTGTTGGTTTAATAAAGACAATGGCCATTTGGTAACTGCTTGTTATGTCTGTTTACTTGATACAGGTTTTATGTCTCATCCAGACAGTAACATAAGCAGGTAAAGTGCAGTGGAGAGTACATACCTAATGATGGAAGAAGAGGTCTGCAAGAGTAGAAATCTGCAGGGAAAGTATACTGTAGAAATGAATAAAAGATTATTGTAAAAGTATCATCAGGAAATCCATAGTGAGATTAATGAGGTTCCAAGAGTGTCCTGGCCAAGATAGCAACAATACAAGTTCCAACAATCCACATAAAATAGCTAACAAAAAACTACATGTAACAAAATCAGAATTAAACACAAATGGTATAAATAATGAAATAAATTGGATTTCATCATAGCAAAAACATAGTGCCCTTAAACAAAACAAGAGCTATTAAAACGTATTATAAGGTAAGATATAATAAGCTAGACCAATCTAAAATATAAAATTAATGTGATTAACAAAACAAAATAGCCCTGAAAGAAGAAACAACACAATGACAGGAATATAAAGATAGAAAATGGAGTTCCCTCTATGCTTGTGAAAAAAAGAATACTAAGGGACTGCTCATTATTTATGAGAGGGAAGAGGGTGGTGCAAAAAAGTTACTTTGATACGTTTAGATCAGCAATGTCTGTAACTGATCCTGCCAAAGTTTCGGGATGACTGAACAAATGGTCTGGGACGAGTTTGCAAAAGTATGATTTTGATAAAATCAAGAAAAGTTGCAAAATTTGACATTTTTAGAGCAGAAGTCCATTGGAGCAAAGATGCATATGAATTGAGAAATTCATATGGAGAAAGAATTTTGACTCTAAGCCAAGCCGTTCTTCAGATAATTGCAAAAATGTAAAATTGATTGTTACTGTGCCACCTGTGTCTTTTATTGTGCCTCGGTAGTGGGTGGAATAGCAGACCTGGAAAGACTATAAAACCTTTGTTTATATGACCTAGTGTGTAGAAGTTGTAACCTAATATGGAAAATACAATGGAAATTAAAAACAGTGATGTATGCTAAGTTACACTGATTAATAAATATGTTGAGTGTACGTTTACAGGTATTCATACAGTGCATATATCTAAGCCATAATGTATCAATTTATATACATATCATATTTATATGCGTAGCTCATAATTCTGAAATATAAAAATGTAAACAAGTATCCAATCCATCCAATCCAATCCATCTTTATTTATAAAGCACAGTTTAAATAAACTCAAGGTTTCCAAAGTGCTGTACATTAAAAAATAGACAGTAAAATAGACATTAAAAAACAGAAACATAATACATAAAGAGTAAAATACCTGTGCACATAAAATAAACAGTCTAAGTGGTGTTAAAAGCCAAGGAAAAGAGGTGCGTTTTAAGAAGAGATTTAAAAGTGGCCACGGAAGAGGACTGCCTGATGTGCAGCGGCAGTTTGTTCCAAAGCTTAAGGGCGGCAACAGAAAATGCTCGGTCCCCTCTGAGCTTCCGCCTTGTTTTGGGAACAACATCGATTAGGAGCGTAAGGGTGCAGAAGCTCAGAGAGGTACACTGGGGCAAGGCCATTTTGGGCTTTAAAAGCAAATAAAAGAATTTTAAAATGAATTCTAAAATGGACGGGTAGCCAGTGAAGTGAAGCTAAAATCGGTGTAATGTGCTCAAACTTTCGAGTGCCAGTTAAAAGACGTGCAGCTGCATTCTGCACTAGTTGCAGACGTGCAATGGAGGACCCGCTGACCCCCATGTAAAGTGCATTGCAGTAATCAAGCGGAGTGGTTACAAAGGCATGTATTACCGTTTCAAATTGCTGTCTGTGCAGAAAGGGTTTAATTTTAGCAAGCTGTCTTAGCTGGAAAAAGCTGGTTTTTACCACAGCTTTAATCTGGCTGTCGAACTTTAGCTCCACGTCCACTTTTACCCCCAGATTGTTAACAGTACATGAGGGACTGTTATTTATGTATCTGATGAGGAAAGTGGTTGGGGTGTGACCTCATTTATTTGATGGGACAGTAGTAATATGAAAGGGTTTGAGAGAGAGGGTATGACAAGCAGGTTGGGATCAAGCCTGTGGCCAGTGTGGTAAGGATGTAGGCTTTGTACATGGGGCGCCTGCTCTACCAGGTGAGCTACTCAGCACCCTGACTTTGTGGGTTTTATTTTATTTTTATTTATTTATTTGTTTGTTTGTTTGTTTGTTTGTTTTGTGTTTTTATTTTGACCCTCCTTGAAGCTGCAAATATTTTTCCTTGAGCCTCCCTGAGTAACTGGTGGAAAATGTATGACCCTCCCTCCACCATAAATGAGTTATTAGATATTTAAAACTTACCCATGTTTGAAAGTTAGGGTTATGCATTCTGGTAAGTTCAAGCATGCTGGTTCATGCAAATGTGGTTATGTATAAAAAGAATACAAGTATTTCCATTTGTATGCCCCTCCCTTAAACAAAAATAAAAAAAATCTAAGTCCCTCTCCAATGATTAAAAAATTATTTGACTCGCCTCCCCCTTTTTTCACATCCCCCTCTGCCTAACGAACAGTCCCTAAATGAAATTATTTGAACTTTGACCAGAATATACTTTGTGTGGGATATCTCGTAGGATAAGCTGAGATGTCTTTGTTGTATTAAAAGTCTCAAACCTATATGAAGCTTAAGGTAATTAAGCAGAAATACTACGTATCTGGCACAAACTCTAAAACACAAACTGTAGAGCCACTGCAAAATTGCACACATCAACTGGTATAGTGTTCACTGCTAATGTGGATTAATGTGTCCTGTCTTGTAGCAGCTCCCACAGACACAGGCTCATATAGACAAAAGTAATTAAGATGAATAATCAGGATTTAAAGAGCCTTTGTTTGCATTATTGCTAAATTCCAGGATAAGAGCACCGTTTCTCTGTGGTTTACATGAGCGTATGAGGCAATTTGCTGTGTGAATGTTATTGTTCAAGGCTAACTAGGTAGTAAAACAATAGGCGTGATGTGTCATAGCAGTAAGTGCTGCTCTGAAGAGCTAAACTCCCCAACACTAATGAATTCATTAATCTCTCTATTTATTCCTGACAAGCAATTATCTCCTCTCACAGAATGAGGGTCAGGAGGCAAGGTTGAGAGCTCTCACATATTTGCTGAGGAGGAAACATTCAAAGGGAGCCAATTGCTGCTGTCCTCATACATCTGTTCCTACTCATTTTTCTGTTTTGGTCAACACTTTGATACACCTCTTTAAAAATCCTGAGTATGATGATTCAGGTTGGCCTCCTGGTTTTGAACTTTTATCCAAATCTAGATTTAAGTTATTGACATCAGTGGCCACATTCTGTCTTATACAGTGGCGTATCTATGGGATGGCAAGAGCTGCAGCTCTTGCCACCCCATAGAGCTGCCATAGCAGTTACCAATCCACCTCACTTGCAACTAAAACTATAAGATAGTGTGGTTTCATTAAGCAATATATACACTAGTGCATTTGAAGTCAATGAAATGAGGCAATATTTTGCGCAAAGATTTGTCCACAAGACTTCAGCAAAAATTTGTATGTAATCCCAGGCTTCATAAATTTGTTTGACCCTGTGGAAAAAGTTCAGTCAGAGGCTGAGCTGCCAAACACACACAGACAAGGGCACAGGGGGCTAAAGAATAAGGCCAAAACAAAAGTGCCAAAAACTGCAGTTCTTTGAATGTCCACCTAAGGCTGGCTTCAGAAGCCAGTCAGTCCCCACAGACCCCCACACAGCTTTATAGAAGAAATAAACATGTTTACAGCCTGGTACAAAACAGTTTTGGTCTCTACAGCTATTTCCCCCCCTCTATTAAACTGTACAGGGAGTGCATTTTTATATATCTCACTCATTTTTATTATAATAAGATTATTATTATTCACTCACATTTTATTAAGGCTTTAAGTTATGCGTAATTAAGGGTGTGACCGCTTTAAGTGACGGCCGTCTGCAAATAGTGTCATTGGCCTCAATTACATCCATCCCTCACTCCTCCACAGCTCCAGTTTCTCACTCAAATATGGCCTCTTCTGGTTCCAAAAAAACAAGATGGCCAATATGCCAAACTCAAGGCTTCAAAATGGGAGTTCATAAACCAATGGACGACATCACGGTAGCTACATCCATTATTTTTTGCAGTCCTTTGCTCTAGCCTACAGCTAACATCTGTACAGTTGGCACAGCAGTACATAACACACACAGCCCCCTCATTCACTGAAGATTGAGGTTCTAACTCAGAGGGCTCTGGTAAAAATGTTGGGTTTTTCAGTTAAAGAAGTCAAACCTAGCCAAATAAGGATATTTCATTTTTATTTACCCATGTCTTCTCTACCATTAATGAACCCTCTGGGACCACAAATAGTCGAAGTATTGATGACGGGTATTTATTTACAGATGTTTAGAAAAGTTGGTGCATGCTGTTTTAGAAGTTACCTGGCTAACTGTGTAATCCAGAGGCCTGTACTATGAAGCAGGTTTTGGAGTTAGCGAGGTAACTTAAGGGTTAACTCTGGGTTTTCAGCACTACAAAGGTGGTTCTCTTTTTACCAGCATAAATCACTGTGGTAACTTATGCTGAACATGTTCAGAGTATCGGATCACAGCCTGTTAACATCTGGACCACTGACCTATCACGTCACCGAAGAAAAAAGCATCCATGGACAAAAGTCCAGAGTCTCAGGTAAGAATAGAATAGTCTATATATTGTTATATGTCAGTAGAATTGTTTCATTGTTCCAGGGCTCTGTTTCCACAGGTTTTAAAACAGAGCTTCTAACAAATGGAGAGATCGTTTAAAACACCAAAAACATTATTTTAGTGGTATTTTAACTTATTTGAAAAGTTTATTTTTTTGTGATGGTGTTGCGTATTTTATACACAGATTCCATCACTGCAGCTTAAATAACATGAGACACCTGTGTGACAAGAACTAGGGAAAAAAAGATAATATTTTATCACAAACATAATCCACACACTGTTAATTGGCTCCCGTGATTACAAATGCAACATTTGGGTCAGATAGACCTCATCAGTCAACACCTAGGCTCCTTTTCCACCCTTTATTTACTTTGGTGGCAGACACAGTCTGGCATTACTCTAAAGTATTTTATGTGACATATAGTTTTTTTTGTCATCTTCCAACTAAATAGCAAAAAGTACTCTATATTAATTTTCACATATAGCCTAGTGACACTTACAGCATGTAATTTAAGTCTCGTACAACTGTAAATTTTTGGATAGCATTTTCAAAGAGTTCAAGTTCAAGAGACATTTTCCATTATAAAATTTAAGAGAAGACATTTTACTGTCTCACAGTGCCAAATACTTTTGGTACCATTTCACTACACACGATGTAAAGCAGCCTATGTCATTCATGGTTCTCATGATGTTGCTGGTGATTAACACCCCCACCTCTTCCACAAGAACACATTCATGGCTGAATAGGAAAACCCAGAGTTGACTGAACAAGTTGATAACCAGCTTTGGAGTACTGATCATCCAGACAGCCAATGTGATGGGTTAATCAAGCCAGATAACAAGAAGATATCCTGGGTAAGTTGAACTGGCTTCATAGTACAGGCCTCTGTACTCTGTTTAAGGCAGGTGTCTGAATGATGGACACTGCATACAAAACCAAAGCTGACATTCCTGCACTTTTCCATGAGTAGTGGGGTCTTGTATTTTTTTGAAAATATATAAATTTTTAATATGTTTTTTACCTTTGAACTAGTGGGTGCTTTTTACAATAAACTCAAGTGAGTGGCATTTTTTGTTGGTATGTGACTTTTTTGTACTATATTTGTTACATTTTTATATTACACGTACATTGAAGTAGTTTAAATTACTTTTTCTAAGTAGCTTCAGTTAACCAAACTTGATTTTTCCCTATGTGTAGCTTTGCTGTTGTTTAACCTCTTCCAGTGTGAACTAAATGGTAGTTGTAAAGCTTCATTACCAAAGGCCTGACACTGAAAATAATCTCGAAAGTCACTGGCTCTGTGGCCAACTTTTAACTTTTAGTCAGGTGGGTATGTGTGTTTTACTTTGGGGAAGGTTCAATAAAAATGAAAGTTGTGCTACATTTGCACACTTTATATCTTAAATTTTTAGTGGTGCAGACCTAGCTATAATTAAAAACAAACCAGCATTCAGTGGTGTTAAGATGAACAATACACTGGCCTGCTCCTCACTAGCATGAGTTAACAGTGCTCATTAATCCTACTTCGACAGTTAAACTGAATGGTAAACTACCTTTCAGGTGAAAAGTCCCACACCTGTGCGTAGCTGCCTGTGGAGTCAGTCGAGCCAGATTTAACATAATACACTGATTTACATTTTTACTGGCTAATTTTTATATAAGCACCACCAGGAGTCTGTGCCATTCTGCCAAAACCTCCTGCCACCTTTTTGACACCCCATGTAAAACTTGCTCATTCTGCCATGGATGCTAGAACTCATAAAGTTTGACCTTGCACTCGCTTATGTGTTTTTCACACATAGCAGGGCACAAAACCTATAAAAGGCACGCAGTAATCGCTGAGGACAGGCCGAACACAATGAAATAGGTCTTAGCGGGAAACCACTGTGCTCCATCTCCAGCTTGTCTCTAAGGGATGACTGTCTAAACTGGAATAAAACCCTGTTAAACTGTGTCACAACATGAATCACTGCCCCAGGAGACATCCATCACTGCTTAAAAGGTGACCACAAATGATCTGTGAACCACTAGATATTGATTACTCATGTGCTGCAGGTGTCAGGTTTAATGTTACAGCGGCTTGATAGTGTCGCCTCTGACAGTCGCTGCCCTAACTCTGCTCTGATAGATTTTAATGGTGAAATATTGATTTCTTTCTGGCCAAGGTCTGCCAGCAAGGGCCAGATCATTTGTTGGGGTAATGCAGGACACTCGGTGCCCTGGTCCCAATCAATCTTTTTGACAGGGAGCACCAAAGAGAAAGGAAAGACGGAGGAGAAAAAAATAAGAACTGGTGAAGTTACAACAGATACATCCACTATCAGG
This sequence comes from Cephalopholis sonnerati, assembly GCA_019142605.1. NCBI lineage: Eukaryota > Metazoa > Chordata > Actinopteri > Perciformes > Serranidae > Cephalopholis > Cephalopholis sonnerati. The sequence goes on from JAGQAX010000012.1 coordinate 1,876,477, forward strand.
ACTTATAGGCCTGCAAAGCAGAGAGAGACAGAGCAGTGCAGATATCTCCAACACTGGCTCCAGTTAATATGAATACTAATGATGTGTTTATTGAGTGGGAATGCTCAGCAAATCACAGCTGACGGGATAACAGTCGGAGTGCCTTGAGCAGGGAATGAGGATCTTGGAGAGAGGGTCTATATTTTATTTAAGCGGCTCTTGGCTGGGGCTGGGGAGAGAGACTCAGGTAATGTGTTGTGTTACAACTCAGTGGTCGTTCCCCCCAGCCGGAGCGATAACAGACTTGCTAATGGGAAGCCATCAATCACAATCAGCCTCCTATTCCACCAGTGTCTCCACTCTCCTCGGCTCTGTAAGAGGGAGCTGGAGTCGAGGTAATAATGGAGTTTTGTGGCTTAGCTGCAGCAGCAGCAGCCTGTCCTGGAGTCATATTTCCAGCCAAAGCAATAGATTCTTTGCCATGTCAGCATGTCTTTTAATAAGAGAGCACAAAACGGCCATGAGAAGCAGTTAAAGTCTGGACAGGTCCTTGGAGAGGAGAATTAACACAGGGCTGGTCTCAGGTGGGATGAGTGTGTTGGGTGTTTGGTGCCAAAAGCAGCTAATTGGTTTTTCATTACACTGTTCAGTCTACTGTTCTATCCACAGAGCACAGGCTACAGACAAAGGACAAGAGACTGAATGAACAAATTAATGAGTGTAGTCAAAGGTATACATGTGTGGTTCATATATTTCTGAGAATTGAAATGATTGACTTCCCTACCGTAGTTGCGGTATACAAATAATTGTATACAATGTACATGAATTTGTGCTGAGGGTCAGTCCCAAATAGTTTACAGGTGAAGCATTTTGTACTAAACCCTACCAAACAAAACTCGGCTCTTCAAAAATGGCTGATCTTTTGTAGCAGCTCATTGTCATCAGGCAAGGCACTGTGCTGGCCAATCAAATACATGCCAGAGCACATTCCTGGTGGATTATATTGTCTATTGGTTACCTCATGGTCACCCAAAGAAAGATTATTAGCTATAATTATATCATTAGGGGTGTAATAGTTCACAAATTCACACTTTATGATACAATGGCACAGTGCATTTTGGAAACAGCAAAAAGTAGAAATGCTAGAGAAATGTTCTTGATTTTTAAATGTTATATTCTTTCATTTATGTCATTTCGTTTATTTATTAAAACTAACATCATAAAATATGATTTTTTTTTATTTTGAACATTGATGGAGCTACACCTGATTGACCCATCTTCTGGGGTGTCTTCTTAGCAGCCTAGAAAACAGAAACAGCTTCTTCTTATTATGGAGATAGGCTATGGCTTAAAAGATAATATAATGATATTTTGAAATCTACTGTAGACTACTAAAACACAAAATTATTAAATGAGCAACAGTTACAATTAAGTTTAAAAAGTAGCTGCTACTGTCATAATAAAGTTAAATAAAAAATACTATTATAGTAAAGTTAAATGCTGTTGAATAAAGTATTGTTATGATTAAATAAATCAAAGCAGAACCACTGTTGCTTTTATTTTGAAGCACCCAGCTGAGCCCCAGACGTGTTAATGCTTTTTCTGTAAATTTGAAGCTTCCAGTCAACAGTCAGATGTAAACAGTTACCACAAAGTTACACTGTTGCCGCTGTGCCTGAAAACGTGGGGACTTTTTCACTCTGAGCTGGAAACAAACTCTTGGTGCCACAATATGCAGCTAAGGGCTAAAATGCTACAAAAGTGCTTGTAGCTCTCTAAAAACATGTCAAAGCATGTCAAAGTATTATCTTAGCAAATTATGTCTACCATGTCTATCAGTTTTTTAGTTTGGCAGCTTACAAAAACTTGGATGGATGTTTATCTTGGTAGTGCATCCCACCACAAAGCATCCTTTAGGGATTTTGCGTTCTTTGCTTAATGACAAGGAGGCACCTTTATGCAATACAGTGTCAATGGAGAGCAATGAAATGTTTACCCCTCTAGTGGAGGCGGGGCTTAAATGTGCCCTGTCTCTACAGGATAGTTTCAGTTTGATTTGTAATGCATACCGAACCAAAAGCCTCACATTGAACAGTGTAGTACAAATAGGTGTATTGTGACACCCCTAATTATTATTATTATTATAATAATTGACACACTTTATTGAGCTGTAAGTTATTTCAGTTATTAGTCAGTAACACAGCTGGTCACTGTAGTTTTTAGAAGACATAACTCAAACAGAAGGAGATAGTGCATTTCTTGGTGACTGTTTTCAGCAGCGAATTAATTTAGTACACTTTTAGTACTCCAGAGAGTATCTGGGCCAGCAGGATGGTGTACATGGCATTGAGTTAAAATAAAGCACAGTGTTGAAGTGGAATTATGTATGTTTAGAAATGAGATCAGAATGTTGCCAATTTAAGTGTTGTCCAAAAGATGCACACAAGATCTGTGTTGTGCTACATGCTCTAAATATTAATATTTAGAGCATGTTGTGATTTCAGTGAGTACATGTCTCATGTGTTAATTGCAGTTTGCGCTTCACTGCTTTGTTCCATGCACTGCTGACATGTATGAGAACAGAAATAAAGAGTGTGGATGACCAGAAGGGGGCACAATACTACACGTCTCCTAAAACAGCATCACTGATGAGACACAACCTCTGTTGCAACAATACCAGCCTGACTGTAATGGATGAAGTGATTTTGACCAGGGTGAATAAATACATGGGTAGTCATGGTAGTCATGTTATTAACAACACCACTGTTCCTTTTGTTTGTGTCTTTTTAGAATAGAGTTACAACAGATAACAAAATATCTAATTTTACAAGGGATATAATCTTTTAATATAGGTCTATTTAAAAAAAAACATACAGTCATTTATCCAATTTCTTTCTGATGAGCCTCTATATTATGTCTAATAAAACTAATTACGAATAATAAAAAAAAATCTAGCTAATATTCGATATGGTTGGTGCTTTGTAATGTGAGTGATAGGATGTTCACACACATGCGTGCGCGCACACACACACACACACACACACACACACACACAGCTTCCCAAGGGGGATCAAGTGGAGGTTAAAGACTTGCGACCAGACTAATGGCTGACTTCCGCCTTGTATTGTTTCGGCGTCTTCAGGCTGTCTGCGTGGAACATGCATGTCAGTCAAAGAGGTGTCTGCATGTGGCACCATGTTCCCATGGCAACCTGGTAGCTTCAGAGGAAATGCAGCCAGACAGGGGCCCCGACCCACGCATCCTTGAAACCCAAATACTCCAGGGGCCCCAAAAAGGTGTCTTCCTTCCAACCACAAGGACTTAAAATTCATTGCCCAACAAGAAAACACTTGTGTCTTCCTTTACACTCTGTGTCTTTTGTACTGTATTGTTGGTCATATTTACTTTTTATTGATGTATATTATTTTGCAGACATCTGTTTCATTTTAGAAATATATCAAAGAAGTTTGACCCTGATGCTGTATATGTTGAACCAATAGAAAAAGGGTTGTTTTTCAGTAACTTCTATTCGGCATAGCCACATCCACAGACAGCAGCAGTCACACACAACAAAGTGAGGACTTTGTGTGAGAGGGAACAATGATCTGGTCACACATGAAGGGTTGTGTTTTGTGGCGAATGTTCAAGTCCCTGAGTCTCCATAGACGTCCAACCAGTGGGGAATCCAACAGGCTGGGGCCACTGCAAAGACAGGTCAAGACCAATGTCAACAGACTGGGATCAAACTTGGCCTTACAGACACAGACTCACTTTTAAAAAAACATACAATACCTGTGAAGTTACTTAATGTCCTGACAATAATACTTGATTGATTAAACTGCAGGGTGAAAATGCTGCTACCTTTTTTGGTATCCAATAAACGATGGCATATACTCATAAGAGAAGCTCCCAAGACAACCACTGTCACCTGGACAGACAACAGAGCTAAATCACCTCTTAACAATTTCAAAAGTGAGTCAGGAGAGCAGTGAGGGTCTTTCATCAAGACACTTGTCACCATGGCCATAAAAACCCTCCTCAGTGTCAGGGGCCCAAGTACAAAGGCAGACTGTGCTCCTTCTCAGGCAGAAAGTGAGTTTGTGTCTAATCACATATGGCATTGTCATCATACAGTGATTTCCTGCCCTGACACAAACTCCACAGTGACTCGGTCATGGAGGTCAAACCGAATTTTCTCAGAGAGGGTCTGAAGATTCAAAGGCACTGTCACGGTCCCTTTGGTGATTTAGACTCATCCCCCCCTCCCCACCCCATCTCTCTTCTGGGAACATACAAAGATAAATTTCAAGCAAAGATGAACTTCATCATTGTTGGGATATGTGTGCAGCAGCAGTTTGAGAAGTGGTTTGCAGGCCAAAAGGTCAACATTTTTGGGGATTGCGCACTCAGGACGTGGCTTACAAACTGCACGGTGTGTGGTTGTCCCTGGATTTTTACATTCACTACTCGGCTTTCTTCACTGCCACTTCTTTTTGACGTGTCCTTGGTTGCGTTGCCCGGAGGTATATTTTAAACACACAATTCACTATAGCAGCTGTTGACAGTGATTCTGTGTTGGTGATGTTGTAACAGGTAGATAGGCAACCCGTTTCATTTCATGCAATTAAATAGTACGAAGTTTATACTCATGGCACATCTGATTAGGTGATTTTTAAGGTCAAAAGACATCTCTAGATTACAACTGAGCAAAAATGTGGCTGTTTTTATGTTGAGTGCAAGGGCGTAGCACCAAATTCAGGGCCCTATGCATAAGCAGTGTCTATGCCCCCCCCCCCCCCCCCCCCCGATCCATTATTCAGACAATTTTAATTAATTAAATTAAAATTAAAAATGCAAACAAAACCCAACTCAATTTTCAGTAAATAAATAATTCAGAATTTTCACACCAAGATTTTATTTGTGGAGAAGGCTCTGTGTTGCCACTGAGACATGAATTTGACTAATCCTATTAAATAAAACATTTTCAAGACTTAAGTTTTAGTGTCTGGCCAAACTATTTAGGGGATGCATTCAGGAGATGAACTCCTGTCCTCAGTATATTTAAAATCTTTGCTACAGCTCTGGTAGTTTTAACCTGGATTTTTACATGTCTTTGGACCTGTCAATAACCCAAATGGATATTTAATGGAGAAGGCAGCATTACTTGACTAGTTCCAGTATTTTTGTAATATAGTATATTTTGTAATGATAGCATTTGAAATTGATTTATATACCCAAAAAAGTACAAAACATATTTAGTTGTTCTTTTGAGAGTTATTTAGACAAGGACACAGACACCCAGACTACTGGAATTCTTTCACAGCAGCTGACAGGATGATATACTGCAGCGTCATACAATGGAATGGACTGATATCTTGACATTTTTAACATAAAAACATGTAACCATCAAATTCATAAATCTGAAAGTCAGTCGTGTCATTGATCTGCAGTGGAGGAGTTCAGTGAGAAGCCTCCACGATACTGGTATGTGGCTGTTCCATGTCTGACAATAATAAAAGGCCCAGTACTGGCATTTGGCTACATCTGGTGTCAATGAGAACCGGAGACCTGAAACCTAAAGTAGGAACCTTACTCTCTCAGCTCTCTCCCACTGCTTGCTGCTGTTTATCCATTTGCTTTCTTCTTGGACACTCTGCACACAGCATCCTTCCTGTCCTGTTAGCTTGTATGCTGACAGACACATATGACATGCTAAATCACTGACGCCATTAGACATGCTTGCCGACCAAACGGATGACATGCTAGGGTCCTAATCCTTGGTTTGAATTGCTGTGCGCGCCGTGACTAAATGCTTTTGGTCAAACACAAATCATCAGTTTGTAATCCACTTAGCTGTGTGTGTATGTGTATGCATGAGAAACACAAACAGAGAGAGCAGGAGAGAGAGCGACAAAAAAAGTTTGTGTGTGGTCTAAAATAGCATAACAAACTGTAGCATAGTAGCTTTTAAACTGTACGTGGCCTGCAGGTCATGGAGGAGCTGGGGATTAGCTAATATTAAAGCTTCTGTTTATGTAGCAACAGGCACTTTGTGCCCATTCTCTAATTTTTTTCATCTGATCACAATCATTCTTAGGTAGTAGCCACAGAAAGATGAAGTTATGATGTCACCTACATGTGTTTTAATATCGCCTTAAAAAGAAGAACATTTTAAATGACAAATAATGTTAGCATTAGGGTTACAACAGTATGAGATTTTCACTGTATAATAAACTTCTCAGGAAATATCATGGTTTCACGCTATCACAGTATTAGAGAATTATTATTATTATCACTCAGAATGACCCTAAGAAGGACTGAAAACAGATGGGTTATATTTGACTTTATTTCTATATTTGAAAGGTGAACCCATTTTTAATAGAAGTATGTGTAAAAAGACTTAAAATAACTAAAATGAAGTTGAGATTTTCTGTCCAGTTGCTCTTTTATGTTGTAGATAGGCAAATGTACATGGTATGATTACCATACATTTTAATATCACCGGATACCTTCAAAACAAATATGCCATTGTGACCCTGGTTGGCATATAAGAAACTACAGTTTGCAGTATCATGCACTCAAGCACATAGGTTCAGTTGACCTTGGAAACACATGCTGTATCTCTGTTAAAATATTCTAAACTTAATGTTCACTTCCTAGCTTATAGCAGACTTTGATTGTAGGCTACGGATCCTGAACCATAAAGGAATGCTTTACCCACAAAATAAAGTTATTCATCCTGTGTTATATTCAATTTGTAAATAGCACTTTGTTTTTCTTTTCTTGCATGCCCCCAAGAAGAGAGAATCCAAAAACAGAGAAACTTCTTGCTGAATTGAAGAGATCGGGGCAGCATTTAAAAACAGCAAAACTCATAACATCAGACTGCCCTTTCCAATGGGGAATGAACTAAAAGTGAAATGTATCTACACCTCCTAAGCCAGACTCCACCTCATTGAACATAGGATCTGCTGGTCTACTTACTGTATGTCCTAATTGGTAGTTAGTTTGTGTTTTTGTGTAACTTTGGTAAATCTGAACTAACCCTTTAAAACACCAAAGTCACACAATAACACAGACTACCAATCTAGGCAGCAGTAGAACAGCTGATTTGACTAATGACTGTTTTTGTTAATGTTGTCTTGTTTTGAAGAGAATGTAGACACGTTTCATTTTTACTTCAGTTCCCCATCAGAAAGGGCTGTCTGCTTGGGAAGTACTGAGCATATGACTGGGTCGATGAGACTTGGATTATTCTGCACAAGTTGTGTGATAATTTGTGTGATAATGTTATTTTCTCAGTTTTTAGATTCTTTGTTTACTGGCAGCATGCAAAACAAACAAACAAACAAACAAACAAAAAACAACAACAACCCATTCTTCACTAAAATAACATTACACGGGCTAAGTAAGTGATATACAAATACACAAATGGTTATTTAGGGGTGAAGTATTCCATTGTCCAGTGTTCTTATCTAATATCATCTTTTCAAATTTTACCAGCAATAGTCTGCCTAAAAACATCCTCTCCCTCCTACTATCTATCTATCTATCTATCTATCTATCTATCTATCTACATTGAAATAGGCATCAAAATAGAGATTTTTCATCAAAAAAAAAAAAAAAAAATTCCAGATACCTTGAACCCCTCTATGGAGATCTGGGCTAAGCTACCGGTGTCCTCGAATCCTGCAAACGCCCCTGGTGACATTTAACCCACAAAGAGCTTGTGGGAAATAGAGTGGTGCAGGGATGCCTTTTTTTAATGGCCAACCTGGCAGTTAACATCAACTTGGTTCCCTCACCAGAGGGTTAAAAGCTAAGGCTATAAATAAACTACACCACAATCACATGACTTCAGTGATGCTGTAAAGCCCTGTTCAGTGTAATGACACTATGTAGTCTCATTTAGCCTCTTGTTAGCAACCACATTGTAAAAAAATATATGTATATTATTTTTTTATTATTATTATTATTTTTTATTTACTGATGGATTTTATGTTGTGGAATAAAACATGAAATTCTCTTAAGTTTGTGTTAACCATAGATCTTATCCCAGTCATCTAACTGAAAACCCATTCAAAAAACCAACTGACTTCAAGACGAGGAAACCTGGAGGGGAAAAAATGCTCACAAATTCATAGGTTTTATGACTCATTCCTCATCACTCTATGGTGTTTGTTAAACTCTGCTAAAATACAAAGTGTGAAGTAAACCTGTGTGAACTAACCTGGGGGATCAGTGCCTTTATTGGTGATTTAAGATAAATGTAAAGGCTGCTACCCATAATTTCTTTTCTTTTTTTTCCACTCAGATTTGTATCTATCTGTACTTTCTGCAAAATTTCAGCAGGATTTTAAATGATGTCTTCTTACTTCTGGAACAGAACCCTGAAGATCCAGTTTAAATTCTGCTCTCCATACACAACCATAAAAAAAGGTAAACACAATATTTCATAGTAATTCAACAGGTTCAAGACATGTGACAAAATGTTACAGATGAAGGCATATTAAAAGTGATAATCCTTAACATGTAAATTTCAGCAAGAACATCTAAATCACATTTTCCACTGTTGGTTTATTTCTCAAGAAAAACAAACAACACCATGTAGAATCCATACAGTGCAAGCCTATGTGTGCATGTTCACATCCTCAGCACGCCTGCCTGTGCTATGTGACCAGCTTTCATGAATATCAAGGTATTCAGGGGCACTTAAAGGGTTTAACACTGTGCTTAATCCCTGCTACAGAAAAAGCAATTTAACTGCCATAAAGGGCTCTCCCTCGCCTTCTCGGCTTTCTTGCCTCTCTTCCTCTATCCCAATGATGGAGATTAGGCTTATTAAGAGGGCTTATTGTCTGTGGTGTCATGGATACCCAGTGATTACACACTCCGTGGCTGCTCCTCCTCCATTCGCCCTCAAACCTCACAGGGATTCGTTGCCTCCAAAGTCAAATCAATTATCCCCCCCTCCACATTCACCTCTGATATCATGCCAGACAGGCTGCGCACTTCATTGTCAACAAGCATAGATGGCAAAGGCAGGGGAATATTTGAAAAGAGGCAGTGATTGAGATTGCTGAGTGTGAATTTCACAAGGTGGCTCATCCCATATTTCAGGACAGAAACATTCCTCTCTGGCTGTCTGCTTCTGATTCATTCCTATCCAGTCTGATCTGCTTCAAAAAGAAGTATGGAGACACATTTGAAGGTTAAAAATGAAAACTGTGACACTCTTTAGTATGTAGAAAATGTAAAATGCTACTATTGTTTTTTTGTTTTGTTTTTTTTACAAGAGGTTGAATTTGTGAATTACTGTATATTTGATAGGTGGTATTGAAGTTGTCCATTCCCTTCTTGCACAGACTGCACATGAATGAAAAGGACTTGAAGGTGATTTGGAATTGGAAGTGATTTCACCTCTGACCTTGCAGCTACCACAATGGTTATGAGACAATGATTTGTGTTATTCAGGAAGTCCCTGCTGCGTCTGTGTGCTCACAGGCTGGATGTTAAACCCTTGGGGAGCCTACCAGCCTACATGGAGCTTGTCAGACCTGGCCTTAAGAGGAGTGAGAGGGGTGACGGGTTTAAATGTTCCACTGCTGCCATGGCACTTGACCCCAGCTGCCCCCTTGAAACCCTTGTTCACAGCTGATGCTATTCACTTTTTCACTGCCATGAATATTTCAAAGAGGCATTTTTGGAAAGCAATATTCACTCAGCCTGGACTGACTTCACCTTCAGCACTCACAAATCATAAGACAATGACTACATTGGGCCAAAATAGCCTGCTGTTTCCAGGAATGTCTTTATAAGTACTTCTTTGATGGGTTACAAAATTTGCAGCTGTGGAGTTTAGAAGCGTCCTGATGTCTGATGCTAGCTGTATCCAAGTTAGACCTATAATCCCTTTCAGAGCCAAGTCTAGATCCCTGCTGCATCAGGAGGGCAACATCACATCGGCCGTAAAAGTGTTGCATTGTCTCATGAGAGCTTGTTGACCTTGAACTGTGAACTGTGCCAGCCCAAAGAAAGAGCCTTTTTGAAACCCCCTCTGAGCAAATGTGATGGAGAGGATAAAAAGAAGGGTAAGCAGGTGAGGAAGACAGAGACAGGGAGCAGGAGAAAAAAAGAAACAGAATGTATAATTGAGCTTGTGCATGAATGGGGTATCTCCCGTCAATGGACCCTCAGCCCAAAGGGTTGTATGTGAGGAAGCAGAGGGAGACATGGCCCATATGGGTCCAAGTGAAGCAGGTATGTGTGTGTGTGTGTGTGTGTGTGTGTGTGTGTGTTGTGTGTGTGTGTGTGTGGGGTGTGTGTGTGTGTGTGTGTGTGTGTGTGACCAGACAGCAGAAATGTCAGGAACACAGGAGACTCTGGCCACTGATAGGCACTCATGAAGCCTCTTCAGCAGGTTAGCGGCGACATAATTAAAAAGATAAACCTCATGAGCAGGGCAAAGAGATAAGGAGTGTAATGAGAGTGAGGAGGGAAATCATCCAATGAGAGGAGAACAGGGGGGTTTAGAAGGCGGCCTCAGGGGAAATAAACCCCAACCTGTCAATCATCTTCCAGAGATAAGTGTGGATGTAGAGCCCCGGAGCAGATCTAGGAGAGCATGATCTGTACCCTAATGTAGTCAGGGGTCTCCTCAAAGGAGGGTTTGTAAAGTGAGGTGGCTCAAAGTCCCAAGAAGACTGACATCAAATGTCAAACCTGGTGACACCATAAATACCTATAATCAGTTATAAGGAATGATTCTTTGGACATGATGGGAAAGTCAAATCAATGATTGGGACTTTATGTGAATGTGGTGCATCTTTAGCAGAATGCTCAAGTCATCTACATCATCTGCACTCACAGCAATACAGTAAAGACCAATGTTTTTTTAAGTACAATGCTAAAATTCTTCCTTTTTACAATATATGCACATGGCACCTATGGTCTGATCAACATTTAACCCAATATCCATTTTAGAAAAAATTTGTGGCTCTTCAGCTGCTACATGCAGCTTTTGTTGCTGCTATTTTCTCTGAAGTTGGCTTGGTGTGTCTGGGGCTTAACATTGCGTCTATGTTGACTCAACTGACCATGCAGTGTCACCTCATCAGTCTACTTTGAGATTCACCAAAACACAGCTGCAATGATGAGAACACACTGTTGCATGGGCATCAAATGTTAGTTTCAATGAGAAAAAACATCCATTGAACCTCAACTTCCTGTCCACTCCCCAGCTGATTAAGGCTGCGGCTAAGTGTGGTGAGCTAATTGAGTGAATTGTCCAATAGTGGACAGTGAGTGTGAGTGTGTGTATGTGTATGTGTTAACTGGCTAACTAGCCATCAAGATGGTCCTCTGGTTTCTCTTTTAAATGGAAGAATGCAGTCTACCACTGTCTGCTGGTGTGGAGAGTTAGTTCCTGTCATGCAGGCACAGAATGTACGAATTGGTTGACCGTTAGTTAAAAACTTTGTGGTGTGTTCATGTGCATTTTTTTGGCCAAGACACAGGTGACGTGAGGTGATAAGTAGGGGGCTTTTGTTGGTTGGTTTGGTGTGTCTGTGCGTCATCTACAACATATTTCACCACTTACTGCCTGAGGCGCAGCCCCAGACTTCACAAATCAACAGTCAAATCAAAAGTTTTAGCACTCTGGTTTTTGGTTTTGGGAGAGAGTTGTTCATGTTTACTAATATTTTTGGACTGTCTTAGACAGGAAAAACATGTATATATTTTGAAAATAAGTGAAATTCCCCTTTAACCCAGCAATATTATAGTTTGTAATTTTCATTAGTAATTTTTTATTTTATTCTTAATTATTTGTTGGTTTCAGTTAGTTTTCAAAGTGGGTTTGTTGGTTTCCATTTAGTTTTAATGTTTAAAATGTTCAGTTTGCTTTATATTAATTTCAGCATTAGTTTTAATTTTTTGTATGTAATACAATGGTGTATTTGTCAGGGGCAACATTTAAGAAGTTCAGAATAGATAGATATTACAATTAAAAAGCAACAGTTTGTGAAGGTAGTTGATTACAGTCATGTAAACATCCTAGTCTCAGGCTTGTTGTGCTGACAGATTTGAACAAATTGACAGAAATAAAACTAAAGGCATTTCCTGTGTATTTACTTTTAATTATTATAGTTAGTTTTGTACTGTAAGTACACAATATCATCTCAGTTATTTATTCATTTTTTCAAGTCTAGTTTTTATTTTTTAATTCAGTTAACTAAAATGCTATTTTTCTTCACACCAGCTGTAGTTTTTAGATTTGATGAGGTAACTTTAATAACCTTGCTTTTACCAAGCAGCAACTTCCAGAGCTGAAAAATGAAACCAACACTGAAGTGCCAAAGACAGTTCCTCTAATGTCCACTTCTGGATGGCTACAAAAGCCAGTCAATCCTCATAGACTCCCATGTTAAAATGGTCACTATAGCTAATTTCCCCCTTTGTGACAACTACATGAGAGTTAGGATCGGGTTGGGGGATTTTTATGTGAATCAGCTGTGTTTAGATTTTATTAATGGTTATAGTTATGCATATTTAAGGGTGGGCCAAGAGACAGGCTGTTTGATGATAGTATCCTTGGCTTCTCAGTCATCCCTTCACTAGATCTCTCTCTGTCAGAGCCTGATTGGGCCAATTCGACCCATTGGGTTCAGGGCCGATTGGACTGTAATTTCTCATTATAGCCCCAGGGCCTAAATTGGGCTGGGTTCATGCCAGTTTACAGTTGATGTTTGTTTGTTTTTTTTGCTGTTTTTATTGAAACTGGCAGCTCTCTTGCGTAAATGATAGGAGCTTTTAGGAGTTTTTATGGAGGGATGGGGACTGTGACTGAGAGAGGGAAAGTGATGAAACAACAGAGTAATACCTGGGAGAACCTGGGGAGAGAAAAAGACTTAGAGACAAGGTGACTTGGTTGGCAGTATTTTTCTCTGCCTGCTCAGCACTGAAGAAGATGTGCATAACATGCAGCACAAAACAGTGATCATCATCTGCGGGTCGCATCGCCATGGACCTGTGTGCACCAAGGATGCACTGAGCAACACAACCTGCCCTGCCGAACCTGTCATTTAAGAGATGACAGACTGTTGAAATAAATGAAGGAAGAAAAAAGGGAGAAGTGGTGCAAGGAAAAACATCAGCCCTTAGTAATAAATGTTTTATTATATATTAAAAATATATATAATATATGATATTTTTCTTTTACTGTAGAAATTCAGGTTTTTAATCAGGCTCAAGCCCACGACTGCTGTTGTGGTTTGGGCTTAAGTCAGGCTTGGACAGGAACCATGTGGGTTTATGTTGGGTCGGGCCTGATTTTTCGGGCCTGATCAGAGCTCCACCCCTTGCTTTCCCACAGTGCCACCTTCTTGCCCAACAATGGTCACTCCGGGCTCCAAAAAACGAAGATGGCAATGGCTGAAGTGCCAAATTCAAGGCTTCAAAACCAGTTTCACACACTAATGGGTGACATCAAGGTAGCTACACCCATTATTTTTACAGTCAATAGCTCTGACCCAGGAGATATTTATGTCATACATAACATCACTATTCATACTTAACATAAAGTGATGACACCCTAAAAAACAACAACAAAAACAATTAAAAAACAAAACAAAACAACTATGATGCTTTTCCGAAGCCTAATCTAACCCATAAGAGGGCTAATTCGTAAGATATCATACAAACAGTGTGCAGGACTTATTTAAAGATATGAAATGAATCATTGTAGAAGGATACATCACACTGCATGGGCATAAATTGTGAATTGTGGAAGCGTCCAAAGATATGGACTGTGTATTATTAACACTGATGTTATTTAAATATTTGTTATCATTTTAAGCCTTATTTAGAGAGGGTTGACAAGAAATGAGAGTTTGTGGTGGGTGTTTTAACCTCTAAGCTATTGGGGTGCCCCATTATAAAAGCCTTCAACTTGGACACACAGCATTAGTAAACTCCACGAGAAAGCAGATTCTGCATGTTTTGCACATTCAGCACAGAAGCAAATATGAAATACACGCCACATTTTTCTCATCCTTCACTTCTTTATTTTCCTGCGATTCCCACATTATTTGAACTGAAATGAACTCCATCTGTGTGCGGCTTTAAAGGGTCACTACCATATAAGCACAGCTGCAGTGATCCAGGGCTCCTAGCAGAAGCGTGGATATGTGTTATGGCCCAGAAAGATTCAGTGCCTTCATGGCCCGTAGCTCTACTACACCACAACGGCAGCAGCACAGCCCTCAAAACTGTGTAAATAACAGACATGTATTCATATAGCGAATAATTCCCACCCTTCAAAACACACATATAACAATCTGTTCCAGTTGCAGACATACGACTCTCTCCCACTCGGGTGTGTAAATGATCTGGGAGCACATTGTCTTTTTGTGCACCAGCCTACCATGTGAGCCCTGCACAGACGGATGCTCGTGATTGACAGTTAGCTCGTCTCTGCGACACTCGGCTGCTCGTATGTAGAGTTTCGAGCTGTGAATGCAGGCGTCTCCTGTGAAATGCTCCCGCTCTCCCCCTCCTCCTCCCTGTCTCTCTCCCTCTTCTGTCTTTGACACCCCCGATTAGAAGGGAAACCTGCGTGGAGGGAATGCATCTCTAACAGGAACAACGTGTGGTGCTGTGAGGTGGAAAGTGAACTCTCTTGTTACAGTGCCTGCAGTAGAGGTTGTTTACATGAGCACCTGAGGAGGAACAGGGTGTACAGCCTGACAGCCGCTGCTGCTTCATCTCCAAGGCCCCTGTGAAAAAATGCCAGAGGAGGCTGCCAAGATACCTCCATGCAGCCCTGTGCCTGACCTGTAAGTACCAGAGCAGGAGCAGGAGCAGGAGCAGGAGGAGGAGGAGAGGGAGGAAAAGCAGGAACAAGGGGAGGAGGAGGAGGATCATGAAGAGCAGGAGCAGTAGGACAATCAGGATCAGGAGGGGTAGAAGGAGCAGTAGAAAGAGAAAAGGCAGGATCAGCAGGAGGAGAAGGAGCAGAAGTAAAAGCAGGAGAAGGAGGAGGAGCAGGAGGAGGAGGAGAGGGAGGTAAAGCGGGAACAAGGGGAGGAGAAGGAAGATCATGAGGAGCGGGAGCAGGAGGAAAAGCAGGATAAGGAGGAGTAGAAGGAGCAGAAGGAAAAGCAGGAGCAGGAGAAGGAGGAAAAGCAGGAACAGGAGGAGGAGAAGGAGGAGCAGGAGAAAAAAGAAAAACAGGAACAGGATGAGGAGAAGAAGGAGCAGGAGGAGGAAAGCAGGAACAGGAGGAGGAAAAGGAGGAGCTGGAGAAGGAGAAGAAGGAGCAGAAACAGGAACAGGAGCAAGAGCAAGAAGAGCAGGGACAGGAGTTGGAGTAGGAGCAGGAGGAGGAGGAAGAGCAGGAGGAGCTGGAACAGGAGGAGCTGGAGCAAGAGAAGGAGGTAGAGGAAGAGGAGGAAGACAAGCAGGAACAGGAGCAGGAGGATCAGGAGGAGGAATTTCCCTGCATATGTTTGACAAGGAGACCCAGCTTTCAATTTGGCGACATGAAAGAGAAACTTGAGTTCCTATTGTGACATCAATGATATCCTGGGTTGTAAAAAACAAACAAAAATGGCTGCTTGTCAAGCTTTGAGACAAGGGTAGGTAATTATCACCCTGCATCTTCTCTCTCAGGTTCCTCTGGTTTCAGCCTCAGCATGCCTTTCTAGGTCTGAAATTAAGCCAGTCTGGAAACACCTTAAAGGCCCCGATGTGACATCTGACTATGACGAAATATGTGGGCCGAGTATAACTCAGGAAACGCTTCATGACTGGATCCTTTAACTGTGGGCGTGGCTTAGTGAATACAGTACAACTAAGCTGTTGGCCTCCACCCACACCTCTCATACCCACAGTGTTAGATTAGGAGCATGGCCCTTGGGACATCTGAACACTGTCCTTCAACTATGAAATGACTTATAAAGCAATTTCACTGGATACATGTATGTAAACTCCCCTCAGTTCTTTATGAGTTATTGACAAGTATTTGGGTATTTAATGGAAAGAGAAATATCACTTCTGTGTTCTGTGGCTTGTTAGTAGCAGTGGGTTTATCAGAGCTGTTTGACTGAAAACAGCTGCCTGCCGCTGCAGCTAGAGATGAGGAGGGGAAGAGTGGACATTGTTGCCCGAAAACCAAATAATGAAATTTTGTTTTCTAGCATGGTATCAATACGCTGCAAAATAAGTCCCTCTCCAGTGCTTAAAAAAATATTTTACATGCCTCCCCCTTTTTGCAACCCCCCACAAAAAATAACGACAAATTAAATTTTTCAATTAAAAGAAAAAGACTAAAATTAGGAAATTCTTCTGATCCGTTGATAAAATTGTAACATATAGGTAAAATAATTTTAAAAATATATAAGTTAATCATTATCTGTAATGTATGCTAATTGTAGAGTGAGATAATAAAATCTTCTGACGAGCAGTACTTCCTTCTCTTTTGCCTGTTCTCTCTATGGGTACAAAGACACAGAAGTAATGGAGACAGTATTTAGCCAAAATGCCTGAGCTGCTGACAGATAATTAGCATTGTTCATCAAGCAAAAGAAGCCATGAAGATGTTGGAGAACCTCTCATCCTAGTGAGAGATGAGTCCTCTCTCAATCTTGTGTTTCTTTATTCAAATGAGCAACACCTAGGATCGTGAATGCTGGAAATGTTTGGTTTGTCCTGTTCAGGTTAGTATGACTCCTCTCTTAACTCTGATGATAAAGGGAAATTTTGGGGAAAAAAGTGTAGGAAACAAATATATATATAACATATATATATATATATATATATAACATCAAATTTTCTCATAGAAAACATTTTCCTGTGTTTGTTTTCTGGCTTTATAGTTTATCACTTTTGTCAGTATTTGACAAGGTGACATTGATGCCACATTCATCTGCACTGATTGATTTGTTGCCAGTGGTGTAAGGTTGTTTGATACAACCATGTTAATGAGC
The DNA here is from genome assembly GCA_019142605.1 of Cephalopholis sonnerati. Taxonomy (NCBI): domain Eukaryota; kingdom Metazoa; phylum Chordata; class Actinopteri; order Perciformes; family Serranidae; genus Cephalopholis; species Cephalopholis sonnerati. The sequence goes on from JAGQAX010000012.1 coordinate 1,893,441, forward strand.
TGTTTTACTGAACACAAGTAGCATGCGGAATCAGCAGATGTCTACAGTTCTGCAGTCTTGGCTTAGTGTCCCACCAGCTGAAAAGTTGTCTATCAGAAGAGATGTTGAGCCAAAAGCCTTGACTCACTTAGTTAATCTCACAGTCCTCTGGGAACAAAGTTCATCTGTACTGTCTGTCAAGACCTATTTCAATTGTGCTCTCCGAATGACAAACTGTGTAATTCCAAATGGTAAATTTACAGCCGACAGCCTTGTTGGATTAGTCATTTCTCGGAACTCGGAAGGATGTTTATTACCCTGTTTATAGTGGTTTGGCATGCTGTCTTTACAGGGTACTAACAGTTCACCATTTATCCTCACTTAATTTCAATTCACCAGTTATGAGAAAAAAAGGTTAATAAGGAGGAAAAAAAACATTTAGAATAATGTGAACCATCTTTACTGCTAACAGGAAAGTCTGGAGAAATGAAACACTGCATGTATTAATGCGATGCATAATAACCATAATATGTGTTGGGGGGGACACATCCCCCCCTAATATTCAAATATGCTAACCTAGCTCATGTGCGTATTCAGTTAATAATTATACTTTTATTACGCCATGTTTGCTATTAATTTATGTTGTGCTAAATGTGTAGGCAGATTTATGTAGACAGCAGTGGCTTCCATTTATTGCATATTCATACCATAGCACTATGTATAAGTAATATGATTTAATAGAAAATACGTTTTCAATTTTTTTTGGGGGGGGACCCCAGAGCTTTGGGCAGTTTGGTTCCCTCCAGTGTACACTCCATGGCCTTGTATCAATGACATCGCATTTAGTCACATTTATACATTTACCACTCCTGATGCTGTGAGACAAACTTTAAAATAACAAGGTCAAATTAATAAGAAACCAATAAATACCAAATGCATTAAAGCGACTGTATGGGCAATATGGCCTATTTTGTTTCTCTGTTTTATTTGCAAAATGCAGTAAACCTTACAGTACATTTATGTGCTTATTTCAGCAATGTAGCAATAGATTTGCTCATGAAACTTTCTAAGTCATAGGATTAGACCAATGTATGTGGCTGGTATTAAACTTAAACCCCCATTTTAGTGTCTCATGGTGGAAACAGTGTTTCACAGGCTCTTCCTCAATGGAAACACTACAGTTCAGGAGTAAACAATAAATAGACATCCTTTTGATACTAAAATATTTTTTTCTATATATAATTTTGCACAAATATAGGTCATAAACATTCTTCAGAACAGTGCAGTGCCACTGCATAATGCCCTCTCATGAAAATTATAATCCCACATAAGAAACCTCCCATCCTTAAAATGTGACACTGTGACATAGCTCTATTCTTGGAGCAGTAGACTGAGCCACTCATCTCCAAGACATCGGTTACATACATATTATCCGTACACTGGCGCTCCAAATAGAGGATTTCACAGCCAGAGCCGGTGAGGATGACATAGCTGGTGCGCTATGTGGCCTCTCGCCTCGCTAAAAGCACAATAGCAACTGTGGGATTGATAATTTATCTTCTCTCTGTACCTCCTGACTAAGAGAGCAGTGGTGCACAGTTGTTCCATGGTGATACTAGAAACTGATGCATTATGGATCAGGACTGATGCCGCTGATACTTTCCTCGTCGCAAGGATTTGGAGATGAGCCACCATCCCAGTGTTTAGTACAGAGAGAACTAAGTGTACATCGTAAAATGTTCATTTAAACAAAGAAATGGATGATGAAATGGAGGCTGGTCCACACCCACTCAGTCTGAGCTCAACAACAAAATGTTGACGTAATTCACCTAAACTGTAAAGCAGGGTGTGTTGCTCTATCACTTTACATGCAAGTATTAGTGTCCCACACATAGAAACACAATATTATGAGCAGATCTTAACATGCACTACCTTTTTGAAAATGACATTTGCAGGATGTATGGTGGGGAAAGTGTGGGCTATCCTTTATGAAGAGACTTGAAGATTTGCTCAAAAGTAACCCGAGTTCTAGTTAAATTTGTTGTCTCAGGAAAAATCTCAGAGTCTCAGTAATATAGAATAATTACTTTTAGCCCCCCTCCAAATTGTTCTATGTGCTGTTTTTATGATCTGGTGGTAGGGAGTTTGAGCAGCTGGGTTCAGCCTGATCCAACATGCTAGTCCTCCACTGTGCCACTAGAAAGTGCTCTTCAGCAGCTTATCATTTATCTTCCACAACCCGTCTGCCTCTGCACTTCATCCCTCCTCCATCTTTCATATCCCCATCTGTCTCTCTTTCCACCTCTACACCAGACTCTGCACCTTAGACAAACTTCTGCTTCTAATTTTGTAGAGGAGGCAGAGAGAATGTGATTTAAAAGTGTGAGGAAGAAGACCACAGTCTGCACCATGGTCCCCGGAGTCTCCTTCTCCGTGTGGTCGACGAACACACAGGAAGAAAGGTAATGTGTCCACTGGGAGCCTCTACTCACAGTACAAGCTTCTTCTTCCCCTCATATTCAGATGATCTGTGTTGTGAGTTCCACAGATGGCTCAGAGGTCAGTATGTGTTGGTAATGCAGGTACAAGCCAGTAGAAATGGGATCTTTCACCGCTGCTAAAAGAACTTTAAAAAATGGTAACTATTAAAGCAAAAAGAGCACTGTGCTTGAAATAGGAGTATAATACTGCAGCCCCTGAGCAACAACAAAAGCTGTTCCACAACTTTCAGCCACATCTCATGACCTTCATCATCTGTTTGCCATGACTAGCAAATAGATAAGCTAATAGTAAGTAATGGAAGAATTAGATTAACGCAAACAGTTAGGTCTCAAATTTAGCAGTACCAGTCGGTGTTAAAGGGTATAGGCTGAGATGAAAAAAAGCTGGATTCACATTTTTTGGGCCACATGGAGAAATCCAAATTTGAACCATGTCTAAAGTCCGATTTGCCTTATTCACCGGCATTAGAATGGAGCTCAATAAAAAGGAGACAGATCACAGTATTAGGGGAGATGCAATTAAAATTAGAAGGCCTGTTGTGAGTGTTCTAAATAAAAAAAATGGTTTGATGCTATCTTTCCAACATCACTGTTGGCAACTCTTAATTTTGTCTACAAAAACTAAAATAAAATTTCCAAAGTGTTTGTTTTAAAATAGGTACTATGGACATTTTCCACAATATAATGTAGTAAAACCAATGACTGAATGTGTTAATATTTTCAATAAATCAATTAACAAACAAACCAAAAAACGAGGATGTGAAAAATAGAGAAAAAAGCTACACTGTAACGAATTTCTGTAAATTTACAGTGAATTTACAACAGTATCTTACTGTTTTTTATAATAATTGTAAAATACTGTTAAATATTCATCCACAGCATGTAAATTAACAGTTAAATCAGTCAGTTAACAATAACAGTAGATAACTGTAATTTAACGGCATAAAACTGTAAATTTACGATGTTAGAACAGTATCTTACTGTATTTTTTAAAAAATTGTAAAATACTGTTAAATATTCATCCCCACATGTAAATTAACAGTATAAAACAGTATTTTCTGTCAAGCGGTGGAGAGAGGCACCACATTCCTTCATAAGTCTTGTCACTATCCATCAGCATCTTACTTATAATTGTGGGCTTATGTTTCTGTTTTGATGATACCACTTCTTTATTAATCAAACTTTTCACATTACTCAAGTCATTTTTGAGTGACAACATGTGACAAGATATTCCTGAACCTGACTTTGGACAGCACAGCTTCTTCATCATTCCGAGCAGTCCATGTGGACTTCAACCAAAGAGGTAAAGTTATTTTTATTTGCAAAAACTGTCAGTGTCCAGTATTGTTTTGTCTGCATGATTATTAAACAGCCGACATTATAAATAATAGCCTATTTCATTAGGTCTGTTTCACCTGGTCAGGCTGCTAAAATTGGCAAAGCAAGCTCTGTAACTTAGCAAGCTTGAACTCAGTTAGCTAACGTTAGCAATCTGGTGTTGTTTCTGACCTTTGTAAGGTGTGTTAGCATCTTATCACTTACTCATTTAATTCATTTCGCTCGACTCCATTCCTCTCACTAACCCTATTTAACTTTCTAACAACATGCCACCAACCTACTGACTTAGCCCATGTAAGAGGTAACCTCCCTCCCTAAACTATAACAACCAACTAACCACCCCCTCTCCTTTCTGTCTCTTGCTGTTCTCTCTTCTTCACACTTTTTATTTTCTCTCTCCCTTGAACAGTTTATTGCTCTGGCCCTTTTCTCTCCCCTCATACTTATGTTTCTTTCCCTCCCTCCATTAGCCTGTTTCACGTTTTTATATTTTACCAGTGACGTTGTGTTGCTAAATTTTTGTTTGTCTGTTTGTTTTACAGGCACTAGTCATCGGTGATTGAGGATACCAGCCAAATGCTGCAGTCAAGTACTCTCACTGTTCGCCCTGTCTTTCTCCTTCTCTTCTCTTTCTCCACTTTCACTGTTATTATTCACATCTACATGTGCAAAAGACTTGTTTACTAGCTAGACTGTTCTGTTACACTGCTCTTTATGATATTTTAATTCAATGTTACACTGTTCTTGATGCTATTTTAATGCAGTGTCTGAAGTTATGCTTATTAGTAGAGCCTGTCATTAAGGATTTTATTATTATGTACAGTTTCTTCCAAAAAGGTAATGGAATACCTTTTCTTTTTGTAATACAAATGTTCTAAATGTTATTAGTATTACAAAGTGTGCTGAGGGTTTGTATTAAAGTACAGCAATGTTATGGAATATATATGTTCTCTTGTGTTTTATACCCGGGGTTCTCAAACTTGCTACTTAAAGGTCTGATCTGATTTTTATTCAAGGTCAGAGTTCAGGAATGATTGGCAATAACATTTAATCAACATTAAATCAGTTCACTTATAATTATTCTGGGAAACGGCGTTAGTGGGAGCACTCTGTACTCTGTCAGTTCTTGATTCTTGAAAACAGCATCAGAGTGAGTGGTAGTTGCATTGTTCACTCTGTGCTACTCTCCTCAGTCTCCTCCGCTAGCTTAACCTGCTACTTTTCTTCAGTTGGCACAGAGAGGTGAATTGTGGTGGATGCATGTTGCTGGATGCGTTTGTGATAGGCTTAAGGTAGAAGCACTAGCACAAGAAGGTACGCAATTTAAGTAAAATACAAGAAAAGTCATGTCTTGTGGATGTGCTGTCATGATAAACATGAGGTATGGATGGACATGGGTCCAGATTGACTTGCTGTTCAGTCCAGAATTTCAAAAGCCCTGTATGATGTTGTAAGCTACTTTTTTAATTTGTGGGGATTTATAGGAATTAAATGCAAAATAGCCGATTTAATATCCTTTGTGAATGAACTGGTGTATACTGTAAAATTACCATAACACAGTTATCCTACTGTCATGTACTGTAATCCAAAATACAGTAGTATACTGTTAAAATAAATAACAGTAGATGTGCTGTAAAATTACCACACCACCCACTGTTATCCTATGGTAATATACTGTAATTCAAAATACAGTACTATACTGTTAAAACAAATTACAGTAGGTGCATTGTAAAATAACAGTAAAATTTACTGTTATTTTACAGTGAAATTCTTTACAGTGTAATTTTCCTTTATTGAAAAGCCTTATTCAATGACCTGTATCTGAGGAATTACACATTGCCTCTGGTGTGTGTCCCAACAACCAAATAGTTTATTTAACTGCTTATTTAACGTTACCAAAAGAACAGATTCATCAAACTTATGCATCCAAAATTCCACTGAAAAACAGACAAGAAGAAGCAATAACACAGATGGGACATACACTAAACCAGGCACACTGACATTTACAAATGAGGAAGCAAACCTAAAAAGGGATAGTTCAGTTTTTTTAAGTGGGGTTATATGGGGTACTTATCTATAGTCAGGATATTATATAGTAAATGACAGTCAGCACACCCCCAGATTGGAGAAGCATGCTGAACACAGGAGCTACTGGTCTAGTTGCTTTGATCAGTTGGTTATTTAGTGCCATTGTATGTATTTGGTGAATCCGAGCTAATCCTTTTAAACCTCAAAGTCACACAATAACAGAAACAAAATAACTGATCAAGGCAGCAGTAGACCAGCAGCTCCTGTGTTCAGCAATAATAAATCATTGTTTTTGTCAATGGAGTCTGGTTTTAAAGAAAGGAATATAACGGCTTCATTTTTCCAGTAGAAATCATTGTATGACATTAAGGTAAAGCAGTGAAAAATACTCTTGATAAAGTGTACAGCTAAACTGATAATGATTGTTTTAGGTGGGACTTTCTTTAGGTAGCTAAAATACATTTTGTTTCTGACCCCTTTAGTACATTGCTTAGTTTTTGTGTCAGAATCCAGCCTGCTTCTCCAAACTTGGGGCCATGCTGACTGACATCTACTGTATGTAATATACTGTCTATATATAAGTACTCCATACAACCCGACTTAAGAAAAAAAAAATTGAACTATCCCTTTAAAGGTAGCATTATCATGTTCTCAGCTGATCACTGTCATAGCAGTGAGTGCAGTATTAATGTAGGCTGTCAATCATCTAAAGCTTTCTATTGGTGTTCTCCAAATGAATATTGTTAAATTGCTGTGCAAAGGTTTGGGGTAACAACTGTTTTTGTTGAGGACAGTCATTCTGTTGTATTCGAACATGAGAGTTGTGTGTATGAGTCATTGCAGACTGGTACGAACAGGTCTTTTCCACTAACCGCACTCTCTACAAGTACAACAGCCTTATCATATCTATACACAACAAAGATGATGACAATTATTTAAATAAACACAAAAAGTGAGACTAAAATTCTCCTTTTCACGAAAATGTCTTTACCTTTTAGTGATGGGATGAAAAATGTGACAAAAACTACACTGTAAAAACTCAAACTAAATCAACCAGGTTCCACAATTAACACTACTGTCAGTTAATATAGGATTAGACCTGGATTATATCCTACAGACGAGAAAAAAGTCATTAACAGAAAAATTCAGTGTTTCATAATAAAGGACTGCAGTGTAACCCAGGCCATAAAGCACTTCTGGAGTTGCAGACCCAAATCCAGGAGTATGGGTCGAGCACACGTATTGATAAGTGCATGTTGCAATGCCCCTATATCTTCTTGAGAGTAATAAATGTTAATAGCACATCAAGGGGACATTATGGAGTCATGGTACAGCGAGTCTTCGTTTAGAGCCACATATAAGATGAACTAATAGCCAACTGTTTTAGGGTGCCCTTTCTGTTGACCTGTAATGGCCAATCCATTCTGATTAATTGGATTCTTTAACGAGCATCCAGTGACAATTATATGTGCACTCCAGAGGGAGAGGTGCAGGATGTTAGGGTGGGTCCCCTGTGGAGTGCTGCTTCACTGGTCCCAGATCCTTCCAGGGGCCCCATGAGAGCACTGGGGCTCCCCTCATTGAGGAGGAGCAGCAGGCTGGGATGAGATTACCACAAAAGATGGCTGGACCCGCTCTCTGGGGAGGGGAGAGCAACATTGTAGCTCATTCAGATGATAAATTGTTAATCAGGCTGCTGTTGGTGTGATGTTGAAGCATTTTACCATGCAGTACTTTAGACTGTTCTTTGAAAAGTGTAAATGTGAAATCTTTATCAGTATTATCTCTGAAATGCGAAAACTTTTTTTTTTGGTCAATGGAAGACTATGATGATTAAAAATGTAGTACTGTGACCTTATTAATACTGTTACTAATAACAACAGTGTTAATTAGGCATGTTTTGAATCAAGTACAAAGTACTTTACAAAGCTTGAAGATCAGCATGAAAAAAAAATTGTATGCCTTTATATTGACAGATAGCATAATTGATTTCATTCACATACAGAAAATTTTGTAAAATATAGCACCTATCATTTGGTTAATTTTACACATTTTCCTTAGTTTTTTCAATAGCTACCTAATTTTAAAGTTAAGGGAAACTTTGTATAATGTGTAATATTGACAAACGATTAAAAGAGGTAACTATTTCAAAGAAAAAAAAAATAAAAGAAACAATTTTTAAAGCAATGGTTTTAAACCTTTGAGAAATTCCAAAATATCTGTAATATTAATCAAACATTATCAGACTAAGGGAAAAGAGGTGAGAGTAAAATAAATTTGAAACCTCATTAAAAAGGAATTGTAATACTGAGCAACCTTTATAAAGCTCTGGGAAATTAAGAAAAAGTAAAGCAATGCTTTTAAAGCTCAGCACCTACTTGTAAGGTAGTTTAACAATTAGCTTTTACAGGCACTTAAATTAAGCTGAAGACCTTCAGTGCAATACTTAATACATGGGGAACATTGCTAAAAATAAAGGTTGCTGCTCACTCTGAGCAGTTCCTATTAAGTGAAACATTTGAAAACCATTGATTTAAGAATCAACTTAACTGATTCTTTAGAATTTTAAGCAAAGTTACATGTATGATTGCAATTTTCAAGTTTTCACAGTGCCCATATCTGAATGTAGTAAATGGGGGAAGGATAGGCTGCTGGCTTTATTGGACCATGCAGGTTAAGTAGAGTCTCCAAGTGAGAGGAGAGAGCGGTGATGGATTCAATTACCCCTCCTTTGTCCATTCAACAAAGAACATAATTAGCACTAATGGTGATAGCAGCAGCCACAAACTCAGCCTCTCTGTCTCTCTGTCTCTATCTCTGTCTCTGTTTCGCTGTCTCTCTCTCTTTCTCTCTCTCTCTCTCTCTCACACACACACACACACACACACGCCACACACACACACACACACACACACACACACACACACACACACTCGCATTCACACACACACACACACACACACACACACACACACACACACACACACACACACACACACACACACACACGCCAAATTCAGCTCATTACAAGGCACATACCCAGCCAGTCACAAACATACATAAAATTCTCAACAGTTGTTAAATGCCTGTAGTGCAGTTCAACAAACAGCAGGCAGCAGGAACAAACGTGTCATTTCGACAGTGAGCAGGCGAATATTTGGGCAAATTGGCTTTCATCAGTTCAATTTGCAAACATTGCCCGTCTTCTCAGTGTAAGAGTTTGCCTAAATGAACCTCTGTGATTAGAATCAGCAACCTAACTGATCCCAGTCACAGCCTTTCATTCAGCCTGTGAATGATCCTAGCAGTGCTTCTCTGTCTGGGCAGCGATAGCAAACTCTTTTCATTGACTGGCATAATAGTCCTCCTGAAACCCGTTAATTACTGTGATGGTAAGATATGGATAGGGTGCTGTATGGATGGCAATTGAAGAGATGTGTGTAACCACCCCCGCCATTATTAATCCACATAATTTCCTCTTTCATTTCAAATTAATTGGAATAAAATGCTTGCTACATTAGCCTCATAATGGAAGGCAATAATCTACGAAAAATGTATAAGAGCAAGACCTTCTCTGCAGGTTCAAATTAATTAAATTCCTTTTTAGCCATATTTCATTAAAATGTTCTCATTTCAGGCCAGCCAGTATGAGGCCCTTCGTCATTCAAGAGGCACTGATGAGAGGAAAAAAAAAGTGAATTGTTGAGAGAACCCAACTGTCAGCGAATTTGGTTCCAAATTAATTATTTCAGCCCGATAACCCTTTTCATCTCTTTTGACTCACTTTATAGAAAGAGCCAATTAATTATGTCAAACATGCTCTCTCCTTTTGCTCCCCAGAGTGGGCAGGCAGGCTGATGGGGATGTTTACTGTAAGAGGACAGGATGATGGTGGGTGATGGGTGTGTGAGTGTGTGTGTGTGTGTGTGTGTGGGGGGGGGTGTTAGGGAACAGCCCACCCCTAATCTCGACACACCTGTCAGGCATACAGCTCGTTATCTAGGCACTGAGGGCCCAGGCTGGTTTTGTCAGGAGCAGGGCTCTAACAACAATCCAGGGAAACGTGTTGGAGCCGCATAGTCAAACGCACACACACACAAACACACACCCTCACACACACACACACACACACACACACACACACACACACACACACACACACACACACACACACACACACACACATAATGTTTCCAACACATACACACACACTGTCCACTGTTAGACAATTCACTCAATTAGCCCACCGCCCTCAGCCACAGCCTTAATGAGCTGAGGAGAGAAGAGGAAGTTGAGGGTCAGTGGATGTTGTTTGTCACGGGAACTTACATTTGTGGTTATATTGAAGCCCATGCAACAGTGTATTCTCATCATTGTGGCTGTGTTTTGGTGAACTCAAGGTGGACACAGTTGAATACCATTTATGCAGATCAGCCTACTGATGAGCTGACCCTGCATGGTTAGTAGAGGCAACATACACACAGTGTTATGGCCCAGAGACACCAAACTAACTTCAGAGAACCAGCAGCAATGGAAGCTGACTGTTGTGTTGCCTCATGTCGTCATGTCTTAGCCAAAAAGTTGTGCTTCAACACATTTCATAACAAGCCCAAGAACCGTTTTAACCACACCCTCGATCTAGCTCTGGCGTATGGAATTGAAATTGATAACTTAATGGTCTTTCCACAGAATCCCTTTCTATCAGATCATTACTTAACAACTTTCGATTTCTGTCAACACGATTACATGCCACTCAGCAACAGTTACTATACTAGGTGTTTATCTGATAGTGCTGTAGCAAAATTTAAGGAAATTATTCCATCAGTGTTAAATTTAATACCATGTCCCTCTGGAACTGAAATTTCCTGTACCGACTTTAAACTCTCCCAAATTCATTATCTTGTCAATAGCGCTGCAGGCTTGCTGCAAACAACACTCGACTTAAAAAGAAGTTCGTAAAGCAAAGAAAGTTCGCTCCTTGGTACAACTCCCATACCCGAAAATTAAAACAAATATCGGCAAAATTTGAAAGGTACTGGCGATTAACCAAACTGGAAGAATCACGTTTAGTCTGGTTAGACAGTCTCAAAACATATAGGAGGGCCCTCTGCAATGCCAGGGCAAACTATGACTCATCATTAATAGAAGAAAATAAGAACCCCAGGTTTCTTTTAAGCACTGTATCCAGGCTGACAGAGAGTTACAGCTCTATTGGGCCTTGAATTCCTTTAGCCCTTAACAGTAATGATTTTATGAGCTTTTTTGATGACAACATTCTAACTATTAGAGGCAAAATTCATGACCTCCTGCCCTCTAACTACTAATCTGCCTTCAAACACAGCTATAAGACCTGATACATATTTAGATAGCTTCTCCTCTATTTTTCTTCAACAATTAATCTCATCTCATCTCTGATTTCTTCATCCAAGTTATCAACGTGTCTCTTAGACCACATCCCAACTAGGCTACTTAAGGAAGTCTTACCTTTAGTTAATACTTAAATATTAGACATGATCAGTATATCTTTATTACCAGGCTATATACCACAGTCTTTTAAGGTAGCTGCAATTAAACCTCTTCTCTGGATCCAGAGGTGTTAGCCAACTATAGACCAATATCAAATCTTCCCTTCCTTTCAAAGATCCTTGAGAAAGTAGTCACAGACCAGCTGTGTGACTTTCTCCATTACAGTAATTTATTTGAATTTCAGTTAGGATTTAGAGTGCATCATAGCACTGAGACAGCACTAGTTAAAATTACAAATGATCTTCTGATTGCTCCAGACAAAGGACTCGTCTCTGTACTTGTTTTACTAGATCTTAGTGCTGCCTTTGACACAATTGACCATCAAATTCTGCTACAGAGACTGGAACATTCAGTTGGCCTTAAAGGTTTTGGAAGCTTATGCTTATGGAAGCTTATGCTTCCCTTAGGTAACATCATTAGAAATCACTCTATAAATTTCCATTGTTATGCAGATGATACACTGTTGTATTTATCAATAAAACCAGAGGAAACAGATCAATCAACTAAACTTCAAAAATGCCTTAAAGATATAAAAACCTGGATGAGCTCCAACTTCCTGATGTGAAATTCAGATAAAACTGAAGTTATTGTTCTTGGCCCCAAACACCTGAGAGACTCTTTATCTGATGATATAGTTTCTCTGGATGGCATTGCTCTGGCCTCTAGCACTACTGTAAGAAACCTCAGCATAATATTTGATCAAGATTTGTGTTTTAACTGCTATTTAAAAGAAACCTTGTGGGCTGTGTTTTTTCATCTGCGTAATATTGCAAAAATTAGGCCTATCCTGTCACTAAAAGATGCAGAAAAATTGGTCCACGCTTTTGTTACCTCTAGGCTGGAATACTTTAATTCCCTATTATCAGGTAGCTCTAATAAGTGCCTAAAAACTCTCCAGCTAACCCAGAATGCAGCAGCACATGTACTGACAGGAACTAAGAAACAAGATCACAATTCTCCTGTTTTAGCTTCTCTGCACTGGTTCCCTGTAAAATCCAGAATTGAATTTAAAATCTTACTCCTAACTTACAAGCTCTAAATAATCAGGCTCCATCATATCTTAGAGAGCTCATAGTGCCCTATTATCCCACCAGAACACTGCGCTCTGAGAATGCAGGGTTACTCGTGGTCCCTGAAGTCTCCAAAAGTAGAACAGGAGCCAGCGCCTTCAGCTATCAGGCTCTTCTTCTGTGGAATTATCTTTCTGTTTTGGTCCAGGAGGCAGACACCATCTCCACTTTTAAGACTAGACTTAAGACTTTCCTTTTTGATAAAGCTTATAGTTAGGGCTGGCTCAGGATTGTCTTGGACCAGCCCCTAGTTAGGCTGACATAGGCCTAGTCTGCCGGGGGACCTCTTGTAATACACCAAGCCCCTTCTCTCCTTCTCTCTCTCTCTCTCTCCTTTGCTAACATTCGTGTCCTGTTACTGCATCTCGCTAACTCTGCTCTTCTGCATGTCACTAACTCGACTTGTTCTCTGGAGCCTTTGTGCTCCACTGTCTCGCAGGTTAACTGCGTGCCAGGATGATGTGTCTTGGTTGTGCTGCTGCCATGGTCCTGCCTGATGCCTCCCACTGCTGCCGTTACTATTAGTCATACTTTTACTGTTATTATACACATCTTGTTATTGTCACATACATATACTATCATATATGAATATATACCTACAACATATTGTACCACAATTACCGTTGTTGTAAGCTATTAGCATTGCTGTCTGCCCTGCATCTCTATCTGGCTCTGTCTCAACGTGTCTCTCTGTCTCTGTCTCTCTTTATGTCTCATTGTATCATATGGATTACTGTTAATTTATTATGTCGATGTTCTGTACAACATCTATTGCAAATCTGTCCATCCTGGAAGAGGGATCCCTCCTCAGTTGCTCTTCCTGAGGTTTCTACATTTTTTTTCAACGTTAAAGGTTTTTTTTGGGGAGTTTTTCCTTACCCGCTGTGAGGGTCCAAAGGACAGAGGAATGTCATATGCTGTAAAGCTCTCTGAGGCAAATTGTGATTTGTGATATTGGGCTTTATAAATAAAATTGATTGATTGATTGATTGATTGCAAAGACCAAAGACGATCCAACCAGCACGTATGTTCTGCGCCTGCGTGGGAGGAAATAATTCACTACACCAGCAGATAATTTTGTAAATGTCATCAAAAAGCGAACTGGAAGACTTGATGCTAGTTTGCCAGTTAGCACTTCAATACAGTTTTTATAGTATTTTTATATATATGTATACATATATACATATATATATATATATATATATATATATATATATATTTTACAATTAAAACACAAAAAAAGGCAAGAAAAAATGAATAATTAAATACAGTACAGGGAGAGGCAAAAAACCCAGAGGGCTTATTTGAAGCCTCCACCTAATACAATTTTGACAAAGTTATTAAGAACTCAAAAGCACAGAAAGATAAAAAACAATACATAAAATAATACAAGTGATAACAAACTACTAATAATAACAACAAAAACACAGCAATAGTAGTATCCATTTAAGAGCAGAAAATGTGACTATGTGATGTGTGAGTCAATATTAGTGTAATCAGGTATGTGTATGTGTGTGTCTTTGTGTGCATGAGAGGAGTAATAGCTTATACTGTGTTGACCCTCGAGCAGTGGTAAAAATGTATCAAAATGAGTAAAACAAATTAAATCATTGACAAGTTGTGAACTGTTCAGGAATATTCCCTTCACTTGCAAGTATTTTGTAAATAAATAAAAACACATTTGTGAGAATCTGAAGTCTCTGATATAAAGGGTTAGATTACGTTTCTGGAGGACCAAAATTTTATGTAGAGTAGTCGCAAAAGTTTTAGCCCCAAACTACATCACTTTCTTCATATATATCATTTCATCAAATACTGTATCATTGAATTTGGAAATATTTGACCTGCTCATTATTCTTTTGTGCATTATCTCCCTGGTATGTTTTGCTCTCTTAGCCTTGATTAAAGAGTACTGGAATATGAGGAAAGGATCTGACAGATCTGAATACAAAACCCCAGATTCCATCCCTTTGCCCAGAGAGTTAGTTAAGATGTTATCAATCAGAGTTGATGCATAAACTCGTTGAGACTTATGAATGAGAGGGAAAAAGTGATGAGAATAAAGAATATTAAAAAAATCCCCACTAAGGATGTCTGATTTATGTTTAAAGAGGATTATGTTGAAATATCCTAAAACGTAACAGTTTTCCCTCCTTATTCATCAAATCAAGAGAAGTCGACAAGCTGTCGTTAAAATCTTTGATGATAGAGTGAGGTGGGCAATAAACAACACCAATAATAATATTCTTTCCACCAGAGACACCAAAGAGCTCTACAAACACTGATTCCACCTCAGCCTTATCAGATTTTAGAGAGAGAGAGAGATCAGTCCTGATTCTAAATTGACAGTCATCTTGAATAAACAGAAATACTCCACCTCCAGATCTATTCTCTCTGACACTGTGAACCACATTGTATTTGGGTAATTTAAAGGTTTCTCTAGATGCTTATGTAAGCCATGTTTCTGATAAAGCAATAACAGAAAAAACATGTTTGAGTGAAGATAAATAATGAATTTTTCATAGTTGCTTGAAAGACTTCTTATATTCAGATACAATGTAGAGAATATATTAGGAGGTAGAGACATGCATAAGTCATTAAACTGAGGTTAATTACTATACTATATATACACATAAAGGTTAGAAACATCAAATGATGAAAAAAAAATGTTGGTCTGGGTCAACATCAAAATTGTAAAAGTCAGTTGTAAATGAATCAAAAAAGTTAAAGGTCTGTCCTTCACAATCAGATGTGTTGTTAACCATGGTATGTGTAAAAAATAATGTGCTGTCTTTGTGAGATTAAGTAATCAAAGTACTGTATACATGCCTAATGGTGGAGACTAGTAAACCAAACTCTGAGCATTGGTCTTCCTTTGTTGAGATGGGTTTTGAGCAGGTGGATGTACACTAAGTTTTTCATATCTCAAATACGCAATATTCAGTATCCAGCTTCAGTAAAATCCTCAATAGTAAAGATGCCTGTCCTTCATCCGCAGAAATCTGACCACAATGGCTTTTCTGATGATGACATTGACTTCACAGCCCAATGAGCTCAGTTCAACTCCATTTTCAGATTATCCAGTTGTTGATAGAATGTTGCTGAAATGAGAAAAGAATGTTGAAAGAACAGAGCAAAGTTACCTTGCGCCAGTCAACAACAACACAAACCATCAGTAAACATTTCTGCTAAAGATCTAAATGGATAAAGAAAAATAATCTGACCTTATGGAACAAGTTTGTTTTGGTCTCACCCCTTTTTGACCCTAGCTCTGTCTTTCCTTTTCTCACTTACATTTCTCTGAGCTGAACTGACAATCAGAATGATTTCACTCACTGGCTCCGCCGTCACGCTGAATTAGAAAACAAAAGGGGATGAGCACTGCGAGGCCAACAGTGTGGGACCGCACTGACTATAGTGACAGACACTGATGGCCCAATATTAACCGATAGCCATCTGTCGGCTTGGTTTTGATCTGATATAGAACCATTAAGGCCATACTTGAAACACACCTTTATGCCTTTATGTGAAGTGTCCAAACACATGTAAAGGCAGAAGTGTTTACAGAGGTTCTGAATGGCCAGGCTCTCAGACAGGTTGAATAGCCTGTAGTCATAGACCGAGGTGAGACTGAATAATGACTCAGAAAAGGGATAATGGCATACACACTGGGACAGTCTGTCTTTGTTATCCACTCAGTTGTTTAACCAAAGAGTGACAGAAGTACTTCTTTTTAAGAATGAAGTTCAAGCCCTGCTTACTCTCTCACAAATGAACAAAATATTGGTTTTTAGTCTAAAAAAGACAATATTCCTATTAAGCTGTTTACATGGCTAATGAAAATTAATGTTCCACCAATATTGCCATTTACATGCAGCTGTGCATACTCTAAATAACGTACCCTAATGTTCAGTTTATCATGTCAAAACATGAAAAAGTAGAACAGTTGTACCCACTCATTATTTCGCTTATTTATATCAAAATGGGATTTTCTCACAGTTTCCTACTGATGGTGGACTTGCTAGACCCTGCAAGCTCAGCTTCCCCCTTTCCTTTCCTCAGTCCCCTTTTTCAAAAGTCACTGTTGCAAAATTTGCACATATCCAAAAAGTTTTCCAAGTCTTTCATAGTGTTTTAAAGTAGGTGTGTGTCTCTGTCTTATCAGAAATGTGCATCTGCATGCCCAGAAGACAGGCTTTACACCAGCCTTGCAAACTGTTGGTGGATTGGTTTGTGTACAATGTATTCATGACAACGCATAGAGCCCACCTTAAATGGGCAAGAGGTTGTGTGAAGCAACCTTCGGTAAAAACCCCAATTACACATATTCTTAATGTGCCGTATACATGCCTAAATAATGCTTCTAATACCTGAATGATGCTGGCAGATCTCATGTCTTAATTGGAAAATGCTAAATTCAGAAAAAGGCCTAATTCCAAATATTAGTATAATTTCTTCAAGAGACTGCAAATAATGATATCCATATTTATATGGAGGAGGATGGTTCCTAGAATTAAAATCAAAACCGTTTATAATACCCTCCAGTGTGGAGGATTGAAGCTTCTTGAGTTTAAGCTGTATTATTAGCCTGCTTAGTCCAGGATACTGTGGCTTTGGCAGACAGAGCTAACCTGCTTGGAAACAAATGAACACTGGGTTCCACATTAACCCTGCCTTACCAAATGTACTTAGAGATGACATAACCAAGTTGTGGCACAACCAGGAAATTAAGAGATTTGGAGATCTTTATGAGAATAACATGCTATTTAAACAGTTACATAGAGCCCCCACCCCCCGAACTACTCATTTCTTGAATCATCTACAGGTTAGACACTTCATGAGTACATCCCAAGGAGGAAACTTCACCCATCTCGAATCCCTCCTAGCTTAAGAAATTCTAAACAGTATTAAACATCCCAGAGGCATTTTGTCCTTAACATATAACATAATTTTGCCCCTGCAGAGACTAAACCCCCAAACTCTAGGACCAAATGGGAGCAAGACCTGGAATGTACTTTTGAAGACAGTAAATGGGAGTCAATATATAAGGACGCACTATCCTTCTCGTGTAACAGCTGACATAAACTTTTGCAGTTTAAAATTATCCACTGAACAAATTTCAGATCTTTGCCCTAGATCTAAAATAGAGACAGGTAATCGTACTCTTATTATTCTTATTATATTATATATTAACAGGGGTGGCAGTAGCACAGTCCATAGGGACTTGGCTTGGGAACCGGAGGGTCGCCAGTTTAAGTCCTTGCTCGGACCAAAATATGGAGCGTGGACTGGTGGCTGGAGAGGTGCCAGTTGACATCCTGGGCACTGCTGAGGTGCCCTTGAGCAAGGCACCGAACCCCCCAGCAGGCTGGGGCGCCTGTCCATGAGCAGCCCCCTCACTCTGACATCTCTCCATTTAATGCATGTATAGGTCCTGTTTGTGCATGTGTGTGTATTCGGACCTGTGTGTACATGACAACGGAGTGTAAACACTGAATTTTTAAACACTGAATTAACCCTTGCGGGATTAATAAAGTATATAACATTAACATAACAACAACAACATAACGTTCACATGTTATGGAAATGTAATAAACGAAAACATTATTGGGATTGAATATTTGATATTCTTAATGGGATTAATGGGTTTGAGATCCCTTGTTCAGCTAAACTAGCCTCACTAGGTATAACATTCTTCTCGTCAGAAGAAACAAGGTACGTTTCATCAAAGTGACCATGACTGCTGGTAATAAATGTATTGTTTTATTATGGAAAAGTGCTGATGCCCCACCTGTCTCCATTTGACTTAAAGAAATCTCATACATGGCATTAGAAAAAACATGTTAAATCTTAAAAGAAAACTATATCTATTTGATGGCTTTTTTTGGCTTCAGGAGTTACATGGTAAATATTTCTCAACCTGTTGTGGGTTGACAACAAGATATGTCTGACATGCACTTGAGTTAAGGTGCTTTTATTATGGCCCTTGATGGGTGGTGAGGGTGGGAGGGAATGGGTTTGTGGGAATTTTTTTTTCTTTACCTTATTGTATGTTGGAAAATGAGAATTCTGAGTCTTCTCCTGTAGACTGCTTTCTGTGTGCAGGAAATCAAATTAATACACTGTTTTAACAAAAAATGGAAATGTCTTTGCAAGATGTGCATGATACCTAAAGGAGCTGAATACAACATTCAGAGCATTATTACAGCAGCAAACCACTTGTCTACGTGAAGCTTGAGTGGAGTAATAGCATCCTGAGCAGAAATTGAAGTCAAGCTTCCTCTGTATATGTTGTAATCTGAGCTTCGACGTTCATTGAACGTAATCAGTCCTGTAGCTCAGACATGTTGTTACATTTTTTAAGTAGCAGAATGCAGCAACATGGCCTACATGCCAATGGCCATTAAGATATAGCGTAACCCCTTAACGCTGAAGTAATTACCAAGAAGTCACTCCACTGAGTTTGTATTTTTCACCCCTCTTAGTTAAGGATCTTCATCAGCAATGACTGCCTGAAGCTTTGCCTCCTCAGTCATGTTTGTTGCAGATGTGTAAAAGGCAGCTAAGTGCTGGCCCCTCAGCTCGGTGCTGAGTGACTGACATGTGGCGTGACACCAAAATGAGTGCATGACAACATGGCTTGTCCACAGGTCTTTGGAAGGGCGTGTCCTGCCCGAGCATTTGGCCATGGCTGTGACACCTGGAGTCAGATGGGGCCTGAAGAATTCAAAAATTGCCGAGTCATCTGTTGGGAGGAGAGAGAGAGCCTGTGGCATTGCTGCTGGCAAAACTTGAGCAGGATCCGAAAGGTTTTAACACAAGGTGTGTAATTCTTGTGTAGGAAAAAAAGGTGGGAATTCACACCCCCTCATCCTGGGGGCCCTTCTTGCATAGTTGCTATGGCTGACTGCACTTTGTCAGTCATTGGAGAAGGGATGGGCATTATTAGAGGAACACAATACACTACACAAAGGTATGTAGGGGCATGGAGATGTGACACAGGTGCTGGGTCATATCCTGTCCTCACATTTTTAAAAAGGTATTTTCCTGTCTTACATCCCGGCTGTGTATGTATCATTGTGTTTTATTATTTATTGAGAGCAGCATTCAATCTTCAGACAAAAGTTTTTTTTTCCTGGAGAAATATTACTGCTTTCCTATAAATGACATTACTCCAGATTACTGTAAATCACATTACGCTAGTATATTTTGTATTGCAGAAAAATCTAAAATTTAAGAGTGAACTTTCCTCTTATTTTGTAGCCAAGCAAAACTAATTCCACAATTACATTGATTTTAAACTTAGACATATTCAATAAACATTCAGAAACTGATTATTACCTACTGAATGTCCCTATGCACTCTATTCACCAAATACTATCTATATTGAACACTTACGGCTGCATTCATTGAATGTCTTTTTTTGCCAGCAATGAACACTATAAGCACTGACAACAATGACAAAGGTAATGTGACCTGGAAAATACTTCTTACATTTGTTCAAATTGACACAAGCATAAGAACATACCAAAATCATCTAAGTATCTGAAAATACTGATATAGTGATACATCAACATTTTCCTTTAAGGTTGTTGGATTTCTCGTTCATTGATATTTTTTAATAATATTATATTGGTCTCAAATGTGTTTATTTGACCATCAAGGCTGTAACTGGAAAAAATGAACTTTTGTAGGTCTTCATAAAATAACACCTCTGGAGCAAACAATTCCCCAAATCTATTTTTGGCCCTCTTGCATGGAGCTTGAGTGGCAGCTGTCCTGGAAAAATGCTGGAGCACGGCAGTGAGCAGGTGGTCCTGCACAGCAGCTTCCGCAATCTTCAGTTTTACTGAACTCAGTGCACTTTATATGAAACACAGGCTGACATCAAACCTTGATGATCATTTTACCATGCAGGTGAGCTGGCTGCTGATTTTTTAAAAGTGTATGTCTCTTCTGTGAACTGTGAGCCTGCAGTATACCTCTGTGCGAGAGACCAATATTAATAGATTCATTTTGTTGTTTAATTAATCAGTTTCATTGATGTGCATGCCATAACTTCAAGTCCAAGGTCTGCTCCAAATCAGTTATCATTCCCTTTAAATTACTTATAAATACAACTATATAAATCACCTAATACAACTTTGTTTTTAAAATGTATAAAGAACATACATGATTAATTTGACGACTCAGCCATGGTAATGGGCTTATACTGACCTTTAAAGGAATAACTCAGCATTTTTGAAAATGTGTGAATTTGCTGTCTTTTGGAGAGTGAGAATGCATGTACACTGTTTGGGATTGAAGCAACGTGTTGAGTTAAACATACACTAACATGTGATGTGTGTCTTATTACAGTCCTACTGAAATAATAATTTCTCTGTGTTAGGGTGTGTACCAGGACATGGTTAAAGACCGAAAGCAGGGGAAAGGGTTAGCCTGGCTCTGTCTAAGTTTCAAAAATACACCTACCAACTGTGTTGTCAGAGTTCACACTTTATATGAACTAGCTCAAAGTTCAGTTTACACTGACTAAATATATATACACACATATATATATATATATATATATATATATATATATATAGATAGATAGATAGATAGATAGATAGATAGATAGATAGATAGATATATTGTTCATGATCATAGTTTTGAACTGGGTTCAAAGTCCCATAAAACAAGACACAGCAGGCATAAGTTACAAATGTGAGATTTTTTTTTTTCTGTTAGAACCTGTACTGATTTGTTCATTACACTCCTTCAAATATTCATATGAACTTATCTGAATTGCCAGCTGCACTGGGCATGCCGTTGTTGTGTTAAAGTCTGCTCCCCCATCGAAGAGTGTTACTCTTCTGTTCAAATGCGTGGCAACACCTGTCACTACCTGATCCATACATCCTGACCACTTGGTTAGGGATAAGGTTTGGTTAGGATTTAGGTAGGAGGAAACACATATCGACAGGGAAACAGGCTTTGACAAAACATTGGCATGCAGGCCGCTATAAAACACACTCACTGTATTTCCTCTTCATCAGTGATGCAGGGGAATGTCTCCACCTCATTTATCATCCACAGACCGATTTTTTTCTCCAAATGAAGAAACAGACTAATTGCTGTTGAAATAATCCAGTTGAAATTCATGAAGATCCAATCATTACTAAAGCATATGTCATCCAAGAGAAGTTGTCATTGAAATTCAAGATGTGCTGATTAATTCACGTTGGATTATTATTATTATTTTATATATATATATGTATATATATATATATATATATATATATATATACATATATACTTTATTAATCCCGCAAGGGGAAAGAAAAAAAGTTTTCACTCTGTTGTTGTTTTACATATACACACAGGCCTGACAATACACACGTGCACAAAGAGGGCCTATACTGTACATGCATTAAATGGAGAGCTCTCCTGCTCCAGCTCATACTCCATATTTTGGTCAGGGCAGGGACTTGAACCGGCGACCCTCCTGTTCCCAAGCCAAGCCTATGGGCTGAGCTACTGCCACCCTATTACAGTAATTTTATGATGTTGCTCTATTTAGTACATACAACATCTATTGCATATCTGTCCATCCTGGAAGAGGGATCTCTCCTCAGTTTCTTTCCTTGTTAAAGGGTTTTTGGGGGAGTTTTTCCTCTGAGGGTCCAAAGGACAGAGGGATGCTGTATATATAAAGCTGAAATGGACTTGAAACTTTTCACAATGCAAACAAAAATATACCTGTTCTAAGGTGAACTGAACTGATCTGAACAAGACTGGTGGAAACAAGACTGTAAAGCAACACACAGACACTGGTTAAATACAACCCTGTGACAAGAAGTGAAGCTCTTTGAATCAGTTTCTGATTACTATAAAAAATACAGTTACTTTGACTTCAGATAACTTTATTTTAATTTTAATTGTGTGCTGACAAAGTATTTAACCCTGATGGAACAAAGTGTGACAGTAAAGAACTGGCAGATTTACTGATTGTCCATCTACTTTTGATAACTGTTCTACATGTCTGCTTTAGATTTATTAATACACATCCCTACAAATTGCTCTTGATGTGGGCCGACTTTTATTGCAGAGCAGATTTATGAATGCCCCGTAGCTGTTTATCTAACTAAATGGTTTTCACAATTTCATACTGAGATGTTATACCTTCATGTTGCTTACTAATGTTGGGAGTGACAAAACTCACACCTCAAATGGTCACTTATTGTAACATTTACACAGCCAGCAAATTGAGTGTGATCATTTGAATCATTAATTAGAGCTCTGACATTATGATGGACACTGATGTTATGCGAGTATTAAAATGACTCCTATTTATGTACTACAACTGCATTGGTTTACTTCCGCAGTCTGACATTGTTAAGTTTATTTGGAAGGCAGACTCCAAAGATCAAGGGTCACTAAAGTTCATGACCTTTTGTTTTGGCATCAACCAAATCTTTGATCCTTTCTTCAGCTCCTCCTCACCAAACTTGCACCTCTGTACTTGATTTAAATTATAGTTCAATCCAATAAAAGCTTCCAGCTATGATAAATTATTCTGACCCTCTGATGCTAAATTGCAAACCATCCCACAAGAGCTAATTATTTTGATAGTCATGGTCAAGATGAAGGCAAATGATTCCCCCAGGGCATGGTTTGGGTTACATTATCTTAAAACAGGTGGTTTCAGATGAGCCAAAAAACATAAAAAAATGATACGAGAGCAAAAAAGTTATAGTGCACTGCCTTTTCAACTGAAAGAAGATCCTAAAAATCCATTAAAGATTATGTTTAAAATCATGCTTAAAGCACACAGCGTGCTTATGTTTGTGGAAATATGTGGGTGTGTGGGTGTCTGTGTGCATGTGAGATAGCTTTTTTTTCAGCTGAGTAGAAGTAATTCTCCTTGATTCGTTCCCAGTCACACATCCAAATGAGTTTGGATGAGAAACACAGCAGGGTGCCTGATGGCCTTCTGAAACCCAAGGCCCCATTTCTCTGCATGGAATCGCCACCCTCTCTGTTGAATGTGCAATGAACTTATGCATTGTAGATGTGGAAGTTGATATTCAAAAAACACATGACTGTAAATTGGAGTCAAAACAAAGGGAAGGGCCTGCAGGGTAATTTTTAGATTTGTCATGCTGCAGTGTCTTCAGTTTGGTGTCTCATCAGATCTGAATGTGTCTACATCTGGGTTTACAATATTACCCAAACTGTCTTCCAAGACAATAAATGTTTTGCTTGACCTTGAGTGTTTTTCACAGAACCTTTTCTATGAATAAACAGTAGTGTCACTGCGACGCATCTGCATATTATCTGTTTGGACACAGTAGCACTTCTAAACGTGGACAAACTATCTCTTTACATGCACATTAATAAACATGCTAAATTAAAGCTGCACTGATCTACTATATAAATGCATACTAACAATGGATTAAATGACTATATGTAATGTGTAAGGTTTCACTTATAGTGATGAACCTGTTACGGATGAGCACAAATTTGAGCAGCTAGAAACAGATATTGTCTCAGGAGTTGGTGGGAGATCAAAACAGATCTAGAAGGTGAATGAGTATGGGATCAGGTGGACACAAACACGACTCCAAATGGATTCTGGTGTCGCTCTGTACCTGCTAGATTAATAAATAGACAATGGCTTGCTAAATGTCTGTCTCCTACAAAATCAGCAGTTAACTAGTACTATTTTATGGGCATAAAAAATAACAACGTGACAGTGAATTTAGTTTTTGAGTTATGCAAATTTTGTGTCAGTTTTCTAACAAACAAAAAAAAGTGTGTGTTCTTAAGGTAAATGCGATAAATGCATTTTCCTCCTCCAAAAACATTTGCAAAGCTGATTTTCTTATAAGTTTTAAACCTGCATTGTTTCCATCCAATGTTTGGTGGCTGGCAGTCTTTGCCTTTGTTGGCACATTGTTCTTTTTCTTGAAATGTTACCACTACCTGTTGATCACTGGAATAGTTGGCTGGAATGTGCATGGTGTCACCCCCATGCTTTGTGTATGTGTGTCCTTGTGCATGAGAGCAAACAAAACGAGACCCTCATGTAACCCTGATTAGGATGTAATAATCAGAGCACAGGTAAATAATAACTGGACCAATAACAGAAGATTTTAAGGTTGTGAGAGCCCTTATTTTTGAATACCCAAAAAACACAGGTAACAGTGGTTTGAGTTTTGTTTATGGCCACTGGTTAGGAAGTAATGACACAATGAAACATACAACAATTTGTTAAGGGACATTCAATGAAAAATAACAAACTAAAATAATAAAGCCGGCAAAACAAAAGAAAACCCTCTGTTCCTAAAGTCAGTGTTGGGGCCCTTATTTTTCCAGTCAGTGTCAGTGCGTTTTATCCTACCACACAGTCCGTGAGGGAGGGGGAATCAGGAAATCAAAGTTGAACAGTAGTAGTTCGCTGCGGCTCGCCACCCAGCTCACGCTGGGAACCTATGGGTCCTGGAGTAAGGGAGAAACCTCTGGATCTGGTACTCGAGGATCTCTCATGGACTCAGCAGGAAGCACTCCATCGACGGTGGACCGTGGCTACGACCTCTTTCAAGAACGTCACCAAAAAAACCTGACCGCTGGGAATCTATGAATGAGCGTTTCACCTCGCCAGATCGGCAAAAATCATCTGGTCTCTCCAATGCTCCGGTGGACGATGACAGATTTAATCTTTGTATTGATCGGACAGCACACGAGGCGGATAGCGTGAAGAATACCCGTAAAACAGGAAGTAGAACTGCGCAGCTGATCACCTGGGCTCACGGGGTTCACTGATTGGCTAATTGGGAAGCCTGCCCTACGGAGCCCTTCTGGCTGTAACTATTTTCTTTTTCTTATTTTCTTATTTTCTCATTTTGAGCACTTTTAACCCACTTAACTCATTTAAATCAACCTCAATGAATCATTTATTTATTTCACATCAAAAATGAATTATTTTAAGGATTTTTAAACCTTTTTAAAGCTTTTTAACCTTTTTAATGAATTGCTTATTTCAAACTTAAATGAACTATATTAAAGGGAGAGTTTTAATATTACAGGGACATCATTTTAACACCTGGGCTACACCCTCCCCTCCTGAACTCATGCACGGCCCTGTACATGGCAGCAGTCAAACATGCTTTATTTGACTGGGCGGGACAGAGGGGCATAGGCAGTTCTCTTCTTCACTCAAAGCATCGGCTAATGCTGCGGTCAGTCCATGAAAGAACGATTTAACCACTGTGACCACGGGTTTCCCAAATTCAGCATACTCAAGTCGCTTTGGCGGTTGTCGTATTCTCTCCGATCTCCTAACAAAGGTATCCATCCCTGTCCATCTCTCTGTCTCCATCTCATCCGACTCATCCCTTCTTTTCCTTTCAGACTCCCCACTCCCAATCACCTCCATCTCCTCTTTACCCTTTGACACATCATAGAGCACCGGAGGCTGATCATCCGGGATATCGCTGACATTATCAAGTAAGTTCCCCCTTTCTACAGGGCATACTTTTTCAGGTAAGTTACTGGTCTCTACAGAATGTTCGACATCAGGTAAGTTGCTTTCATTTTGGCCTGTTTCATGTACTTGTTCAGGTAAGTTCACTTGTTCAGGTAAGTTCTGCATGGATAGCTCATCTCTGTCCTCGGCAGGGGGCTCATACGCTGGAGAGTCAGAGAGAGCAGGAGAAGATGACACGTCCGGTTCATTTGGCTGCCTGATCATACATGGAGGGTCCCTCAACTCGTGGGTCTCATTGACGTCAGGCTCTGGTTTTTGGAAAGGGGAAAATATCAGAGTGGGCACAATTTCTGAGTCAGAGTCGTCCTCCTCCTCGCTCTCAGTGGTGGGACATTGTCTTGTCCTGGGTCTCCTGACCGGGAGCTGTTTGACATGCTCATTCGTCATAGTTGCAAATAGAAAGCCACAAGGGAGGAGCAGATCACGATGTAGGGTGCGCACTGGCCCATTCTTGCCCTCAGGCTTAACTGTGTAAACGGGTATGTCACCAGCTTTCCTGAGAACAATGTAGACATCGTCCTCCCACCTGTTCGCTAGTTTATGCTTTCCACGCAGCTTGACATTACGAACAAGGACCCTATCGCCCACTTCCAAAGTTGAGTTTACGTCTCGCTTGTCAAATCGCGTCTTATTGCGATCAGCATTCTTTTGTGCATTGGAGGTTGCAATCTCATAGCTCTCTTTCAAGCGACATTTTAAGTCACTCACATACTGGGAATGAGACAACTCATCGGTGTTGGTGGGCAGCCCAAAGGCTAGGTCGATGGGAAGCCTGGGTTGTCTCCCAAACATCAGTTCATAGGGGGAGAATCCGGTCGTCTCATTCTTTGTGCAATTGTAAGCATGCACAAGAGGTTTCACAAAGTCTTTCCAATGCAGTTTGTCAGGCTGACTCAGTGTTCCAAGCATTTGGAGGAGAGTGCGGTTGAACCTCTCAACCGGATTTCCTCGGGGGATGGTAAGGGGTCGTATGCACCTTCTTTATACCAGCAAGCTCACAGAGTTCCTTGATAGTCTTTGATTCAAAGTCAGGGCCCTGATCGCTGTGTAGTCGCTCTGGGAAGCCATAATGCACTATGAAATCATCCCAAAGACATTTTGCCACGGTACGGGCCCGCTGGTTTGGAGTTGGTATGGCTACCGCATACTTTGTGAAGTGATCGGTAATGACCAACACATCCTTTGTGTTGGACCGATCTGGCTCCAAGGATAAGAAGTCTATACACACAAGTTCGAGAGGCCGACAAGTCTTTATATTGACCAGGGGGGCGGCTCTCTCAGGAAGGGTTTTACGGTGGACACAACGCTCGCAGGTCTTGATAAGGTTTTCAACGGCCATATACATTTTCGGCCAGTAGAACCTGGCTCTTATCAGATCGACTGTCCGCTCGACTCCCATATGGCCCATGTCATTATGAAGGCTTTGCAGGGCTATTGCTCTTAACTCCTCAGGGAGCACTAGCTGGAAAGTGATATTGGGTCCGTCTTGCCGCTGTCGATAGAGCACTCCATTCTGCAGCTCCAGCCGGTTGAGCTCACGCAGTAGTAAGGGAAGCTCAGGCAACTCTGCTTTGAGGGTGGGAGGTGGAGTTTTACCAGTCTCCATCTGAACGATTACTTCATTGATTGCAGGATCTAATCTCTGCTTCTGTCTCAGTTCCTCTTCAGAAAATGAGGGGATACAAGGGAACCCATCCACTTGCTCTTCCTGAAAACAGTCTGGGATGGCTGTGGGCTGGTGCGAAAGGGATTCAACTAATGTCAACCCAGGGTTGTGGCCTTCAGCATTGGCACCTCCGACACTTGTGACCATGTGTCGGTCACAGATAGCCTGAATCACCTCCAGAGGAACAGTGTGTGGTGTGTCAGCATCACTCAGATGGTACAATGCAAATTGCCGGATTCTCTCACTTTCCTTTTGTGATGCAAAATCCTCCTCTGGTGGACCATGAGGTCGACGAGATAATGCATCAGCGTCCAAGTTTTGCTTGCCAGCTCTGTACTGAAGTTGGAAGGAGAAGGTTGACAGGCTGGACAGCCAACGGTAACCTGTTGCGTCAAGCTTGGCTGAGGTTAAGAGGTAAGTCAACGGGTTACTATCAGTAACCACAGTGAAGTCAGTGCCATATAAATAGTCAGAGAATTTTTCGGTAACTGCCCACTTGAGGGCCAGAAATTCGAGTTTATGGGCAGGGTACTTCCTTTCACTCTTTGAGAGCCCTCGGCTAGCAAACGCTATGACTCTTGGTTTGCCGTCCTGAACCTGGTACAGTGCAGCCCCAACACCAATGGTGCTGGCATCTGTATGTAGAACATATGGGAGCTGGGGGTCTGCGAAACCCAAGACTGGAGCTGAAGTCAACTTTTGGATTATCAGGTCAAATGCCTCCTGACACTGGGGTGTCCACCTTTGATCAAAAGGCGCTTTTGGGTTGTGATACTCTTGGCTTGAGGCTTTCTTAGATTTTTTACTGCCTTTCTGAAGGGGTGGATACCCAGAGGTTAATTCGGTAAGGGGCCTGATGACATGAGAATACCCCTGGATGAACCTTCTGTAATATCCAGCGAAACCCAAAAAGGATTGGAGTTCCTTTAAGTTGGTGGGGATGGGCCAAGTTGTCAGGGCCCGTACTTTCTCCGGGTCTGTTTCTACACCTTTTTCAGAAACCACATGGCCAAGATATCTGACAGAAGTCTGAAAAAATTTGCACTTCCTTGGCTCCAACTTCAGTCCGTATTCCCTCAGTCGTTGTAAGACACGCTTCAAACGCTGTTCGTGCTCCTCCAAAGAAGATGAAAAGATAATCAGGTCGTCAATGAACACTAAAACCTCTTTTAGGTTCATCTCTCCAACACACTGCTCCATCAATCGTTGGAATGTTGATGGCGCATTTGTAATACCCTGGGGCATCCTGTTGAACTCCCAAAATCCTAGTGGGCAAACAAATGCTATCTTCTGCTTGTCTGATTCCTCCATCTCAATCTGATAATAACCCGATTTGAGGTCCAGAACTGAGAACCACTTCGACCCAGCGAGGGCAGAGAATGCCTCTTCGAGTTTTGGGAGGGCATAGGCATCTTTGATTGTCTGAAGGTTTAACCTTCTGAAGTCTATGCAAAGACGAACAGAGCCATCCCTCTTCCTTACAACCACGATAGGAGAAGCAAACGGGGACTCAGACTCCTGAATAACCCCTGAATCAAGAAGGTCCTGAAGGTGTTTTCTCACTGCATCCACATCATGAGGGTGTATCGGGCGTGGTCTGAACTTGAAGGGAGTTTCATCACTGAGCCTGATACGGTGTTTGAATTTGTCTGTATGTCCAAAATCCAGATCGTGATGGGAGAAGACGTCTGGCATGGAGTTCAACATGTTTGTTACCCGTTCTTTCCATTCGGGGGGCAAGGGTGAGTCTCCAAAATCGAAACTCAGTTTTGTCGTTTGAGGGGATTCCGTTTGCATGTCAGGGGGGTTTGGTTCCTTTACTGTTTGTTCTTTGTGTAGCACTCGCACAACAGCATTAACATCAGCCAATATTGTCTTGGGTGGAATGATGATGTCATGTTCTGTCTCATTTTTCAACACCACAGGTAAGTGACAAGGTTGTTTCCTTTGCAAGCTGACCAAGCTAGCTGAGACCAGGAGGCCGCTGGGTAAGGAAGAGGCTGATGGCTGTTCAATAACAACATACCTCTCAGAATGAGCACTAGAGACATTAGCCATGCCTTCGAGGATGACTGTCTGTCCTGCCGGAACAACTTCAGGTGTCTTTCCAACCATCTTTGCCCAGCCAAGGCTACCACTAGTGGAGCTTTTCTGACGCATTTGGAGGATCTTGAGGACAGCCCTGTAGCCGTAAGGCAACGGCTGGAAGGTGGAGAGATCTGGGTCATCCTGAAGATCAGCGTAAAGGGCATCAAGAGTGATGGTGCCAATTAGCACCTGCTCATGGGCTGCAGAATGGAGGTGGGGAATAACCAAGGCCAAAGTGTGGACTTCAAAGTCAGTCCCCACGAAGTCTTTCGGAAACGTAACAGAGAGCTCAGTGTACCCTAAGTAGGGGACAAATTGGCCGTTGGCACCCTCCACCTCAAGGAGATCGCCTAATGGTTGGATGGTCAGATCTGAAAGGTGTTGCTCATAAAAAGACTGGGGTGGTTGGTATGACGTCACCGAGCTGAGAGGTCGGACTGGCACTGAGCTCCCGCTACCATCGACCGTAATTTAAATTTTACCCACCACAGACCGACATTTTTTTACACCTCGCTGATCGCCGTAAGACTTCCAACAATGTCAAGCAAAGAAAACAGCTCGGTTCCGCCCGAAAATCAAGGTAAATCTCAACGAACAACGAGGAGCCGACTGAACATGGAGGCGCAAGATGGCGGCCCGGGTACAGGTGGCTACTCACAGCTAACTCAGGAAGTTACTGAGAGCATCGGCAAGTTATTAGAGGAGAAGCTGGCCACATTTACGAACACACTGGAAGTTTTGACAGCCCGGGTGGAAGGCAACAATAAAAGACTGGACGAAGCAGAGGGCCAAGTGTCCACACTGGAGGACATGCTAGCTACCACCGAAAACAAGCTCCAGGAAGTTGAGCAGAAACTACACATTCTCACTGAAAAAGCAGACGACATGGAGAACAGGTCGAGACGAGACAACATCAGGATTATTGGCTTGAAGGAGGGAGCCGAAGGTGAGCAACCTGTTGCTTTCTTTCAACGCTGGCTGCCGAAGATATTGAACTTGGAGACTAAACGGGGCATAATTAAAATCGACCGGGCGCACAGGGGGCTCGGCCCCGCTCGCGGTGACCGCCCCAGACCCGTCATCATCAAGCTACACAACTCCGGGGAGAAGCAGCGGATCATGGCAGCACTCAGAGAGAGACGGCAGCTGACACATGAGGGGCAGAAACTGTACATTCAGCAGGATTTCTCAGCTGCAGTGAAGGAGAAGCGGCGCAGCTTCAACAAGGTGTGTGAACGTCTGATTGGACTGAACATCCGCTTCGTCATGCGGTTCCCCGCTGTCCTAAGTCTCACATACAACGGAGAGAAACATGCTTTCCAGTCCCCCCGAGCTGCGCAGGAATTTGTGGACGGACTGATGTGAACTGTGCAAGGATTACCACTGGGTAAATACAGTATTTTTGTGATGAGATGTCACTTGGTGATTCCAGTTTGAATTATTGTATTAAAGTGTAAATTAAGCTGGGCATATTAAACTGGGAAAATGTTTAACTAAAACAGCCATACTGTACATACAGGATAGGTTAGGGCTGCGAAAGGCGGTGATGTTAACTTGAAAGGTTAGACATTGAATTAAGCTTGGTCTGTTAAAATATATGTGTGTGTGTGTGTGTGTGTGTGTGTATATATATATATATATATATATATATATATGTATATACTAGGGGAAAAACAAAAAACAAAAACAAAAAAAAAACGGGGATGTCTGTAATTTAGAGCTGTGGCTACACTGGCTAGAGCATCATGACCCCTGAGGACAGGGAGTCAGAATTCTTATTATTATTGTTAGGCTCTAAAGGGATGTGAATCTGGGTCATGGGGGCGGGAGTTTCTTGAAGAGACTGAGGTTGTTGCTCTTCTTTGGGGTTACCTGCGCTCTCAGCGTCATACAACCACTTGTAACTGTTACGCAAATCTGGTTATTATGGTTGTGTTTTTTTATTGTTCTTTCTTAGACCTGTTGAGGTTTATTTCAGTGTTCAATGCCCGTTGTTCAGAGGCAGATTTGTTGCTCACAGTGCTCCGAAACGTAAGACTACCTACTTGCCACCAAAATACCCTGTCTTATATACTTATAAGTATACTTATAAATATATATTCTGTCACTGCTCACAACCTCAAGCGTAATATGGCTTTTGCATTATTGGTTTATTTTATTTTCATCTAACAACCATGAGTGATAAGATTATTTCTTTAAATGTCAAGGGGGTCGGCCATGTAGTTAAAAGACAGAAGATTATCTCTTTATTAAAGAAAGAGAATGCTCAAATTGCCCTCCTACAAGAAACACATTTGACAGATTCAACTAAGGAGAGGCTGGGTAGGTCAGGTGTTCTACTCATCTTACAACTCACATAGTAGAGGAGTAGCCATTCTCATCCACAAGAAGTTACAATTCACTTTGGAAGAGATTATTAAGGATGATGAGGGACGTTTTGTTATCATCTCAGGCTTCCTTTTTGGGGAGCGAATCCTTATTGGCTCTATTTATGGCCCTAACGCATTCGAGCCTTCTTTCTTTTCTAGGCTGCTGGCAGCAGCATCCTCACATTTAACCCCCTTCACAGTATTCGGAGGAGACTTTAACTGTGTTCAGGATGCTAGTGTTGACCAATCTCCATTTAAACCGGCTTTTACATCGAAAAAGACAGCAAGGCTGAAGGAACTAGGTGCAGATCTAGGTCTCTTTGACGTTTGGAGAATTATAAACCCGACAGCAAAAGACTTCACTTTTTACTCCCACCCCCACCAATCTCTATCAAGAATTGATTATTTCCTAGGATCTAGAGATCTGTCTACTACCTAGTAGACAGAGTCAAAGCATGCTCAATTGGAATATGTACATTATCAGATCATAACCCGGTGTTTATGACAATATCCCCCCCCCATCCCAATCCCTCGTCACGCCATTGGAGACTTAATAGCTCACTATTGAGTAGCCCCCCATTTGTGATCTTTCTGGAGAAACAATGGGAACTTTTTATGGCGACAAATAACACAACAGGTATAAATCCCTCCCTGCTATGGGAAACTGCTAAGGCATTTATCAGAGGGTTGATTATATCTTACACAGCAGCTCATAAGAGGGAAACAATCAGGAAGCAATTGGAGTTGGAACAGTCAATCCAAGATTTAGAGAAAAAGTTTAAAGAGTCTCCATCTAAATATAATCTTAAAAATTTAGAAGCAGCAAGATCGGCGCTTAATCAACTCTTAACAAGCAAAGCAGAGGCGTCTATCCTATATGCCAGACAGAGGCTTTATGAACACGGCAATAAGCCTGGCCGCTTTCTTGCCCGCCTGGCAAAGGGCAGAAATGCCATTAATTTAATATCATCACTTAAAGATAGTAATGGTGACAAATTTCATGAATCAAAAAAAAATTAACAATATCATGAGACAGTTCTACCACAAGTTATATTCCTCCGAATGCAACACATCAGATGAACTAAGAAAATCCTTCCTGGATCAAATTAGTCTCCCCTCTCTTACAGAAGAACAACGGGAGCTCCTGAATAGAGAGGTTACCAGGGAAGAGGTCCTGGATGCTATTCGCTCACTTCAGAGTGGGAAAGCGCAAGGGCCAGATGGCTATGGGCCTGAATATTATAAAAAAATGAGTGGAGTTGTGGTGGGCCCTCTGACCGATATGTTTCTGGACTCCTTTAGAAATGGATGTCTCCCTCTCTAAATTTAGCCAATATCTCTTTAATACTTAAGAAAAATAAACCTCCGGAAGAATGTGGTTCTTATAGGCCTGTCAGTCTTATAAATGTAGACAGCAAGATACTTTCTAAAGTATTAGCCAGAAGATTGGAGAATTATTTACCTTTACTTATAAATGATGATCAGACGGGCTTTATCAGAGTGAGGTTATCGTGCTCTAATGTGAGAAGACTTCTTAATGTAGTACAGTACTCCACCGAAACGCAGCACCGGGCATTAGCTATATCATTGGACGCGGAAAAAGCGTTCGACAGGGTGAAGTGGGGGTTTATGT
Organism: Cephalopholis sonnerati; assembly: GCA_019142605.1. Classification (NCBI taxonomy): domain Eukaryota; kingdom Metazoa; phylum Chordata; class Actinopteri; order Perciformes; family Serranidae; genus Cephalopholis; species Cephalopholis sonnerati. The sequence continues at coordinate 1,927,170 of JAGQAX010000012.1, forward strand.
GGGATGTCTTGAGCAGATTTGGATTAGGAGAGGAGTTTATAAATTGGATAAAACTTATTTATCATTCACCAGAGGCCTGTGTCTTAACTAATGGGATGCGTTCTTCTCCCTTCCCGTTAGGCAGAGGGACAAGACAGGGCTGCCTGCTCTCCCCCCTCCTTTTTGCCCTTACTTTAGAACCATTAGCAGAACGCATCAGGAATAGTAAGGAAATACACGGTGTTACTTTAGGCAAGACCACGCATAAGATAACACTATATGCTGATGATGTTTTACTTTTTCTTACAAGGCCTGAGATATCAGTCCCAGCCATTCTGTCAATTATCAATTTATTTGGCTCCATATCTGGCTATAAAGTAAATTACACAAAATCTGAAGCCATGCCCCTGGGAAATTATGGTAGCACAGGCTTGGACACAAATTTTCCATTCAGATGGGCCACTTCAGGCTTTGTTTATCTTGGTGTTAAAGTGTCACCTAATGTGGAGGACTTGAGGAGACTTAATTATGTGCCTACAATCAGAACAGTTAAGAATGACCTTGAGAGGTGGCATGACCTTCCCCTCTCCTGGATGGGCAGAATTAGTCTCATTAAGATGAACATACTACCCAGGTTGCTTTACCCTTTGCAGATGTTGCCATTATGGATTCCTAGGAGGGTTATTTCAGATCTAGAAAAAGCCTTTTCACGATTTATCTGGCACAATAAAAAACCCAGAATTAAAATTAAGACTCTACAACTACCAGTGGAACGAGGGGGGTTAGCCCTACCCAATTTGAGATATAACTGGGCCTGCCACACCCGGATAGTTTGGGACTGGCTCCAATCTCATTTAAAATCTGAAGTGAATATCGATGAATGGTTCTCCTCCCCCTACTCTATGTTGAGTAAACTCACTAGTTATGGAAAAAAGAGGTCGCCGCACATTAAGCGCAATCCTGTTGTCTACAACACTTTCAGAGTCTGGCGAGACCTTACAAAGTATTTTGGGGAAGATGTTTCATCTCTTGCATTAACACCTGTAACCAGAAATGAGGAGTTTGTCCCAGGAATTAATAATAGTATATTTGATAGCTGGCATAAGAAAGGCATCAAGCTCATATGGGATGTATTCCAGGGCAATACACTAATGTCCTTTCAACAGCTTCAACACAAATACAACATTGCATCTGAACACTTTTTTGGGTATCTCCAACTCCGTAGTTTTATTATGTCAAATGTGAAAAATTTCCACACAGGCACTCCCTCTGCCAGTGATATAGATTTATTTGTACTGAACCGAAAAGAAACAAGACATTTTCTCTCTCATTCTTACTCGCTGCTCTACTCCTTAGATACATCAGATATAAGGAAAGTGATACAGAAGTGGGAACGAGATCTGGGGGGAGAATTTATTGAAGATGACTGGCATGAAGCAATTGTCTCTGCCAAAACCACATTTATTTGCAACCGAATGAGAGAAACCCAGTTCAAAATACTCCATAGATCCCACATAACACCATTCATTCTTAACAAGATGGACAACCAGATCTCTCCTCTTTGCATCAAATGTAAAATGTCTGTTGGTACATACATTCACTATTTCTGGGAATGTCGTTTGATTGCAAGGTTTTGGAGTAATGTGGCCCAGGAGCTGAGTAAGATTTTTTCACTTAAAGTTAGAAAGGATTCTGGCCTCTTCATATTAAGTTTGCCTTCAAAAACATTATCTTTGAGTCGAACAGATTTCAAACTTTGTGACAAACTTCTGTTTCTGGCCAGGAGATGTATCTTAAAGCAGTGGATAAGTGACAAACCTCCAACTGTCACACAATGGTACCAAGAGGCATATAAAGTCTTACCCCTGGAAAGACTTACTGCACGAATGAAAGGGGATGATAATTGGTTTGAAGGAACATGGTCGGCCTTTTTGAAGTATTTAACCCTACTTCTCCGTGATACTGTAAACAAGGGGAAATGCTTTAGACTGGAATACTTCCACTGGATGATTTATGCTATCATATTGGTTATTGCCAGTCTCTAATTCACTGCTTCTGTTTCAGTTTTAATTTTATTTGACTACCATATACTTAGGTATACTGTGTACATATATATATTTCTTTTATTTTATTATTATGTTTTTTTTTTTAATTTTATTTTGTTATTATTATTATTATTATTTATTTATTTTTTTTCACTGCATGTGGATAGGAGAGGGCACGATGTGCTTAGTGTCTACGGTGTTTTCTGATTTGTGGGGGAGGGGTGACCATGGGCTGCGGTGATTGGGTATGGATGGTGTCGTGTTTTTCTTTGTGTCAATGTCTGCGTGAACACAGGGAGCACTTGTATGTTATGTTGTGTTGTGTTTTGTTTGAAAAAAAAACAATAAAATCTATTTGAAAAAAAAAAAAGACTGGGGTACAGTGGTCACCTGCGAACCTGTATCTAAAAGACAACTAGTGTCTTTTCCCGCAATGGTAACCTGAGCTGTGATTTTAGTTCCCACAAGGCCACGAGGGAGTGTAATGGGCCTCCTCTTATTTTGAGCTCTCTTCTGGGCAGTTTTTTCAATTGGGGGACTGGTTTTGACAGGTGTCACTCCCATATGTCCCTCTATGGGAGCGGATATCAGTTTAAATGTGCCTCAGTGCCAAGGGTATTAGAGGCCTCCCATATAGCCTGTCTTTCTCTCAGTTGTTTTCTCTTTGCTGCTACGAGAGAAGGATTTGGCTCATTGTCACATGCTGAGACGATGTGACCATCTTCCCCACACTGGAAGCAGTACCAAGGGCGTGGTTTACCGCTTGTCTTGACAGTGGGGCTCGGCTGACTTGTTCCTTTCTTTTTCCCGAGGTGAGCCTCAGCTTTAGCACTAGAAGCCAGTGCCTTCGGTTTCTGTTTGGGCACTTTCTGTTTGTGGCTCTCAGCCGCCATGCGGTCAAGCTGGGCACTAAGGTCTGTTATTTGTTTCTTTAGCATCTCAACTTCAGTGCCATAATCAGAATCAGTTGCGGCATGTGCTGTTTGCAGATGAGACATGACACGCTGTTTGCTTGCACCATAAGCAGGCTTGGCGTTGCCCAAATGCTGCTTCATACGGCTTATTTTCGCCTCCTGTTTATCTTCTTCTGTCCTTAATAGCAGCAACAATTCTGCAAAAGAGGGTGGATTACCCTTCCTCTGTTCAAGCTGGAGGTCGACTATCAAGGCATTTTCCCAGCAACCACGGCAGAACTGCTTTAAAAGCTGCTGATCAAAGTCATGAGGGGACACACCACCACGTCTCATGGTCGTGCTTAATGCTACGTGCAGCCTCTGCAGAAAAGCAGATGGCTTTTCCCCATCATTTTGAAGTGTACTCATGAACCTGGCATAGAGTTCATCGCCATCTTCAACTGTTCCATAGGCGGAGTCAAGTAATTCGAGATAGGCTGAAGGCTTAGCCTGTGGTCCCAGATGTTTAGTCATCTCAGAAGCAGGAGGGAGGAGACTGTCAAGGATGCAGTGCGTGCAATGCAAGTCGGAAACTGAGGGATCTTACATGAGGACTTCAACACTAGTGCGCCATGTGTCGTAATCCGCTTCATTATGAGGACGTGGATATTTCCCTGAATAAGCTCGGAGCCTACCTGGCGTAGCAAGGTGTGATGGAATTTCACTGCTGCGGACAACGTGCTCAACCACCACTCGTTGGATGTTAGAGGGATTCACATCGATGATGGACTGGGTCGTGCCACTAGTGACAACTGGTGGAGTCGGCGACGAGGTGAAATCGGTCAGGTTTTTAGTGAGGATCGAAGAGGTAGGAGGCTGAATTGCATCATGAGAGGATTTCCTTGCTGCAGGATCAGGGGGATCCACAGAGTGAGGGCGTGGAGAGGATGAAACATGTTCCTGGTCAGATGGATCTGTTTGGGAGAGTGGGCTGCGCTTAGGTGGAGATTCTTGATGGGACTGAGGAGAAGGGGACAGTGTGGTGACTGTAGATGAAGCAAGATGTGCCAGTTCTTCTTTCAGCAATTGCTCCAGGGAAGTTCCACTCAGGCTGGCAATGTCACACAGCTGTTCCATGTATGTTTTGGTAGCCCTGCTTCGGGCATCTAGTGTGTAAACACTTGCCAAACTCTTCACTTCATATACAGTGTCCATCTGGGTGGGGCTTTGAAGCTTAAGGGGCAACAGGGGCTCTAATGATTCCATAGCAATGCCATGTGTGAACTCCACAATGATCTGTCTGTGAAAATCTGATTTGGGATCATCTATGCGTAAATAGCGTTTAATTGAACCATATTTCTGAAGGTAAGTGGATGCTTCATCATCACTATCTGTCTCAGTTAAACCACTAACCACGACTGAGTAGGGGATTTCAACTGATTCCTGCATTACAATTTCCATTTTGCCGTACTTGGTTATGGGCACCTACTTTTAGCAGCTTATGCACACAAAATAAATCTGACAATTACACACTCAAGTGGGCTCTCCTGGCTGGCTCGCCAAATCTGTAACCCTGATTAGGATGTAATAATCAGAGCACAGGTAAGTAATAACTGGACCAATAACAGAAGATTTTAAGGTTGTGAGAGCCCTTATTTTTGAATACCCAAAAAACACAGGTAACAGTGGTTTGAGTTTTGTTTATGGCCACTGGTTAGGAAGTAATGACACAATGAAACATACAACAATTTGTTAAGGGACATTCAATGAAAAATAACAAACTAAAATAATAAAGCCGGCAAAACAAAGGAAAACCCTCTGTTCCTAAAGTCAGTGTTGGGGCCCTTATTTTTCCAGTCAGTGTCAGTGCGTTTTATCCTACCACACAGTCCGTGAGGGAGGGGGAATCAGGAAATCAAAGTTGAACAGTAGTAGTTCGCTGCGGCTTGCCACTCAGCTCACGCTGGGAACCTATGGGTCCTGGAGTAAGGGAGAAACCTCTGGATCTGGTACTCGAGCATCTCTCATGGACTCAGCAGGAAGCACTCCATCGACGGTGGACCGTGGCTACGACCTCTTTCAAGAACGTCACCAAAAAACCCTGACCGCTGGGAATCTATGAATGAGCGCTTCACCTCGCCAGATCGGTGAAAATCATCTGGTCTCTCCAATGCTCCGGTGGATGATGACAGATTTAATCTTTGCATTGATCGGACAGCACATGAGGTGGATAGCGTGAAGAATACCCGTAAAACAGGAAGTAGAACTGCGCAGCTAATTGGGAAGCCTGCCCTACAGAGCCCTTCACAGCAACTTGTAAAACGCAGTACTGGCTGTAACTATTTTCTTTTTCTTATTTTCTTCATTTTGAGCACTTTTAACCCACTTAACTCATTTAAATCAACCTCAATGAATTATTTATTTATTTCACATCAAAAATGAATTATTTTAAGGATTTTTAAACCTTTTTAAAGCTTTTTAAGCTTTTTAATGAATTGCTTATTCCAAACTTAAATGAACTATATTAAAGGGAGAGTTTTAATATTACAGGGACATCATTTTAACACCTGGGCTACACTCACATGAAACTATTGCTCCATAACGTTACTTGTCATCAAAACTTCACAGGGAACCATTAAAGTGCTGAGTGAAGTAGTTTACATGATAGTAGGAGCCTAAATGCAATTTTTCATTGGTAACTTTTAAGATAAGGGTATTATTATTTTTATTGTATTGTACATTTAATTGTCTCTCTTTTTTTTTTCACACTCCAGCCAGTTCATTGCAGTGGAGAGTGGAGCCGCACAGTTTTTTGACCTCCTGTCTCTTATATCTTTTGCCCCTCTTTTAACTTCTTTTTTTTTGTGGATTTGGAAGTGGACGATTGTTTCTGGACCATCCTTGAGCTTTGAAATAAACTGTTAAATATTAGCAAGTGGTCTGGTGGATTTTTTTGCATGTGTGGATTAAGATGAAGCGGCTGATTAAAGCCTCAAGCTATGGCTTCACTAATTGGAAATCTACATTATTAGTGAAAAAAACTTGCTCTGCAGGGATTAATGAAATTTGGAAAGGACTGACTGAAAATGGAGAATGGACTAAACTTTGCATGGACACCACGGTGGTTTTCAGAAGACAGGACAAAAAACTGTAAGTTCTGTCTCACTTTGATGAGTTTCAGATTGTTAGTCTACAAACACGCTAACAGAGTGAATGTTTTTGTTGCCGTCAAGGATGTCGTGCAGCTGAATAAAAACTGGAACGAATTGTGTAATGTGTGTAAAAAAATGTGTACATTTCCTGCCACAGTGCTAGTTATGGATGTACAAGATACTGAAAAACAAACAGTAAAAATGACAGAGACGGCTGCACAAAGTCAGACAAGTTCAGGCACGCAGGTACAAGCTATCCAGCTAACAAGCATTAACAAAGCAAATTGAGCAACTGATCAAAGATGGATGATGCAAATGTTTGCATTGTTAAAAATAAACTGCATGTGGATTTCAGTGGTTTGCATCAAGAGCTTGCAGACTTAAATGCTGGTTTGCAACAATAATCAAAAGAATCGGTTTGAGCCTAAAAATAAATCAATGAATAATTTCTTCTGGAAATGTGAGGAATGGATGAGTGAAGTGATGAAATGCTCTACACAGGCTGAAGATTGTGATGCAAGTAATGCACACAGATAGTAAGTCCACATCATCTAAATCAACCACTAAACAATGCTCAAGCAGATCCGGATCACAGTGTGGAAGCATGTTGTCATCCTCTTCCTCAGTCAGAATAAAGGCAGAGATGGAGCGTGTATCCTCAAGGGCTAAGGCTGCAGCTTTAAAGGAAAAGTTGGCCATAGAAGTGGAAGAAGCACATTTGGAGGCAGAGAAGGCTAAACTACAAGCAGAGTTTGAAGCTGGACAAAAGAGAATAGAAGCTACAATAAAGGCTAGAAAGAAAATGCTTGCAATACAGACTGCTCTTGCTGAGTCTGATGCAAGTATGGAGGTTTTGCAAAAATATGAAAACACACAAGTAGGCATAAGTAACATAAATGTTGCAGAACAGGTTCAATTTCAATCAATCAATCAATCAATCAATCAATCAATCAATCAATTTTATTTATAAAGCCCAATATCACAATTCACAATTTGCCTCAAAGGGCTTTACAGCATACAACATCCCTCTGTCCTTTGGACACTCACAGTAGATAAGGAAAAACTCCCCCCCAAAAAACCCTTTACGGGGAAAACAAAATGGTAGAAACCTCAGGAAGAGCAACTGAGGAGGGATCCCCCTTCCAGGATGGACAGACGAGCAATAGATGTTGTACAGAACAGATCAACATAATAAATTAACAGTAACCATATGACACAATGAGACATAAAGAGAGACAGATGTTATATTAATAATATGAATATATATATATGTCACAATAATGATATGTGTACAATAGTACAAGTATAACTAATAGTAACAGCAGCAGTGGGAGGCATCAGGCAGGACCACGGCAGCAGCACAACCACGACACATCATCCAGGCACAGCTGCGACACAAGTTAACCTGCGAAACAGTCGAGCACAAAGGCTCCGGAGAACAAGCCGAGTTAGTGACATGCAGTAGAGCTGAGTTAGGGAGATGCAGTAACAGGACATGAATGTTAGCAAAGGAGAGAGAGAGAGAGAGAGAGAGAGAGAGAGAGAGAGAGAGAAGGAGAGAAGGGGCTCGGTGTATTATAGGAGGTCCCCCGGCAGACTAGGCCTATGTCAGCCTAACTAGGGGTTGGTGAAACTGAGGTGAAGATAACCTTTATCCACCGTTACAGCACGCCTCATCTCCACCCATCATTAAACAAAATGTTCAGCCAGCAGTGCTCCAAAGAGCCTTGCCTGCACCAAACGTGGAAATCAATGATGGACCAGTGCTTGAAGGCCATCTCTCAGCAAGCAAATGTCACAGAGTACCTTTTAAGAATCACAAAGCATCATTACTTCCAGAGCTCACCATGACAACATTTAATGATAACCCGCTTGAATACAAGCCCTTTATCAGATCTATTGAACATGGAGCTGAAGGCCACATTGCTGACAACTGTGATTGCCTACAATGCAGTACACAAGTGGACAACTGCATGACTTGGTTAAGAGCTGCATCAACATGGAAGCTTCAGCGAGACATAAGATATAGCAAGAACAAGAGTTTTTTGGTGATGACTACAAGATAGCAGAAGCCCATTTAAGGTGGCTTTGGATTGGCAGACCATTAAAGGGACATTGTGTCACATTTTCTGTTGTTTACTGGCCAAAATCGATGTCTGCATTTATATTTGTGTTATCATTGGTGTATTATGACCTCCGCTAATAATCTGACACATTCCCCTAAGCGAAGAATTTTAGATTTGTTTATACATACGACGGGTAAGCTGGTGGGAAGTGCCATGATGGTCTGCCAAACTTGAAACTACAGCCGCCAGCAAGGGACAAATAGCACCAATGCGGAATAACTACGCGTTTTCCCTGCGAGCCAGCGCAGAGTAGGAATGACCTAAGTGATTGAGACGCCGGAGGAGAAGATCAGCGAGAGAGGCTTACTACCCCAGCAAGTTTGAAAATCTGCACTGCTGCAGCATAATGCAGGACCATGCATATGCAGCAGCAGCACAGGAGACGGTTTCACCATCACCAAGAAGCGAAAAAGGGAACTTAAAAGGCAGCGTGACTGGAGCATTCAAAAAAAGAGGATTAACATCGGGCTAGCCTTCCCCAGGTGGAAGGAGCTCATGAAGGAGAAAGATTTTAAAAGGGACGCTGAAGTTGCCAGCTTTCTCCTCGACAAGTAAGTCAACTGTACTGCCTAAATTAGCCTAAAGCTAACTTTTTTTATTTGGTTTTGTTAGACAGTGTTGCTCGTTACCATAGGCAGCATAACAGTAGATCCTGTTAAAACACCAGCCTCGTTGGTACAGAAGTGTATGTTTACGTGGTTTCAGTAGCTTTCAAAGTCGTGGTAAACGCCAGCTTTTTGTCACAGTAAATGCCAGCTTACAAAGCCTTCCCACCGGCTTTTAGTCCGGCTTTACCGCGACTATGAAAGCTACTGAAACCAAGTAAACATACAGTTCCACCAGAGGAGTATAACCGGATTTCACTGTACGTGTAGTGTCTGTGTTGTTATATGTGTACTTGGATAGCAGAGGATGACATGGTTTCATCAGTGTTGTCGAGGCTTTTTGATACATGGCGGCTACCATTGTTGCAATACGTGTTTGAAAAAGTGAGGTGCTAGAGTGCACTATTCATTTGAATGCAATACACGATTTCAACATAAGATGGGAGTAATTCCTACACAATGTCCCTTTAAGTCAGAGGATGGCGCTGCACTACAGTCCTTTGCATTATTCCTCACAGGCTGCTCCAACACAATGACAGATATCAGTTACATGGAAGACCTGGACAGCACAGCTCACAAAAAGGCACTGGCTAAAAAGCTGCCATACAAACTCAAAGAAATTTGGAGAAAGTTTGCCTGTGACCTACAATAAAAAACACAGACAAGAGTGAAGTTCAAGGATTTTGTCGACTTTATCAACAAACAAGTCAAGTATTTATTACACCTACACTGTAGAAACATTAAAGAGACCACCACTGGTACAAAAGCTCCAGTTTGACAGAAACCAAAAACACAAAATGCAGAGACACTCAAACCAAAGAAAGTGTTCTCAACAACTGCTGCCCTTCCTATAAATGAACACAACGGCAAGAAACTCAAGAGCAAGCCACACAAAGAAAAGCTTGACTTCTTGAAAAGCAAAGGTCTGTGTTTTGCTTGTTTGAAACATGGTCACATGAGTAGCTGCTGTAAAGACAAAGAACAATGTCAAGAATGCTCTCGATTGCATCAGACATTGCTGCACACAAACACTTAAGACTCACAAAAAGAAACAGCAAAAGAAAGTTGTGAACAACAATCCCCATCAAGTGCCCTTGTATAAATGAAGAGCACTTTTGGTGTCACTGGGGCCAGTAAAGAAGACTGTGTGCTCACAATTATTCCAGTCACAAAATGGAACCAAGGCAGTGATAACATATGCATATCTGGACCCAGGTAGTTCAACTACTTTTGTCACAGAGGCACTGATAAATTAAGTCAACATGAATGGACGCAACACAAGCATCTCATTGCGAACAACAGGAAATGAATCTGTCGTGAACACCTGTATTGTGACTGGACTGAAAATCAGTAGCCTGGATGGCAAACTTTAAGAGGTGTATTCACAAAATACTATTCCTTTAACCAAAAATATCATCTGCCAAGAGGATATTGACAGTTGGTCTCACCTAAAGGAGGTGAAACGTCCCACAATCGCAGCAGAGGTTGGGTTACTCATAGGACCAAATGTTCCCAAGGCATTGGAGCCACTACAAGTTATCAACAGCATGAACGATGGACCATACACCGGTAGAAGTGATATAGTGGAAACAAAGTGACAGAAGTTACTGCAAATCAAATCTCAGTTTTCAAGCTAGAGGAGCTCTGGCTACTGCAATTAAAGCAAGACTTTACTGATGCTGGACAAAAGACAAAGACATTGAAATGTCTAAGGATGATCACCAATTTCTTAACATAGTGTCTCTATCCTCAAAAGATTCTCTAGAGGTGAAAGGGTCTATGCAGAATATGCTGCATTCATGGATGACATCTTCAGCTTAGAGTCTGGGATAATGACACAGATCTCTTCAGGTTTCTTTCAACTCAACTCAACTCAACTCAACTCAAATTTATTTATAAAGCACATTTAAAAACAACTCAAGTTGAAGTGCTGTACCAAAGGAATAAAATGCTAAAAAACGTATACATAGAGGCAACATAATTGTCAGGTACACAGCTCACACATTTAGAGACACAACACACACAGGCATTCATCAGGGAAAACCACATCAGGGGGACTCAAACGCTAATGAATAAAAGTAGGTTTTGAGCCTGGAATTAAAAAGTTAATGGTGTGGGCAGATCTTATTGGGAGGAGGATGCTGTTCCACAGCAAAGGCACGATCACGCCTGAGCTAAAGTCTGGAGCATGGGACAGCCAGGAGCCCCTGGTCAGCTGACCTGAGGGACCTGGGCATAGAATAGGGGGTTAGAAGGTCTAAGATGTAGGATGGGGCTAGGCCATTAAGGGATTTGTACACAACACAGTACTTAAGTGGCCTGATGGGAAGTACAATCAGAAGCTTGTTGAACATACGGTGTTGGTTCACATCTTTGGCGCAACATCATTGCCAAGTGTTGCTATTTATGGGCTTTAGAAATGTGCAACAGATTTTGAGGATGAATTTGGCCTAGAAACTACCAAAATATTCAATATTTTTCTTATGTAGATGATTTACTAAAATCCACTACTGATGAAGACACAGCAATCACGCTTTGTGCGAACTTGAAGAGCATGTTGGCAAAAGGTGGTTTTTGACTGAAAAAATGGTTGGGCAACAGCTGGAAGGTGCTTAACTCAATTGCTGAAGAGGAAAAAGCACAAGGGTTTCAAGATCTGGACTTGGATGAAGAAAAGTTGTGGATGGAGAGAGCATTGGGAATCCAGTAGTGTGCTGAATCCAATCAATTGAAGTTCAAGATCAACCTCAAAGATCGGCCACGCACTAGGAGAGGCCTGCTTTTCCATCATTAGTTCCATCTTTGATCCTTTGGGCTTTCTTGCTTCAGTAGTGCTACCTGCCAAAAGAGTACTGCAAGATTTATGTCAGCAAAAATATGACTGGGACAAAGACTTACCATACAATGTCGTTGAGACCTTTGGAGTTGACAGATGCGTGAAGACACAGCAGTTTGGTGTGCCAGTCTTTGCTCAGCTACATCACTTGACACGAGTGAAGACACCTATGGAACAACAAAATACCTACTGCTGTGCAATGCAACTGGCAAAGCGTAATCTACTCTGATGATGGCAAAGGCGAGGGTCATGCCTTTAAAGTCTCAAACCATACCAAGAATGGAATCAACAGCAGCCACAGTTGAAATCAAAATGGACAAGCTTCTGAAGAAAGAGCTTCAATTGGAACTGCAAGAATCAATTTTTTGGATGGATAGCATGGCTGTGCTTCAGCACTTGAACAGTTAAGGGACAAGATTCAAGACCTTTGTTGCAAATAGAATCACAGCAATCCTGGAGCATACTCAGACTTTTCAGTGCACATTTGTTAGTACCCCTCTGAATCCCGCTGATCTCGTCTGGAGAGGACAGACTGTCAAAACATTCCCAAAAAATGAAAGCTGGCTTTCAGGGACAGGTTTCTTGCTCTGTGCACAAGACTAGTGGCCTAAGAATCCAGATCCTGGAATGCTGGACGTCGACTACCCAGAAGTCAAAAGAGTATCCTAAGCACATGTCATACAGGTGCAAGAGACCAAAGATACAATGGACTGGTTGATGAACCACTACTCATTTTGGACAAAACTACTACATCCTGTTGCCTCGTTTCTGAAACTGAAAGATTTGCTAACGGAAATGAAAGCAAAGAGAAAGGAATCTAACACATTAAGTGGAGAAAACCGTGTGGAACAGTTCAAGAAAGCTTACAAAAGAACACACCTGACCTATAAAAGTTTAACCCAGCAGAAACAGAAATTGTGAAATACTGTCAAAAACAAGGATTCAAAGAAGACTTGGCAATGCTAAAGGAGCACCAAAAGGTCAAGATAGGCAGCTCACTCCATAAGTTAAATCCATTTCTTTAAGACAGAGTCATTAGAGTTGGAGGAAGGTTGAGCCAAGCATCGATGCCAGATGATTCTAAGCATGTTGGCTCAACTGTGTCAAAGATTCTGGATTCCTAGAGCAAGTGGAGCCATCAGGGAGTTATTGTCCAAGTGTGTCACCTGTAAAAGGCTACATGGAACTGCTGGCAAGCAACTCATGGCGGATCTACCAAAATGTAGGGTCCTGCCTGATGATCCTCCATTCACAAGAGTCGGTGTTGATTACTTTGGCCCATTTCTGGTGAAAAGAGGAAGAGGACAGGTAAAGAGATATGGTGTCATCTTTACGTGTCTCGCCATACGAGCTGTACATCTAAAATTTGCCACTCCACTTGACACTGATGAATGCCTCAACCCAATCAGAAGATTCCTTGCCAGAAGATGACAAGTCAAGGAGATGTACTCAGATAATGGAATGAACTGGTCAAGTGACTTGACAGTTGAAATGATCAAAGAATTGAACACCAGCAAGGTTGCAAAAACTTTGCAACAGAAGGGTGTCGAGTGGCACTTCATTCCACCTGCAGGTTCTCACCATGGAAGAAGCTGGGAGTGACTGATCCGCTAAGTGAGACAAATACTGAACGTCACAGTGAAGGAACAACTGTTGGATGAAGGCAGTCCTCCACACCTTCCTGTGTGAAGCTGAGGCCATCTTAAACAGCAGGCCGATCACTAAGGAATCTTCAGACCTAAAGCATGTAGAGGCCTAACCCCCAACCACCTGGTATTACTCAAGGTCAAACCAGATATACCACCTGGAGTATTCAGCAAGAACGACCAGTGCGCTAGATGCAGATACCTCTCGCACATCCTCTGGAAACGCTTGTGTAAAGAATACCTGTACCTATGGAAGACACTTTACCCAGAAATTCATGGCTGCTTTAAAGAAATGTGGAGACTTTTCTGAGAAGAAAGGCCTTATTCGTCAGGTGAAGGTCAAAACCAAGAGAAACAAGCTTTGTCACCCAGTCACAAAGCTGTCTTCTTCAAGAATCTGATGATACTTGATCTGCTCTGAAGCCAATACCTCATTTGGAAGGGGAGAGGACAATGATGTACTAAACACTAATTCAATGTTAGACATGGGAGTGCTGCAGCACTTCCTGTCTTTGGGGTGACAGCAGTCATGAATGCATTTTGTATGAACTTACGCTCAGCACCATACACCGCAAACAGTCCCCCACAGCAGGGGGGCTCATGGCCCCTTTTCTGCAGCACAGAGCAGGCAAATTTGAACATCTTTCTTAGCGAGGATACTTATCAAATTAGCAGAACACTTTAGAGCATTGGATACAGATTATTGTATTGAGTTGGATTTTTTTTTTAATGTTATAAACTATAAATTGCTGCCCTCTACATCTTCCTGACTGGCATGGATGTATTTAACAAAGACACTTTAAAACAAAGTCATTCAACAGTATGCCTGCGCTTTTCACAGTTGCAGTAGGCTACTGTATGCAGACCATAGATTGTAATAGATTGTAACCTCACCCAAATGGTTGGTGGACTCCCATTTTGAAGCCTCAAGTTCAGCTTTTCAGCTGTTGCTATCTTTGTTTTTTGGAGGTGGAAGTGACCATATTTGGGCGAGAGGCTGGAGCTGTGGTGGAGCAATGGGTGGATCTGACTGAGAAGCTGAGGACACCATCGGCAGACAGACTTTCACTTAAAGCTGTCGGCCCTTAATCACTTGTAACTTTAAGTCTTAATAAAATGTTAACAGGTGAGTTATTTAAAAAAAATCACTCCCCGTACAGTCGTCATGAAGAGGAAAATTAGCTATAGAGACCAAAAGCGTTTTTTGTACCAAGCAAAATTTTACAGCAGAAATGAACATGTTTACTGACATGTTTTTTTCTGCTGTAAAATTGTGCTATTTAACATGGGGATATATGGGAACTAACTGAGCCAATTCAATGCAATTTCAATTCAATTCGTATTTATGAAGCCCAATATCACAAATAATACTTTGCATTAGAGGGCTTTACAGCATACAACATCCGTTTGTCCTTTGGACCCTCACAGCGAATAAGGAACCCCCCCCCCCCAAAAAAAGAAAACTTTAACGGGGAAAAATAATGGTAGAAACCTCATGAAGAGCAAGTGAGGAGGGATCCCTCTTTCAAGATGGACAGTCGTGCAATAGTTGTTGTGTGTACAGACAGATCAACATAATATACTGGCAGTGATCCATATGGCAAAATGATACATAAAGAAAGGGAGAGACAGAGAGAGAAACTGAAACAGAGAGAGACAGAGCCAGGGAGAGATACAGGGCAGACAATAATGACAATAGCTACATTACCATTAATTTTTGTAATAATATCAGAATAATAACAACAGTATTTGTGGTAGCATATCTTGTAAGCATATATTAATATATGATAGTATATGTATATGACTATGAATATGAATAATCATATGTGTAGAAAAATAGAAGTATAACAGCAGTAGTAGGAGGCATCAGGTAGGACCACAGCAGCAGTGTAACCAAGACACATGATCCAGGTGTAGCTGCAATATGAGGTAACTTGCGAGACAGTGGAGCACAAAGGCACCGGAGAAGAAGCCAAGTCAGTAACATGCAGTAAAGCCGAGTTGCGATATGCAGTAATAGGACATGAATGTTAGCAAATGAAGAATCAATTTTTCAGAAACTGAAGAGAGAGAGAGAAGGAGAAAAGGGGCCCGGTATATTACAGGAGGTCCACCGGCAGACTAGGCCTATGTCAACCTAACTAGGGGCTGGTCCAAGACAAGCCTGAGCCAGCCCCAACTATAAGCTTTATTGAAAAGGAACGTTTTAAGTCTAGTCTTAAATGTGGAGATGGTGATAGATAGTTAGTTCCACAAAAGAGGACCCTGATAGCTGAAGGCTCTGGCTCCTGTTTTACTTCTGGAGACTTTAGGAACCACAAGTAACCCTGCATTCTCAGAGCGCAATGTTCTGGTGGGACACTATGGCACTATGAGCTCTAAGATATGATGGAGCTTGACCATTTAGAGTTTCATAAATTAGGAGAAGGATTTTAAATTCAATTCTGGATTTTACAGGGAGCCAGTGCAGAGAAGCTAAAACAGGAGATATTATCTCTTTTAATAGGGAATTGCAGTAATCCAGTCGAGAGGTAACAAATGCGTGGACCAGTTTTTCTGCATCTTTTTGGGACAGGATAGGCCTAATTTTTGCAATATTACACAGATGAAAGTGTGCAGTCCGTGAAGTTTGTTTTTTATGAGAGGTAAAGACAAATCTTGATCAAATATTACTTACAAGGTTTCTTGCAGTAGTGCTAGAGGCCAGAGCAATGCCATCCAGAGAAACTCTATCTTCAGACAGAGAAACTCCATTTTCAGATAGAGTTTCTCAGGTGTTTGGGGCCAAGAATAATAATTTCAGTTTTGTCTTAATTAAACATAAGGAAATTGGAGCTCATCCAGGTTTTTATGTATTTAAGGCATGTTTGAAGTTTCGTTAATTGATGCGTTTCTTCTGGCTTGATCGATATATATAATTGTGTATCGTCCACCTAACAATGGAAGTTTACAGAGTGATTTCTGATGATGTTACCTGAGGGAAGCATGTACTGTATAAAGTGAACAGAAATGGTCCGAGCACAGAACCTTGTGGAATTCCGAAACAAACTTTAGTTTGCAAAGATGATTTGTCATGTTTATGAACGAACTGAAATCTGTCGGATAAATAGGATTCAAACCAGCTTAGTGCAGAACCTCTGAGGCCAATTAAAGCAGCATTTTAGCCAAGCCAGCACTTTGGTATTGGCTTCATTTTTCAGCCCCAGAGGTTGCCACTTGATAATAATAATAATCTCACAGCAAAATAAGAAAAATGTGATTAATGAAGAAGGTGCAAAAAACTACCACAACACACAGGTGAAAGAGGTGTGAGGCAGTGGGGAGAAACTCTATCACCAAACCCTCCACCATTGACAGTCACACGCCGACAATGCTGTTGCATCCAAAAAAAAAAGACAAAAGAAGAACAGTTAAATTTGAAATTTACCTCTTGGGGGAAACAAAAGTATGGTACAAAAGTGTAGAACAAAATCAAAATGAACAAAACAGTAGTGGCAGTAGCATCTACAAAAAGAGCAGATTAATAAATTAACATACTGCCAAACAAATACATAAAACAAAATGCAACATTGATCTTTACCTGTCCTGCCTGACTACTAAGACAGGGGAGAGAGGGTTGTTATGGAGCAGGACCTAAGGCACAAAGCAGAGGGTAAATCACAGCATTTCATTTAAAAACAGAAAACCTAAAACCACTACCTACCAGAACAGAGCCAATCACCAGCAGTCAGAACCCTGGGAGCAGAGAGACAAAGGACTGTACCAAGAGTAAGGTGTGTGCTTTTATACTGAGCCAAACAAATTGAAGACCAGGAAGTGGGAGGGGCTGAGGCCTGCCTGACCCTGCGGTGGATCAAGAGGGTCATAACTGGCTACATATAGGTTAATTTTGCTACTCTTCAGTTTACTGCATTAAGCACCATGCAGTTTGGTAGGAACTAGCTTAATTTTACCTTTTATATCTTTTCTGCTTACTCTTTTATTGTAATTGTGTAACCTTCATTATGTTTCAAATGGTATTGCTCCGTACAGCACTTTGAATTGCCCTGGTTTATAAAATGTATACAAATAAAGCTGCCTTGCCTTGCCTTGCGTCACCTAGTGCCTCTCGTTTGGCCATTACCACAAGTAACGTTATCCCGACCCAACAGCATTGCTGTGGAAACACTGTGCCCACCCACCAGTCTCCCTCCCAGCTCGCCCTGCCGAGTAAGCAGTTCAGTTTTGAGCCATAAAGCCCAGGCCCCTAGGAAATGTTCCAGGCTTTGGAGCCAATTTTTATAATGGCCAAACAGTGGTACTGCAATTTCCAGGGTCTGTCATGTGATGCACTGCAGCCCAAAATACTTTTTTTCCCCATCGACTTACATTGGGAACAAGACGTCTGAAAATCAGATGTCAAAGTTCACATGGTTCTGAACATCTGTCTCCTAAGGAGTGGGGAAGTCTTGTATTTTGTGACCCATCCGCCAGCCCACCCTGCCCTCTTACAAGACCGCTCAGGACCTCTTCCTTGTTTACTCCTGACAGCGCATAGGTCATGTGATCGCAGCCTTTCAATATACATGGGTTATACACAAATTACTGGCTCATGATTACCTGGGATATGTACAAATTTGGGTGCATTACTTTCACAGGAACATGTTTATGAGAACATAGTATGCAGAATATGTAATCAATGGGACATGATTTTGGAAATGGAAGCATTCTGGTTTCCGTTTAGTCCGAGCACTATTGACCAATCACGTTTAAATGGCAGGTAAACAGTCCATGTGGAGAGGTGGAACATATTGGCCAAAATGTAATATTGAAACCCACTGGCTATTGTCTAATGATGATTAGCTTTATCGTTCTTAAAAAAATTTATCTGCATTCATACCCGTTTATAAAGATTAGCCTAAATCACTGGTACAAGGAACAGGATATCTGCCGGATACACCAGATCAACCTGAAATATTGGCCCTGGCCCCCAGAGGCTTTATCGTTGTCAGACTGAAAGCTGAGGTTTCAAGATTGCTAAATTTACTATTCTCCTCACTCATCAAGACCAACATGTTCCCAGTTTCCCCTCCTCAGGGGAGTGTTGTGGCTCTGTGACCTGCCCTTTGCCCATCTCCTGCTTCCCAGAGAGCTCTGGTATCCAGACTGCTGGGAAAATATAGGAAGGACAGCACCCTGAAAAACATGCACAGGGTTAAATTTACATTTCAGAAAGAGTTCTTACAAACAGAGCTGCTGCTGTGGTGACAAATGACCTGAGTGGTAGAGTTGGTCAAGTGGAGACCAAGAGTCAGCATTCTTAAATTCAAGCTGGCTAACACAGACTTTCATAGATGAGAGTACATATCATACATGATTCCAATTCTTTAAAATTTTGTATTAGATTACCCAATTTTAAAGGTATAGTATGGAGGGATTTTAAGTTACTCTTTGTTAGCATACCAACCCCAGATTTACTTTTGTTTTCGAACATCTTTGTCTGCTTAGCATTTTGCCTCACTGTGTCGTGATTTTCATGGCTTCCTTTTAGATGCCTGTTCTTACAGTCTGGCATCTGGTCGCTGCATTTTTATAGAGAAAAAACTAAAATTACTGCTTTTTGGTTGTATGCCTCCATGAACCCGTCAAGTTGCAATTACAGTTTACATTCATGTCTGTGAAAACATAGATGCTTTACACACATCTTTCTCCCCAGCAGCACAGAAGATCTGTACAATCAGCTCAGTTTCGAGGTGGGCACCCTAGACTAGTGTCACCTCTTCAGTATCTGACCAAATGTCTCCTGCTCTGTTCCTGAGACATGATGTTGACTAATGTACAGAAAGTGTTTTTTCAGAACATTATGATGTCAGAGTGAAGTTGACCTTTGACCTTTTCGATTCAAAATGTCGTCATTTCATTATTTCATCTTATTAGATATTTTTGTGAAATTTTGTCATAATTAGCATATAAATTCAGTCAATAACCTGTTTTGTGAGGTCACAGTGAACTTGACCTTTGACCTTCATCCACAAATTCTAATCAGTTTATTCTTGAGTCCAAGTGGATGTTTGTGTTAAATTTCAAGAAAATTCCCTCAAGGTGTTCTTCAGATATCACATCAAAGGAATGCGATAAGATCACAGTGACCTTGACCTTTGACCACCAAATTCTAATTAGTTCATCCTTAACTCAAAGCCGATGTTTGCTCCAAATTGAATTTCGTGAAGTAAGTCTTGAGATATCATGGTTACAAGAATGTGCAGACAGACGGATGAATAGACAACCCAAAAACAACAAACAATACCTCCGGCTACGGCGATCACTGGCGCAGAGACATAAAGATGAAAACACAGGCAGAGGGAAGAATCTCTGCAGATAATTACACCCTGAGAAACACTGAGAGTGGGTTATAAGTACTGACTGAGGGGATTACTTCTGTAAGACTCTCTACATTTTTAGGAACATCCTGCATAGTATACTCTTCAAATTAGTGGGTTAGTTTCGTTTAAATGTTGCAATTGTTATTAGGTCACTTTACAATGTAAAGTTTGCAACATCACAGGCACAGCAATTGTTTCTCAGACTCACTCTATTTAACTCCTGAACCAGGCCAAACACTGGCACCTCTGCCAGTGAGAGAAGGAAACTAACAGATAAAAGAAGAACTGATTTGATAAAAGTCTCTGACATAAAGACATTAAAGACAAGACATTATGAAAGCTAGCCAGCTCCCTCTTACAAAAAAGACACTGCTGGGTTTCTTTGCTCATCATGTTGGTATTATTGTCAGAGGTTACAGTAAACCTCTCTCTGTCTATTGTAAGTTAACCTGAAGATAAATGTGTTTGTGTTTGTATTACCTACACTTTCATTTGGATGGCATGCATGTACAGTATACACATATTCACCCGGGCGTCAGACTCAATGGTGCATGGCAACAGGTTGTCCACATATCATGTGGCAGCTTGCGCAGGTGCCTCAGGGGTTGGAGAGGGTCAAGGGTCTGGGGTAGAGGGGTGAGAGGGGTCACATGATCTGTTTTAAACACTCTGCTCTTTCCTCAGCTCCTTCCCCTGCCACCTGTCCTGTCTGTGGGAGGTTTGCACAGTGTCCTGAGCGGGGTCAAAGGAGCGGTCAGCAGCTCTCCAGCCACTTTTCAGGTTGGTGGGAGGCTATGAGCGGAATGTCCAGACTGTATAAGTGTGTTTGTGTGTGTTCATGTTGTGCATATTATAAAGAGGAAGGGCAAAGCGAGCACCTTACCCTACTGCTGCTGTATGCACTGGTGTTTGTGTATGTATCTTATAATCATGGATAGATTACTGATTATTGATTACAGGCCCATGGGCCCAAAGAGTCAGGGGCCCCTGGTCCAGAGCCTCTGTTTGGAGAAACTGTTAACATTGACTAAAATGACTAAAAAGAGACACTCATCCATCCATGCTTGATTATGTATAGTGCAGAATGTTGGTGCTCAGTGTGTTTGTTTGTCGTGGTGGTGGAGTTCAGCCCATTCTCACTCCCAACTCATCAAATACCATCTTTTTGTCAGCGATCTTAGTATCAGACACGGCACACTGAGGCACCCTTCACAGTGGTATGATATGCACTGGACGGTGGCAGTTTTTGATGCAGCGGGCAACAACCCAACTTGGAAGGCAGGAGTGGAGGTGAACGTGTCAAACAAGCACCGGACTCTCAGCCGGGAGCCTGCTTTTCATTTCCCGTGTAAAACCAAAAGTCACTGAAGTTATTTTAATAACAAAATAGTGTGCTAGTATGTGTAACTTGCTATGTTAATGATGTATGTCACATGACATGAAGTATGGCTGTTACTAACATTATGTTAGTAACAACCATACTCATTTTAAGCCAAACTATGGCATTTTTTCTAAACTTACTATGTGCTTTTGTTGCCTAAACTCAAGGAAATAAACTTAAATAAGATGTTTTTTACTTGTGTTATAAGTTTATTTTGAAAAAGACCGTATTCATGTAATGAGCAGAAAATGTCCATTTCCTGTGAAAGTGGAAGTGAATTTGAAAAGACACAATGCATGTAAGAAACATAAACTGACACGCTGTCCCTGAAAGTCCAAAAATGTTGCAGGTGAGTAACTTGTTGACTGACAAAGTATCAGTATTTGACGAGTTAGAATGAGAATGGGTTGGACAGACATGAGTTGCCCAAAAAACAAATTACCACCTAAACTGAACCAACCTATGTAATTTGAAACAAGAGATGGTCCACCTTTTGCATGGCATGGCTCTACATGATTAAGCTGAAACTGCTCTACTTAACTCTGACATATAAACTGGTGAATAGTGTATTTCAATTCATTTTGTATCTAGTTTTTTTATGTCATCTAATACATGCAGCATTGTTTCACTCACATGGTTTATCAAACAGAAACCTCAAGAAAGTGTGCACAAACACACACACACACACACACACACACACACACACACACACACACACACACACACACACACACACACACACACACACACACAGTATACTTGGACACTTGCATACATTGCTGTGATAGGAATGTCTGTCTACTCTTCGCTGCCAGTTTACACTGTTGCAACACCAGCTGGACACCTGGCCTCTGGCCTGTCTAAAATTAGGCTCCCTTCTCTATGAACTCTTCACTAATGAACTCTTCACTAAGTTTTCTTTCTTGGCTGTCTTCTCTCCTGTTCCTCACACCCTCTTATCTCTTCCACCCATTTCTCTCTGTTAGTTTTATTTATAAAAAATGATGTTATCCCAGATTATATATGCAGAGGAGACTCAGGATTTCTACAAAGTGTCATTTTGCTTTATTCTAATGACTGCGTATGCTTTGAATTCAACTACAAGATTTGGGTAGTTGGCATGAACAAATTGTGTGGCACGTCTGCATTGTTTCCATTTATCTGCAATTGAAATAATTTTCATCTTTTTGTTTTTGCCTGCCTTAATTCTCCTACACACCTGTTAACAAGAGCAATTTCCTGCATTGCAGAGCATTTCTCATATCATGTGTCCACATTCAAATATGGCAATCTGCCAACTGATGGTAATTTCATGCACAAGCCTGATCATCATTAAACTGGATTCTTTTGTGTTAACTGTTTGCAAGGGTGCTTCCAAATGTCATCAAATATAAAGTAATGAATCATTCTGAATTGTAGAGATGATGAAGAAAATACACAAAAATGAATTACATCAGAGAGCTCAGAGGTTTAACTTTGTGCTGGATTAATGTTCTTGGAAAAACTCTGCATTCAACAAAATACAAGTGTCAGTTTTTCTGAAATAAATACTTTACAAATTACTGATATGAAAGATTTGCACACAGAAAATCACAAAACACCTGCAGGTGATATTAGTCCCTTGTGAATGGGACAGTGACAGCAATGACAAAATAACCTTCCATATTATAGACAGTCAAAAGTAATGAGTTCAGGGAACAAAAACCTGAGCCAAGGACAGATAAAGGAAGAATTTCTGGCATGTTACTACAGTAGCTCATGTTCCACAGAGCCAAAGTGAAACTACATAATGTATCCTCCTAAAACGGTTTGTAATATCCTACAAAAATGTACACACAACAGTTTGTATAATATCCTCTAGCCCCCCCATGAATGGCGTTACGTCCTTAACATAAAGTTATGTAATCAGCATATAGTTACGGCAATTAAAGTAACTGTGGCTAGGTTTAGGAAGGAAACATTGTGACAACAACAACAAAGAGATAAACCTATATGTGATAGCGATATTGTATCTTCACAAAGCGCTAAGTATTGTTTTTTTTTTTAATTATATAAATGATTAATATAACAAATACAAATTAAACTTTTGGTAGCCTACTAGGATAAAATAATCAGTTGCTTTTTCAGCCCACTAGATACATTTTGCTGCAAAAAAAAAAATGATGTAAGGCAAGTAAGATGAACAGACCTAAATCTTAACCTTATTAGATAATACAAATGTTAACAAAGTTTTCCTTTGGGGACACAATAATAAATCACAAAATGTCACAGCATATTTTATCCCAATACTCAGCAAATTACAACATGTTTAAAATTGCAGTAATATTGTATTGTGACTAAAGAATCGTGATAATATTGCACATGGAGCCTCTGGTGATTCCCACTTCTACTAATTACTGCCAGTCATTTAGCAGCCTGACAGCACAAGGAATAAAATAATTTAAACAGCAGTTTGTTTTCCTTAAATGTGAATAACAGTGCTGCCTGATGGCATTTAAGAAAATTCATTGGAGAGAATATGGTCAGATTGCCTAATAATTCCTTTTGCTTTCTGGACCACACGTTTCTTCCAGATTGAACCTAAGTCTTTCAACTGGATTTAAATAATCTTAGAGCAGATTTTGGCAGTGCTGTTAAGACTGTTCTTGTCTTTCAAAGACAACCCACTGATAGACTGCTGTATCACAGACTGTGAAGCGCCCCCAATGCTTCATGCCCACTGAGGATACACATAAGCATAATTGAAAATTCAGGGGAATGAAGGACACAGTCCTTGGAAGAATCAAGAGTATCCTTGACATTGTAACAGTCCTTTGGTGGGATTCAATGATGTAGCCCCCTTGAAATTCAGCCATTTAAGGATCCTTCTTTGACACCAAGTGTCTGCACTCCGTCCATTATACAGTACAAGCCACGACAGAGTTTTATAAGGTGCCATTTTTAAAAATCTGTGTCTAGTGAATTAAAAAACTTTTATCGCTTTTGATGGTAACTTTTGATGGTAGGTAGTAGTATTTAAAAAAAAACTGTGCAGGGTGTCTTGTGTGCAAGTTTTTTTTTCCTAGGATGAAGAATGCATGATCCACCCCACTTTGCCTTATTCTGCCTCTGACTGGCTTGCTCTGATAATCTTAACCTAACCCCAGTCTCAGTCCTCATGTCTGAACCTAACTAATCCAACCAACAAAGGCAACAAGTACTAGACATTCAGATGGGGTGTAGAGCAGGTTATGCCTTTGTCATCCTAGAAGAAAAAAAGGCAGTGTGTCGAGTGCAGACACATCAGAGCATTGACACATGGTGTGTATCAATGCTCTCATGTGTTTTACCTCCACCTTCGGGTAGCAGCTCAGCTTGCTTTGAACCACAACAATGGGGATACCAAAAAAAAATACTAGGTACTATCTACAACTTTTACCAGTTTTACCAAGTGAATCTCCAACCGAACTGGTGATGATATTTAGCAGCTGGACAGCTCAGTGGTTAAGGCAATTGACAAACCCTTAGACTCCCAAGCCTCTGGGAGTTTGACGGTTCTGTGTAGTGTTGTCACTGTTCCTAGGACTGCACTCTTCTGGACAGAGACCTTAGATGTTGTATCGGGGCTGCTGGAGCCACTCTCCCAGTTTGGGAGCGACAGCCACAAGTGCTCCAAATTCCACTGGGACCACTGTTGCCTTCACTCCCTACATCTTTTTTAGCTCCTCTTTCAGCCGTTGGTATTTTTTCAGCTTCTCTTGTTCCTACTTCTTGATGTTGCTGTCGCTTGGAATTGCTATATCTATCACCACTGCCTTCTTCTGTTGTTTGTTGATCAATACAATGACCGGTTGGTTAGCCATCACCAGTTTGTCAGTCTGGATCTGGAAGTCCCACAGGATCTTAGCTCAGTCATTCTCAACCACCTTGGGAGGTGTCTTCCATTCTGACCGTGGGACTTCCAGCCCATACTCAGTACAGATGTTCCTGTACACTATGCCAGACACTTGGTTATGGCGTTCCATGTATGCTATTCCTGCCTGCATCTTACACCCTGCTATTTTGTGCTGAACTACCTCAGGAGCATTTCTGCACAGCCTGTACCTGGGGTCCTGTATGGTGTGGTAGGTTAGACCCCTGCTTCTATTGATCTTGCACTAGGTGCCTGTTCTTGTGCTGCCATGGTTAGTGCTTCTGTGTTGTCTCTCAGTCCAGCCACTTCTTCAATCTTTCGGTGGTACATGCCATGCAGGGGCTTGTCCTGCAATGATGGTTCGTCCTCTTGGGTTTCTGCTGCCTGAAGTATTCACTTAGCAGCTCATCTTTGGGGGCCACCTTCCTGACGTGTTCCTGGATCTTGTTTGTTTCACTCTGGACAGTGGCTCTGACACTCACCAGTCCTTGGCCCCCCTTGCCACACTTAGTGTACAGTTTCAGGGTGCTGGACTTGGGATGAAACCCTCCATGCATTGTGAGGGGCTTCCTTGTCTTGATATCAGTGGCCCATCTCTCCTCATTTGGCCAGCTTATTATACCAGTGGGGTATCTGATGACTGGCAGGGCATACATGTTGATGGCTCGGACCTTGTTCTTTACATTCAGCTGACTTTTCAGGACCTGCCTTACCTGGTATTTGGCTGTGACTGACTTTCTTGCTGCCTTTCATGGTTTCCATTTGCCTATGGGACCCCAAGGTATTTGTAGCTGTCCTGAACATCTGCAATGCTGTCTTCTGGTAGTTCAACCCTGTCAGTTCTGATCATCTTCCCTCTTTTGGACACTGTCCAACCACACTTATCTAGTCATGAAATTCAGATGTCATTGCTGTAGATACTGGTAAGGTGGATCAGTGAGTCAATGTCTTGCTCACTCCTGGCATACAGCTTAATGTCAGCCATGTAGAGGAGTTGACTGATGGTTGCTCCTCTGTGGAACCGTTATCCGTAGCCACTCTTTGTGATGAGCTAGCTGAGGAGGTTCAGGCCTATGCAGAACAGCGGCGGGGACAGTGCATCACCTTGGTATATGCCGCACTTGATGAAGGGCCTTAGTGTCCTGTTGATGTTGCATTCCAGTATCCATGTGTGTAGCATTGAGATGTAAGCTTTCTTGTAGTCCATCCAGGCAGTGCACAGGTTGGTTCTGTCTGGTCTTGCAGTCTTGGGTGACTGCTCTATCAACCAGTAGCTGGTGCTTGTCTCCCCTGGTAGTGCTACCAACTCCTTTCTGGGCCTTGCTCATGTACTGGGCCATGTGCCTATTCTTAACTGCTTTGATGCCTGTCAGGAGCTTCCATGTTGTACAGAGGCAGGTTATTGGCTGGTAGTTGGATGGGACTGCACCCTTCTGGGGATCCTTCATGATCAGGACTGTCTGTCCCTTACTCATCCACTTTGGATGGGTCCCATCCATCAGCAGCTGGTTCATCTCTGCTGCCAGGTGTTCATGGAGTGCAGTTACTTTCTTTAGCCAGTAGGTGTGGATCATGTCAGGGCCCGGTGCTGTCCAGCTCTTCATACCTAATACTCTTTCTCGGATGTCTGCTGTTGTTATGTAACTGGCTCTTGTTCTGAGAGACTGCTGTGGTCTGTTCCACTAGCCACTAGCCACTTAGCACCTCCTTCTCCCATCCGCTCTTACAGTATTGTTCAGTTTCAGCCCTGAGTGGATCTGATCTCATTGTGTTACCTTGTCACTGAGAGTACACTTTGGATGGTTCAGTGGAGAACATCCTATTTATTCTCCTGGCTTCTACTTCTCTTGTACATCTCTTTAGGTGGGTAGCCAGAGCTGTGAGCCTTTGCTTGGCAGTCTCCAGTGCCTCAGGTTAAACAATTTGTTTTATTTCCTAGGGATCCCTTTCTTCCCCACACCTTTCTGTGGCTCTGAGAGTTGGCTAACCTCTTTCCGTGTTGCGTTAATCTTGGCTTCCAACCTCCTTCTCCATGGAGGGTAGCGTTCTTTGTGGCTCATGATGTTCATCTTGTAGCCGAGCATCTCTACGATTGCTGTTGCTGTGGCGTATATCAGCTGGTTCGTCTCAGTTATGGTTCTAGTGGTGATAGTTCATAGTACTGCACTCACATCATTTGGTAGACTACTCAGAGGGTACTTTGTCACTTAGCCTTGGTGATCGGCCTCAGGGTTGCTGGTATTACAGCTTATTCATTATTTTCAATCTAGGGTCATCCGCCCTTGCTGTAAGGGACTCTGTGTCGTAAAGGCTAGTGATGATGCTTACATCCCCACTTTGACCTGTCGTCCTCGCTCCCTCTTGCTGTAGCATGTTTGTTGTTCCTAATCAATCTCTAGTTGTCATAGCAGTTGCCGTTTGTGGATGTTGGAACACTGGGCAAGAAGTTGTTTCTTTGTCAGTGAAGATGTTGAGTTCTGAAGCATCCATATATCCCACATCTGCTGCATGTAACCCCTCTCGCTCTGGTTACTAGTAGTAGTAAGTTAGTAGCATTCCAACAGTTCCATTTTTTCTGCTCTTGTCCATCTATATCTTGTTCCAGTAGCCCATTTCTCATCAGGTTGTCCCGGTTCCTCATCACGTGACGCAGACCTTGTTAACCAGGGCAACGTCCAAGGCAGTATGACTCTTGTTTTTGCGATTTCACTCATCCTGAGGTAAGCTAGCAGCATTAAGAACCTTTCCTAAGGATCCAGACTGGATATGTCTTACCTGCCCTGAATGGGATTCGAATGCTGGTCTCCCATGCCAAAGTCAGTAGGCTTTTTACCTGCCTTTACCAAACACTAGACCCAAGTGTTTTATAATCAGAATAAGACAGTTGAGTGGCTATGGCCAGTGGTGTAGCGGTATTTGATGGGGTTGGTGTACTGCTAGGTAGATGGGAGGAGGAAGGAGGGTATACTGTCCTATATATTCCAATGGCTTTTTGGCTGATAGGTGGGTATACTGTAATTGGCCAGAAAAAGAGGTAGGTATACCCCTTATAACTGCTCATACCCTCCACTGACACAGCAAAGATTATAGCTATAAAGTTGGAAAGATGAAATGGTGGATATCATGGGTAAAGGCCCCAAAACACAAAACTGACTTCAAAGAATTAGCAGCAATAAAAGCTGACTCATGTCACTTGTGTCTCGGCCAAAAAGTTGCACAAGAACACAGACTAGACTACTGACAGCCAAACAGCACGTACATTCTGTGCCTGCATGAGAGGTAGTAAGTCTCAACACCAGCAGATTGCAGCAGTCTGTATTTGTCATTCATAAAGGGAAACTCTAAGGCCACGTCCACACGAAGATGCATCTTTTTGAAACCGCCAAAGAAAATGATCGGATTGCAATAGTGTTCCGTAAACACGGAGCCGGCTTCGAAAATGCAGGCGTAAAGATGAAGCTGTTTCAAGCCACTAAAACTGCATAAAAAGGCTGCAGAATATATGCCAGCCAGGGGATGGCGCGCAATTAAAAACCGGAGCACACAACTCTGAACCAGAGAAGAAGACACAGAGCAAAAAAGCCTGCACGGTGTATACAAACAGAAGAAGAAGAACCAGCACAATCACAACAAGAAGTTGGCCAAAACAAATTCCAACACACGAGGGAAAACGGAGACTTTGGTTTGGACTGATGATGATGTCGAGCTGCTGCTTCGAGTCACGCTGGATTATAAAGCCAGTAAACTTTAACAACACGTTGATTGGGAGCTGTGTCAGTCGAAGTAGGCGGGTATAATGGACTCGTTTCAGGCACAGTATGCAAAACCGACAGAAAGATTTCCCACACGACATTATCGGCATATCAAAATCTCAGATCACCGCCAAATTTAAAAAATATCCGCACGAAGTACAGACAAGCAGTGGACACCAGGCGCCGGAGTGGCCGGGGACGAGTGGTCACTCATTTGTCCTAATGACAGTCCTTGTGATTTGTTTGCATATTTCCAGTAATTATAATAATAATAATAAAATACTGCTTGAAAAGTTGTTGTCGTTGTCGTGTTTATTTTCACTAGACACACAATTCACACACTTTCAAACTAGCAGTATACTGTACAGGTCACATTTGGAGAATACACAAAGCTTTAAGACCAGCTGGTGTTTTGGTCAGTCATGTTGGCCAGTAGAGTTGGGCGGTATTCAGATTTTGATAAAATTTTGATTAAACCCACCCCACATTTTCCCGGGGTATACGGTATTACTGTGACGTAATTGAAAATAACTTTGTAGAGTTCAGGGGGAGTTGCCATAACGTGGGCTTGCGCCTATACCGTTCAGAAACAGAATAGCAAACATTACATAGGCCTTAAAATACTGAAAAAATGACAACAAAACATGTACAACATGAACAACTTTTATTAACAAATGTTTTAAAGGTGCAGATACGGCAGTCAACCAGAATGAAAATAACAAATTGTCTGTAGGCTACAGTCCACCTCCAGCACAGTCATCGACACAAATCAGTTAAGTTAAAATACAGCCCTATAGCATCCAATAATTATAGGCTAATTAAATAATAATAAAGTAACAATAAATAACAAAGGCAGTAACGAAAATGTGTGCTATACAGCGTATAATGAGACCGCAACGGGTACTGGCCGTTGGTTTATTTTTAGAACCTATCAACGTAAATCAAATAAATTAAAAGCACAGCTCTACAGCATCCAGTACTAGGGCTTATCAAATAAGAAAAACAGAACAATAAATAACAAGGCATAACCGAAAATGGAGAGCTCGTGGCACACGCACAGGAACTTTCGGGCAACCCTCGACATCAGAGCAAAACACATTACATTTCCACTCGCTGTCACCGTCTTCATGCAAACTTGCACACAGCCTCGTCGACACTCGCCGGCTCTCCCGTGTCATTTGGTCGGAACCCGAAATGCTGCCAAACTGCAGAAGTTGTGTTTTTAGGGGGACCAACTCGCTTGATGCCTGGCTTGCCATCTTTTCTTCTCTTTGTCGCTTCTGAGCTGTCACGTGACGACGTCACATCCAAAACTTTATTAACCGTCATCTCCCCAGACAACAGTTAAGAGAATCATTATAGCCTCCTATTAGTTTTAAATTGAAAACTCAACCACACCCACATAAGTGCTGGACAAACACTCATTATTTAGTGTTAGCTCTCCAGTCTCAGGCCTGAACCGTAGTTGGGCGGCCACTGGTAAATCGCTAGCTGACTTAGCTTAGCCTGGCTCGTGGCTGGTAACAAGCTTACAAAGAGTCCGGACCAACTCTGTGGTGGAGAACGGGGCGCTTTATTCCAGCGATGCAGCAGACTTAATACATAGCCTCTCTGTTATGCATTTGACTCTTGCTTTACTGACAGTGGTAACTTAGACTTTGTCTCTATCAGCATACAGCTATTCACCGTGGATGCGGCTAGACACGCTACGTCACACAACCACATTACCCACAAAGCCACCTTCTTAAAGGAGCAGGCTTGGCTTGCAACATTAGGCATTAAATAAATTATATTTAATATTATATTAGGCCCATACAGGCCCATATTTTTAGATACCGTGGGATACCTTATTACCGTATTATCGCCCAACCGTATTGGCTAGTCTTTAGTTAAGGGTCAACATACTCTATAAGCACTCTGCCTACTCGCTACATCAGAAAATAAACTCAGCAACACACTGTGAAATGTATTTAGTCATTAGGGCTGAGAATGTGTTACTGATTTACCCTACTTCCTTTATATCATATAGAAGAAAAAGAAGAAGCTTTATTGTCACTGTAATAAATACAGTGAAATTTTGTATGGTGCTCTCTTGTAGCAGCTACAATGTCCTTGTCATAAAATAAACTGGGGGGGGGGTCATGGTTCCTGAAGCAGTCTCTTCACAGCCATGGGGAAGAAGCTGTGTTTCAGTCTGTTGGTGCGGGCTCTCATGATTCTGAGTCTGCCAGAGGGAAGGCTGGTGAATAGAGTGTCCTGGGTGGGCGGGGTCATCCCGAATCTTTGTGGCCTGTCGGAGGAGACAGCTGGAATAGATCTCCTCTAGGCGTGGAAGTGGGGAGCCAATGATCCACTCAGCCGTCTTGATGACCCGCTCCAGTTGTTTCTTTTCAGATGCAGTGCAGCTGACGTACCACACCGTACAGCCATAGGTGAGGACACTCTCTATTGTGCAGTGGTAGAAGTTTTTCAGCAGAGGTGGAGGGAGTTTGTTCCTCCTCAGTGTTCTCAGAAAGAAGAGACGCTGCTGGGCCTTTTTGATGATGTGGGTGGTGTTCACAGTCCAGCCCAGGTCCTCCGAGATGTGCAGGCCAAGAAACTTAAAGCTGGTGACCCGTTCCACTTCCTCCCCATTGATGCTCAGGCCTGAGTGCAGTGTGGTCCTCAACTTCCAGAAGTCAATAATGACTTCTTTTGTCTTCTTGGTGTTGAGGTTGAGGTGGTTGTCACTGCACCAGGCCGCCAGTGCTTGGACCTCCTCCCTGTATGGTGTCTCATAACCGTAGTTGATGAGACCCACAACGGTTGTATCATCCGCAAATTTGATGAGGGTGTTGGAGCCGTGAGTAGCGACACAGTCATAAGTGTACAGTGTGTACAAGACTGGACTCAGCACACAGCCCTGAGGAACACCAGTATTGAGGACGATGGTGGAGGATGTGGAGGTACCCATTCTGACATGCTGGGGTCTGTTAGTCAGGAAGTCCTTGATCCACAGACAGAGGGAGGTTCCAAGTTGTAGTGTCTGCAGTTTGTTGATGAGTCTGCTGGGGCTGATGGAGTTAAATGCTGAGCTGAAGTCAACAAACAGCATCCTGATATATGTGTTGGGGCTTTCAATGTGGCTGAGAGCTGTGTGGAGGGCGATGGAGATGGCGTCGTCTGTGGATCTGTTGGACCTGTAGGCGAACTGATGTTGATCAAAGCCAGGTGGGATGTGGGCCTTGACATGCTGTAACACCAGTCTCTCCATACATTTCATGACCTCTGGTGTCAGGGCCACAGGCCGGTAATCATTCAACCCTGTGATGGCAGAGGATTTGGGCACAGGGATTATGGTGGCAGTTTTCAGGCAGGTGGGGACTGTGGCTTGCTGCAGTGAACAGTTGAAGATGTTAGTGAATACTGCAGCAAGCTGGTGAGCACATGATTTCAGCACTCTCCCTGGTACTCCATCCGGTCCTGGTGCTTTCTTGGTGTTGATGCCATGCAGGACTCGCAGTACCTGATGTTGTTGGATGGTGGGGGGCTGGTCATGCTCTGATAATGTCAGCTGTGTGTCCTCTGCCTGTCTGTTGTCCTCTTCAAAGCGGGAGAAAAAGGTGTTAAGCTGGTCTGGGAGAGAAGTGTCGGTGGAGGGGAGGGTGTTGTGGCATTGTTTGAAGTCAGTTATATTCTGTATGCCTTTCCACATGGAGCGGGGGTTGTTCTCCCTGAAGTTGGCCTCTATCTGCTCTGTACTTTGTTTTAGCAGCCTTGATGCCTCTGTTCAGGTCCGCTCTAGCCCTTCTGTAGGCTTCCCTGTCCCTTGACCTCAGTGCTGAATCCCTGGCCTGGAGTAGTGCTCTGATATTGGCGTTAAACCAGGGTTTTTGGTTGGGAAATGTTTTCACCTGTTTCCTTGATGTTACATTATCCATGCAGAAACTGATGTATGATAGTACAGAGGA
Organism: Cephalopholis sonnerati; assembly: GCA_019142605.1. Lineage (NCBI taxonomy): Eukaryota > Metazoa > Chordata > Actinopteri > Perciformes > Serranidae > Cephalopholis > Cephalopholis sonnerati. Next base: position 1,959,789 of record JAGQAX010000012.1, read on the forward strand.
GGTGTGGAGTTCAATGTCTGGGTCTTCAAAGAGCTCCCATATGGTGTCCTCAAAACAGTCCTGCAAGGATAGTGTGGCCTCCTCAGTCCAGCATTGCACTGACCTGTACTGTGGCTTAGACCTGCAGATGAGGGGCTTGTAAGCTGGTGTCAGGAACAGGGAAAGATGGTCTGAGTGTCCCAGGTGGGGGGAGTGGCGGGCTCTGTAGGCTCCAGAGATGTTGGTGTAGACCTGGTCTAGTGTTCTGCCCTTCCTTGTTTGAATGTCGACATTCTTTTAAAATCTGGGGAGCACGGCCTTTAAGTTGGTGTGATTAAAGTCTCCAGCCACGATGAAGAAGCCCTCTGGGTGTTTGTTTTGTTGCCTGGTGATGCTATCATGCAGCCTGCTCATAGCTACGTTAGCATTAGCTAACACTTGGGTTATTTCCCTGGGCAAATAAAAAGGTCTGCACTTCAACATTAGAAACTCCAGGTCTGGAGAGCAGTGTCTCTCAATGACGGCAGTGTCCGTGCACCAACTGTTGTTATATAGACGCACACACCTCCTCCCCTCCTCTTACCGGAGTCCGATGTGCGATCCGCCTGGAAGATCGTACGTCCTGCTAGCTCCACGGCTAGGTCCGGGATGTTTTCATGCAGCCAGGTCTCTGTTATCACCATGATACAGCTGTCTATCCGGTTGTTAACATCCCGTAGTTTCATCTCGTCCATCTTGTTAACCAGGGAGCGGACGTTGGCTAGAAAGACGCTTGGAACTGCTGGTTTGTGTGGAGCGGCAGTTAGCCTAGCTATGATGCCGGCTCGTTTGCCTCGTTGGGGGTTAGGGGGTCTGTCCGCTCTCGCCGGCGTATCCTCTCCGGGAACGAGTCGAACCCTTCTGGGGGGGTCCAGCTGGTCCAGTGTTGTTTTAGACTTAAAAGTTCAGTTCGGGTGTAGGTCCTTCTCAGTGTGTAGCTGCTAACTGAAGAAGAGCACCGGGTCACTGCGTCTACACGCGCCGCCATCTTAGAACACAAGAATGTATAAATATATAATAATGTATAAACACATGAATGTCTTTTTCTCCTACTTTATATTACTGTGACTGAAGTCTGCTGCTAAATTCAGCTTCATGTGTCACTCACAACAGTTTTTAATAAATCACAAGTTATAAAAACGTGTAAACTGCGTGGTTAACGCAGACGAGCAGAGGATTAGCTGGGAAACACCACGTTTATTCATTTTACATGGAGTTCCAGTTAATACTGAATTATGTGTTAGTATCTCTTATTAAGTCATCAGAAATCATAAATCATCTTTAGAAGGAGCAGATGTTTACCTTAAGCTAGCTCGGGACATGTCAAAGTTAACTATATTTTAACGGAGCAAGGTGAGCTATCTGCTAGCGTGCTGGGTTGCTTTGAGATGGCTGTCAGAGATGGCAGAGGTATGATCACATGATCCTGTTTGAGCTATAACAGGTGCTGTGTTACACCTTTTATTTCCAAGCTGAAGAACAGAGTACTGTAAACAAAACTGTAACGTAAATAGTTGTCTATTGCTGTCTGTAATCCGTCACTGTTGCTGTTGTGATGGGACGGCTTACTGCCAGGGTAAAGTCAGAGGTTAGAGAGGTGGGGCTATGACATCATCGCCGGCCAAAAGTTGCGTATTGGCCGTACACATGGAGACGCTAAGGCGGCGTCTTCAGATTTATCCACTCTGGAACCCGGTTTCAAAAAGATGCAGTTTCGCCCCCCTAAAACGCCAGGCTTCATGTGGACGAAAGGCTGAACCGCATAAATACTTTAGCGTATTCACCCTGAAACGGCTTCGTGTGGACGGGCCCTAAGACCGTCTACTAGTTAGCCAGTTAGCACATTAACAACACATCCAATGCTGAAAGAACAGAGCATATTTTCTGTGTACCAGTGAACAATAACACAACCCAACAGGAAACATTTCTGCTAAAGAGCTCAATGGATAAAGAAAAATAATCTGACCTTATGGAACAAGTTTGTGTTGATCTCACTCCCTCTGCACTTTAGCTGTTTGTTCACTTTCCTCACATCCATTTCTCTTCTTGTGCACTGCGCTGAACTGACAATCACAGTGATTCCATTGACCGACTGGCTCCACCATCTCCAATGCCAATTCAACATGCTGAATCAGCTGAAAAAAAGCCAACAAGGGCCTATGTGAGCCAACAATGTAGGACACTCCACAAAGGCTAAGGAGACAGTCGCTTAATGTTACCAACTGTTGACTTAATGTGTCATTTTGTTAAATAGAAATGTTTAGAAGATATATGACTGAATCTTTAACAAACGGAATAACTATTGCCACTGACTGAAACACTTGTCAGCTAAGCTGTGATATACAGTGTGTTACTTCTGTGTATAGGCTTAGTGTACTGTCTTGAATGTACCACTTCAACCTGGCATCAGAATGAACTTACTAATAAAACTGAAGACAATCCAAGTCAAAATGAAGGGACTAAATTGTCGACAACAAATCTTGAATTGAACTGAATGAAACTCTTTGTGTCAGCAGGGTGAGTAGTAATTTTCAGCTCTATCATTATAATCATGAGGGTTCAAATTCTAACATCAAATGTGATAAAAGATACTCATTTATCTTAGAATATGAATGCTAAACACCAGAAATATTTCTCACTTTTTAGAGAGAAAGATAAAAGAAAGCCTAAAGGAGAGATTCCATTGTGTTACAGAAGCTGGTGGGACAGCAGCTAGCATGGATGTAATGTCAGGACTAGAGATCACTATAATTTCACAAAGTTGTGCCCTAACTGTCACAGTAAGAAGTTTGTTTCCAGCAGTTTGTTGGCCAGCTGTCTCAGATTGCGGAGAATAGAGGGGAGGTGCTGTTTTGGCTGGCAGAAATGGCAACAGGGGTGTGGGTCAGGGAAAAGGACCTGGTTTCATCACCATCAACGCCCTGAATGAGTTACAGAGCAAAAGGACATGTAAGAAGATCCAGCCAGTCTGCAGGGGCTAGGTTTGAAGTGCCATCAGATGCACAGGAAAAGTTTCTAGTTAATATATAAGTTAAGTTAATATTGAGAAGCGATTTCCTCACGTGGCGTGACGTGTAGGCTGCAATCTCGGCGTCTCATGCTGGCGAAAATTACTTAAAAAGTCATAAAAAGACTATTAGTAATCAGCATAATGCCACCCAAATCGAACAAACAAAATGTGATGGATGAGGAAATGGAAGAAATTAGGAGATCACTGTCCTTTCTGAGTGAGGAATTAAGTAAAGTCTCCAAGCAACAGACTAAACTCATCGAACTGATGGATGAGGTGAAGCATCTTAAAACAATCAAGGAAAAAGATAAGAAAATAAACGACCTGGAGAAAAGGATTGAAAATCTGGAGCAGTACACGAGAATGGAGGACCTGGTCGTCTCCGGACTTCAAACAAAGCACCAAACGTACGCCAGGGCGGCGGCTGGCACAGACAAAGGTGAGGACGTGCCCGACTGCGAGCTACAAACTTTGGAGCAACAAGTAGTCCAGTTCTTCGAGAGCAGGAACATATCCATCGCAAGGAATAACATATCAGCTTGTCACACGCTACCCCGAAAAGACAGCAGATCAAAGCCTGTTATTATAATTCGCTTTGCCAACCGAAAAAGCAAGATTGAGTTATTGAAACAGGGCAAGAAGCTGGCCGGGACGGGCGTATACCTGAACGAACACCTCACAAAAACAAATGCTGAAATTGCAAGAGAGGCACGCATTCTAAGAAAACAGAATAAAATCCAAGCAACATGGACGAGGAACTGCAAGGTCCTGATACGGCTGAATGGAGCTCCTGAGAGCGCAAAAGTGGTGATGGTGAGAGAACTAAAAGATCTTGATAAATACAGATAGAGACCACTTTGGCGCTGTCACAGGATAAACAATGAAGAGGATCTACGTGGACTTTGTGCAGACTAGTGCGTGCCCGGTGTCCTCTCCTGCTGTGTCATGTTTTGTTGTTTTTTTGTTCTTGTTTTGTGTGCGTGCGTGCCTGCGTGTGCCTTGTGCTTCGTTATGTGGTTATGTTTTGTGGTCTTTGTTTTGTCATTAGGCTACGTGTTGTTGACTCTTGATACAAATCAATGAACGATGATGGACAACACCATATCGGATATGGATTTTTTCTTTCCATTTAATGAACTACATGACGATGAATTTGAATTAGAGGAGGATGAGACTGGAAACACGGGACCACGAAACAGTTTGGATTATAATCATGCTTCAAAGAACTATGAGGAGCTGAACCTGAAAACATTCTCCTTTTCTGAACATAAACTGCACGAACTTGAGAGTGACATTGATCCTGAGAATAACCTCTACAACAGCAACAGCAGCAACTGTGAGTATTATACTGATGAACAGTTTAAGTGCAACGTATCAATGGATGGCAGTCTATCAATAATACACTTCAATGGTAGAAGTCTGTACAGGAACTTCATAAAAATTAAGGACTATTTAAATCAGTTCAGCAAGTTCAGTGTCATTGCCGTATCTGAATCATGGCTAACTTATGAAAAGGAGGCTGATGTTGAGCTTGAGGACTATGAATTATTCACGACTAACAGAATAAACAGAAATGGTGGTGGGGCTGCGTTGTATGTAAGCAATGCTTTCAAATGCAAAAAAATAGAATCAATGTCAACAACAGTAGAAAACATTATGGAGATGGTTACAGTAGAAATAAATACTGAAAAAAACAAGAATATAATAATAAGCTGTGTATATAGAACCCCGGGGTCCTGCCTAGACATATTTAATGACAAGATGAGCAATATATACGATAAGAATGTTGAGAAAAAGAGGGTCTTTGTCTGTGGGGACTTTAATATAGATCTGTTGAATACAAATGAACACAGAAAGACCAGAGATTTTTTGAATACAATGTACTGTTTAAGTCTATTTCCCACCATCCTCAAACCAACAAGAATAACCACTAACAGTGCTACACTGATAGACAATATTTTTATCAATGAAATCGAGAGTGAAGTTGTAAGTAGGATGCTTTTGAATGACATCACGGACCACCTTCCTGTCTTCACAATTGTACGAAACGTGACTTGGACAAAAACTCAAACTGAAAATACTAAATGGATTCGCAAAAGAACATCTGAAGCCTTGGATGCGTTAGAAAGGGACTTATCTAAACAAAATTGGAATCTTGTGTATTCACATCACGATCCAAACAAGGCGTATGATGAATTTATCTCCATCTTAATCCTGTTATATGACAGACATTGTCCTCTGCAACGACAAAGAAAGCATAAATATGAAGAGAAGCCGTGGATTACCAAAGGCCTAAACAATGCTTGTAAAAAGAAAAATGTATTGTATAAGCAGTTTTTAAAATGCAGAACTAAGGAAGCAGAAAATAAATATAAAAAATATAGAAATAAATTAACTAGCATTGTGAGATACAATAAAAAGAACTATTATAATAAACTATTGGAATTACATAAAAGTAATACACAAGGGACATGGAAAGTGTTAAATAATATCATTAATAAACGCAAAAAAAAATCTGATTATCCAAATTATTTTGTAAATAATCAGCAAAATGTAAGTACACTCAAGGAGATTGTTAATGGATTCAATGATTATTTCATAAATGTCGGCTGTAACTTGGCGAAACAAATTGCTGACCCAATAACTAAAGATGATGTTAGTGAAAAAATTATTGATATCAACCAAAATACTATATTTTTAACAAAAGTGGAAGAGAGAGAATTGATTGATATAGTAAATAAATTCAAGACTAAAAAGTCAACTGACTATCACGACATTGATATGAGTCTAATTAAACACCTTATATTATCTATAGCCAAACCTCTAACTCATATCTGTAATCAATCATTTCAAACAGGCATATTTCCTAATAAAATGAAAACAGCAAAGGTCATTCCCATCTTCAAAAATGGTAATAAGCACAACTTCTGTAATTACCGACCAATTTCTCTGCTTCCTCAGCTCTCAAAAATACTTGAAACACTCTTTACACACAGACTGGAGGATTTCATAGAAAAGCAACACCTTTTAAGTGACCGACAATATGGTTTTAGATCAAATCGTTCAACTACAATGGCAGTTATGGAACTAATTGATAACATTTCCACTAATACTGAGAATAAAGAATATACAGTTGGGTTATTCATTGATTTAAAGAAGGCTTTTGATACTATTGATCACACCTTATTATTAAAGAAGCTTGATAGATATGGTATCAGAGGGGTTGCAAACTCATGGATCAAAAACTATTTGGATGATAGATACCAATACGTACAAACACATAATGAACGGTCTGAATTGAGAGGGGTTACATGTGGAGTTCCACAAGGCTCAGTACTGGGACCGAAACTCTTCATACTGTACATAAACGACATTTGCAATGTTTCCTGTAAATTTAATTGTGTACTATTTGCGGATGATACAAACCTCTTCTGCTCCGGCAAAGATCTTGAACATCTTCTGAATACAGTGGTAACAGAACTCAAAAAAATGAAACGATGGTTTGATGTTAATAAGTTATCTTTAAATGTAAGTAAAACTAAATTTATTGTCTTTGGAAACCGTACAATAAATCAAAGAGTGCAAATTACTATAGATAATGTGGAAGTGGAAAGAGTGTTTGAAAACAAATTTCTCGGAGTTGTTATTGATCACAAGCTGTGCTGGAAGCCACATATAAACTTCTTAAAGAACAATATATCAAAAACCATTGCAATTTTGTATAAATGTATAAAACATCCTTACAATAAACTCACTAAAAATTCTGTATCAATCTCTAGTAAAACCATATATAACCTATTGTATTGAAATATGGGGACACACTTATAAAACAATCACAAAACCAATCCTCTTACTCCAAAAAAAAGCAATACGGATTATTAACAAAGCAACCAACCAACCAATTATTTATAAATACATACGAACTTAAATTCAAAGAATTGGTGGACTTTAAAATGGCACAGCTTATGTTCAAAATTAATAACAACATGCTGCCTGACTGTGTTCAGAAAATGTTCAAAAAAAGACAAAGTTATTACAACTTCAGAGGGGTATGTATGTTCACAAAGACTAAAATCAGAACCAACATTAAACAAAGATGTACAACTGTAACAGCGGTCAACGTGTGGAATAATCTTGAAAATGATCTAAAAATGTGTAGAACAATTTATACATTTAAAAAAATACTTAAAAGCAGGATGATCAACTTATACAAATCAGGACTATGAGCTGTGGTGTCTTCTATGTTGAAGAGCTTTTTCTTTTCTTTTTTTCCTCTTTTTTTTGACTTTGTTAATTTGTTTATGTAAATGAAACCATAGATTGCAATATAACCTGTTTTGTAAAAGGGTAGGCGAAATAAGCTATGCTTCAGCCTACACCTTTTCGGTCTTGAACATTTATTGAATGCCTTCTTTAGTTATTTATTCATTTGTTACTTTGAATTGCTTAATCTTGTTTTGTTTTACCCTTTGGACCTTGATCAGCTGCTGTATTTATGTGAGTTGTCAAGACTATCGCGTAATGAGTTGTTATGTTCATACCAAAGACCGAAATAAAACTAACTAACTAAACTAACTAACTAAGGCCAGTTATAAGTTTACATGCTTTACTCAGATAGCACTGACAGGTCTGAAGACACAGTGGGGACTAAATGTACAGTACAGGCCAAAAGTTTGGACACACCTTCTCATACAATGCGGTTTCTTTATTTTCATGACTACTTACATTGTAGATTCTCACTGAAGGCATCAAAACTATGAATGAACACATGTGGAGTTATGTCCTTAACAAAAAAAGGTGAAATAACTGAAAACATGTTTTATATTCTAGTTTCTTCAAAATAGCCACCCTTTGCTCTGATTACTGCTTTGCACACTCTTGGCATTCTCTCCATGAGCTTCAAGAGGTAGTCACCTGAAATGGTTTTCCAACAGTCTTGAAGGAGTTCCCAGAGGTGTTTAGCACTTGTTGGCCCCTTTGCCTTCACTCTGCGGTCCAGCTCACCCCAAACCATCTCGATTGGGTTCAGGTCCGGTGACTGTGGAGGCCAGGTCATCTGCCGCAGCACTCCATCACTCTCCTTCTTGGTCAAATAGCCCTTACACAGCCTGGAGGTGTGTTTGGGGTCATTGTCCTGTTGAAAAATAAATGATCGTCCAACTAAACGCAAACCGGATGGGATGGCATGTCACTGCAGGATGCTGTGGTAGCCATGCTGGTTCAGTGTGCCTTCAATTTTGAATAAATCCCCAACAGTGTCACCAGCAAAACACCCCACACCATCGCACCTCCTCCTCCATGCTTCACAGTGGGAACCAGGCATGTGGAATCCATCCGTTCACCTTTTCTGCGTCTCACAAAGACACGGCGGTTGGAACCAAAGATCTCAAATTTGGACTCATCAGACCAAAGCACAGATTTCCACTGGTCTAATGTCCATTCCTTGTGTTTCTTGGCCCAAACAAATCTCTTCTGCTTGTTGCCTCTCCTTAGCAGTGGTTTCCTAGCAGCTATTTGACCATGAAGGCCTGATTCGCGCAGTCTCCTCTTAACAATTGTTGTAGAGATGGGTCTGCTGCTAGAACTCTGTGTGGCATTCATCTGGTCTCTGATCTGAGCTGCTGTTAACTTGCGATTTCTGAGGCTGGTGACTCGGATGAACTTATCCTCAGAAGCAGAGGTGACTCTTGGTCTTACTTTCTTGGGTCGGTCCTCATGTGTGCCAGTTTCGTTGTAGCGCTTGATGGTTTTTGCGACTCCACTTGGGGACACATTTTAATTTTTTGCAATTTTCCGGACTGACTGACCTTCATTTCTTAAAGTAATGATGGCCACTGGTTTTTCTTTAGTTAGCTGATTGGTTCTTGCCATAATATGAATTTTAACAGTTGTCCAATAGGGCTGTCGGCTGTGTATTAACCTGACTTCTGCACAACACAACTGATGGTCCCAACCCCATTGATAAAGCAAGAAATTCCACTAATTAACCCTGATAAGGCACACCTGTGAAGTGAAAACCATTTCAGGTGACTACTTCTTGAAGCTCATGGAGAGAATGCCAAGAGTGTGCAAAGCAGTAATCAGAGCAAAGGGTGGCTATTTTGAAGAAACTAGAATATAAAACATGTTTTCAGTTATTTCACCTTTTTTTGTTAAGTACATAACTCCACATGTGCTCATTCATAGTTTTGATGCCTTCAGTGAGAATCTACAATGTAAATAGTCATGAAAATAAAGAAACCGCATTGAATGAGAAGGTGTGTCCAAACTTTTGGCCTGTACTGTATGTGTATGTGTGGTTTCTATATGGTTTGAGAGCTGCCAGATGAGAACAACTGTGTGACCAGTATGAGCTGTACATACATTGAAAGACAATGCTTGTATCGTATGGTTCACACAGTAGTCTGTCACATGTAAGAGCTCACTAAACAACCCTTCGCATCCAAAAGCAAAGGAGCGATGAACCCACGTGAGTGTGACTGTGTGTGATGGAGGGGAGTCTTAAAAGAGAGACTGACAAATCCAGAGAGGGTCAGGGACTCAGCCAGAGCTCTCATATTCTGCAAATGTGAGTGGGCTGCAGAGTAAGGACTCTCGGGCTAACACAGCATGGTTGGTCAGTTGGTTGGTTAAATGCTCTTGTCCTACCAAATTCTCATTGGACAAAATAGCCGATGTTGCTTTCATAAAGGCCGTGTGTTCACAAAAGTGTTCTTTGGCGGTTGAAAATACCAGGCACACCTCTGAAAACACCCAGCTTGGAGTGCTAGAGTGCTGTGGAGGTGCAGCATTTTTTTAAGCTGTGACACTTTGGGTATGTCTGGTTGCTATGATATGGAATATTTGCCAAAGTAAAAATGTTGGCCCAAGATAGAGGACTTGCTCTCGCTCTTGCTCTTGATGAAGGGAAGGCTGAGGCCAAGAGGCAACCATCAAGGCTGAAAAAACAAGCCAAAGTGCCAAAAACTGCAGGTCAATGAATGTTCACTTGAGGCTAGCTCCAAGAGTAAGTCAATTCCCATTGACCCCCATATTAAAATGTCCAACTTTACAGCAGAAATAAACATGTCTACAGCCTGCTACAAAAAATGGTTTTGGTCTCTATAGCTTATTTCTCTTCCGGCTCCAAAAGACCAAGAAGGTGCCAGCTGAAATTCCAAACTCAAGGCTTCAAAATGGCAGTCAACAAACCAAAGTGTGACATCATTGTAGCTACATCCTATATTTAGACAGTCCATGGCTGAAGCATGTAGGGGAAGAAGACAGACCTCCACTGTTGATGTAACGCTTGGTCTTTGCGGTATTTGTCCCACCCCTCCTGCACTGTGATTGTACCACTGGATGAAAAGTGACAGTGTGGTGAGCATTGTTTTACTGAAATTTGAACAATTTTCAACTCTCTGCTATCAAAAAAAGGGCAGATATGCAGCACAATACTTGCAACCTGTAGAGTGCACTCAGTGCACTGTGGCTGTTAAATTAATCTAGAGAATACATACAGGCTGTTTCCCCATTGACAAATCAATTAGGTAGAATTAGGTAGAATTTCAGTCAACCAAGGTTTTTATTGGTTGACTAATGGTATATGGGAAATTGACCTGCATTTGTATAGCACCTTTCTAGTCATCTGACCACTCAAAGTGCTTTTACACTACGAGTCACATTCACCTATTCATACTCTAGTGGCTGAGGCTACCATACAAGGTGCCACCTGCTACTCAGTTTTTTAACACACTCACACACCGATGGAAGCATCATCAGGAGCAATTTGGTGTTCAGTATCTTGCTCAAGGATACTTAAACATGAGGACTGGAGGAGCCGGGGACGACCCGCTCTACCTGCCACAGCCGCCTCCGACTACAGCCCTATAAGATTTTTCTCCAACCCCGTTACATACATTCATTGTGGTACACCTGCACCATATATTTCACTATAGCTGGTCTTTACAGCTGCACTGTGCACCATATTTAAGTCAGCATTTGATGTAAATGCAAAACATATAAAAGCTCCATCTCACAATCTGCCTATCATTCAGTGTTGATTTACTCTTTGTTAAATAAATCTAAATGTGCCAATTAAGGCAACGGCAAAATGTAGAAAGAGACATGGACTCAACAACACTCATCACTTAAGTTTATTTTTAAGGGGATAAAGTGTTGTTTTCATCCTCATCTTTAATTGAGAGTGTCATGACATTGCGTATCCTCTGTATGGTAATACTAATGCTTCCTAGAGGAATTTGCACTGCAAATATGTGATTATTGCCAGAGAAATAATAGATACGCAAGTTTCATCCATGAATCTATTGAGAGACCTGGATACAGCCTTGAACATGGGGCTCTGCTCATTCTTGTGAAAATTGCTCAGTGGCGCATGAAATCAAAATATTTCAACTGTCATGTATAACATTTCCCAGATAATTGGCATTACGTTCACACTGTGTGGCCCATAGTGCAGCAGAGCATCTTACTTCCGTTGGCCAAATGACTAACTTCCGGATTAGTGCTCCACCAGCTGGAGGGGGGATAAAATAATGTAATCTTGAGGCTCTTTTCGTCTTTCCAAATGTTATTGTACTAAATAGATCAAATCCTGATAGTGAACCAAGTCATTTTGTGGGAGTAATATACACTGATTTACAGACGTCTCTTTCCCAGTGTAAGTCTATGGGAAAAAGTCTTTCTGTGCCACAGGGCATCACTGACAGACCCTGGAAATTGCAGTACCACTGTTTGGCCACTATGAAAATTTGCTTCAAAGCCCAGCACACTACCTTTGCATCTGGTTTTATCTTTGGGCCCCCATTTACAAAAGTCACACGGCCAGGAATTGCTTTATCTCATCATTGCCTAGCATTGCACTCTAATGTTGTGTTCACACTGAGTGCAAAGCAGATTTTCACCTGGAATGACTCAAACACTGTTACTGATAAGTTTTTGTATTTTGCAACGTACAACCAATAGCTGGTGAACATGGAGGCTCTGTGATCTGAGCCAGCGTGAACCAAGACAGCAACATTATTTATTATTTTTCATATTGTCCACAGCACAACTGCTTTACTCTCTGTTGTTTTTCATCTTTCACAATCAAAAGACCAATTTAAGTTACTCTGAGCATTTTGCTAATGCGAAACTCAACAAAATAGACAAACAAAATATACCAAGATGTTTATGAGCAACCATACTTTACTGTATTTATCATACTGGTAACCTGTTGGTGTCATTGTAGATATTGTATATATTGGTTGCACCTGTTTGCACCCTACTGTATTTGCTATATATGGTATTTTGTATTCGCTATACTCAATAGTGGACAGTAACGGAGAACATTTAGTACTGTACTTAAGTACATTTTCAGTGTGTCTGTGGCTCGCATATCTCTCTGACTGTTTGTCAGATCAACCTGAGCTTTCGGATATGGCTTGCGCATGGCACGATGGTGTGCATCCTTGATTTTGAAGTTTTTTGGATTAATATTCACAACGTTATCATTAAAAGTTAAAATCCCATAGACCTCCGTGTAACCTATCTAGCCTATCGCGCTCTCGCTCGCAGCTGTAGCCACGCCTCACGGAATAAAAGATCAGAGTATCCTACTGCTATACCGCTCTGCGTCACCCAAAACTTTGCACACGCTTACCCCGGATGTCCACTAGATCCGTGAAGTGGGCGATTCAGCCACGGCGCGGGTCCTGGAGTTTATCGCGGCCATTAAGTCAATGTAAACTGCTCCACCAGAAGCGGCTCGGCGCTTCGCTAAAAATACGCGCTGGGTCTATTTTTTGACAGACGCCGCGTGACAAAGCGTCAATTTCCACAGACCAAATGAGTCAAACAGGAAGCCAGGCGCAGAAAAGACGAGAGTATCCGGTCAATTTTCAAAATAAAAACACCCATGAAAACTCCGGAGCGTATCGCTACAACAACATGAGGTCAAAGTTTGTGGCCCCCGGCAGATAGAGAAATCTTTTCTTTGTTTGTTGATGTCTTTTTACCTCCAGTGTTTCCGCAAATTATCGCGTGACATCATGATCTCGCGATCCGTCAATTCCAGCCGCTCGCGTGCACGCCGCTATAGATACGCTTCCAGTGGACATTGACGCCCTGCACAGGACAAAGCGAGTCCGTGCCACGGCCGGACCACGCACGCGACGGATCCAGTGTACACCCTGGGGTTATGGCATTCCCTTTCGTCCCTCCCCCATATAGGAATAGATGAAGTGGTGCAGTTTGCATTAACATGACATGTTTCAGTAATCTCATTGGTAAGTAGTATTTCTGAAGTTTCACCACGCTGTTCTCATCTGCCCATGGTGTTTGCTGACATGGCTACAACATGGTTAGATTGACTAAAACATTGCCTAAACTTCCCATACCAAAGTATGGCTAGGTTGGAAACGTTTGTTTTGCCTTTCAGGCGTGCAGGGTTACGTGCTTGCTAGCTACCATTTCAAGATTGTTCGCCTATGGAAAGCTAGGAAACCTAATGATGTTGCATGTCTTTCCATATCTCAATGTACGTTCATGTATTACCCAATGTACAGTTTCTCTATTAACACTATGTAACAGTATGTACACCTCTTTGTACATCCAACCATCGAACACAGCCTCATTTGGCCATACATGAAAAATCTACTTAAGCTTCCACTTCTCTATAGAAATACATACTTCCTACGGGCACTGCACTAGTTAAAACAAAACTCGGCAATGGAGATGGCAGGAGAAACTCAAGCTGAGAAACCAGCGCACCCATGGCCATATCTCAGCTTGATGTTTGAGATTTCGGAAATTCTGAGATTTTTGGGTGGTGATGTTTAAATAAAAAAATTAAATGACAACAGCTGTCCTTATTGCTTTTGATTGCATTTTTATGCCGAAATTTTTACAGGTGTTTCTATAGACTTTGTGTAGCAGAGTGGTTCTACATGTAAGTCAGTACATCATTAGGTTGTTTCAGAGAGCTACTGAAGTTTCTGTAAAAGCACTGAGAAAACAATACAGCAATGTATGGATATTAGAAAATGTACTTTGTACTTTGTACTTTTGAATACTTAAGTATTTTTAAATGCATGTACTTTTGAATACTTAAGTATTTTTAAAAGTAAGTACTTCAGTACTTTAACTTGAGTAAAATTTTGACCTGAGCAACTTTTACTTGTAGTTGAGTAAGATTTGACCACGAGTATCAATACTTTGACTCAAGTACTGGAGTTGAGTACTTTGTCCACCACTGGCTATACTTAGCTTTTTCTACTTTTTTTCCGAACTTGCTCACTTTTTCTCTGAGCCTCCTCTCTGTTTTTGTTGTCTCTGCACAGTACTGACGTTGAGTCATATAGAGCTCCAGGTGCCTGCAGATGGTGACAAAAAGTTTGTTTTCCCTTTCCGTTTTGCTGTAATGTCAGGTGTGAATTTCTGAACTTGGCGTCATTCCTGTCACCTGGCACAGCTTTGTATGTGATTGGGCTGTGTGAAACGCTTGCTTTGTGTTTGGTGTGAACACACTATAAAGCACAAGTGTGAGTTGCAGCACTTGGCTGCAGGTGCACACATACTTCTGGCAACATTAGTCTTGCACATGACACTCTTAGTATTCACAGCAGCACTATAGTTTGTACTGCATAGTAGAAAGTACTATGCATTATAATGCATTTTATTTTATTATTCTGTCCTGTACTGTGTCTTTGCACTTATGAGTTCCACAAATAAATGTTTTGTATTTTAAAATGACTGTGCTGTGTAGTATAGTGTACTATTTACTGTGTTTGCCATGTACAGACTGCAGTATGTTTTTGTCTGTTAATTGTGTTTTAGTTTGTGTATACTAAATGTGCTCAAACTGAAAACTAAATTCCCTTTGGGATAATAAGTTACTCAATCAGTCACTCCAGCAGTACTGTCCCTTCAGCCAGTCAAATCTTGTCTACACAGACAAGGACCTCATATTGCCCCTACATTATCTTTACTCACTGGGAGTGTTGAAAACTCCCTTTGTGGTGCAGCCACCACAAATAGACCTGTTCAGTTTTCCCACTGTCACCTTAGCAACCTCTCTCTCTGCTCAGTGCCTATCATCACTCTTGCTGCTGTAGTGTGACTGACAATATTTAGAGTGAGAACAGCCACACAGGAACACTAATGTTATCACTGTGGCCCAATAGAGACTCTGCAGTTGCATCACAGTTGTGCTTCTAACAATAGACCTTATTCACAAATATAAAGTTTTTTTTTCATAAATTTCTTCATAAGAAAGGTCCGTAGAAAGATTTTTTTAAAAGTGGAGTTGTATGAGCTATTTATCCATAGTCAATGTATTACATACATAAAATGTCAGTTGGCATGCCCCCAGTTTGGAGAAGCAGGCTGGAGTCCAACATGGCAGCACAGGAATGTATTGCTGTGGAGGGCTCAGCCACTTGAAAAACATTCCACCGAAAAACATCAATTTCAGTTAAAATACACTGAACAAAAATATAAACGTAACACTTTTGTTTTTGCTCCCATTTTTCATGAGCTGAACTCATATGAAGGTAGATTTGTGTCTTTATTATTCAATCAAAAAAAAAGTTGCTTTAATCCCAAAAAATATTTTCAATCAAAAAAAACTTCACTTCAATGGAAAAAAAAAATTCAATCAAAGAAAAACAGTGTTTGAATGCAAAAAAAAAATTGAGACCCAAAAAATTGCATTTGAACACTTTTTTTCTTTAATTGAAATAGCCATTTTTGATTGAAGTGAGTTATTATTTGATTAAAAATAATGTTTTTGATTGAAGTCATATTTTTTGTATTTGGGCCATATTATGGGTAGGATATTTGTGTCTTTATTATTCAATCCCAAAAAATACCATTTCAATAAAAAAAAATATTTTCAATTAAAAAACACTTTGCTTCAATAATAAAAAAAAAAAATCAATCAAAGAAAAAAGTGTTTGAATGCAAAAAAATATTTGAGACCCAAAAAATTGCATTTGAACACTTTTTTCTTTTGATTGAAGTGCAAAAAGTTTTGAAGTCGTTTTTTTTTTGATTGAATCATTTTGACACAAATATTCCGCTGTGGGCGGATGCTTCCCCATTGGTCAGACATGTTTGAGTGACAAGTGTCTACACCAATGACGTTTGACATAGGGATCTCTTTGTAGAACAAGCAAGTCGCCATTTGCAATGTACAGCTATGCGGTGAAAATCCCTTCTATCCATCTTTTCAAACGACAGCATTTCTTCTCCACAGACAACATTAGATGCCTTTTGAAATGTACACCGAGGGGTTTGTTTACTTCAACGATGTGGACATGTTTGTAAAAGGAGTAATAAAAGTCAGCTGCAGCAAGGACTAGCTCGAATCGTGGCAGCGGCAGCAAGCAGTGGGTCTTCCCGTGGCAGCATGGACCTGTCGCGGCTAATGCCGCTGTTTGAGGCTGTTGTCACGGATCTGCCGGTCCGGGGCAGCTGTCACAGACTTGCTGCGGCCAATGCCGGTGTCTGAGGTAACAGCCTCGGTCGCGAGTGTTTTTTCCCCCTATACATTTAGTGATGCGATGTGCTGCCACAGACACGCACACACACGTATGTGACTGCGGTCAAGCCGGCTGTCTCTCGTTTATATGAAGTCAAGCTAGCCGCTCCAACATTTCAAGTGCTCCTGTATTGCACACTCTATGGCAAATAGACGGAGGCGGTTGACAAAGACAGCGCGAGGATGCTACAGCGAGGACCAGCTTCCGGTTTGCTGTAAAATGATGATCATTTTTGTCAGTAGCCTCAAAACCAGTGCAGATTCACACTGTCACGTCTTTTTATTGCCTTTAATAGCCCACATTTTATTTTGAAAACCGGAAGCTGGTCCTCGCTGTAGCATCCTCGCGCTGTCTTTGTCAACCGCCTCCGTCTATTTGCCATAGAGTGTGCAATACAGGAGCACTTGAAATGTTGGAGCGGCTAGCTTGACTTCATATAAACGAGAGACAGCCGGCTTGACCGCAGTCACATACGTGTGTGTGCGTGTCTGTGGCAGCACATCGCATCACTAAATGTATAGGGGAAAAAACACTCGCGACCGAGGCTGTTACCTCAGACACCGGCATTGGCCGCAGCAAGTCTGTGACAGCTGCCCCGGACCGGCAGATCCGTGACAACAGCCTCAAACAGCGGCATTAGCCGCGACAGGTCCATGCTGCCACGGGAAGACCCACTGCTTGCTGCCGCTGCCACGATTCGAGCTAGTCCTTGCTGCAGCTGACTTTTATTACTCCTTTTACAAACATGTCCACATCGTTGAAGTAAACAAACCCCTCGGTGTACATTTCAAAAGGCATCTAATGTTGTCTGTGGAGAAGAAATGCTGTCGTTTGAAAAGATGGATAGAAGGGATTTTCACCGCACAGCTGTACATTGCAAATGGCGACTTGCTTGTTCTACAAAGAGATCCCTATGTCAAACGTCATTGGTGTAGACACTTGTCACTCAAACATGTCTGACCAATGGGGAAGCATCCGCCCACAGCGGAATATTTGTGTCAAAATGATTCAATCAAAAAAAAACGACTTCAAAACTTTTTGCACTTCAATCAAAAGAAAAAAGTGTTCAAATGCAATTTTTTGGGTCTCAAATATTTTTTTGCCTTCAAACACTTTTTTCTTTGATTGATTTTTTTTTTTTTATTGAAGCAAAGTGTTTTTTAATTGAAAATATATATTTTTTTATTGAAATGGTATTTTTTGGGATTGAATAATAAAGACACAAATATCCTACCCATAATATGGCCTAAATACAAAAAATATGACTTCAATCAAAAACATTATTTTTAATCAAATAATAACTCACTTCAATCAAAAATGGCTATTTCAATTAAAGAAAAAAAGTGTTCAAATGCAATTTTTTGGGTCTCAATTTTTTTTTGCATTCAAACACTGTTTTTCTTTGATTGAATTTTTTTTTTCCATTGAAGTGAAGTTTTTTTTGATTGAAAATATTTTTTGGGATTAAAGCAACTTTTTTTTTGATTGAATAATAAAGACACAAATCTACCTTCATAAACTCAAAGGTCTAAAACATTTTTTTTATATACACAAAAGACCATTTCTCTCTAAACAATTTCCCCTTGGGGATCAATAAAGTATTTCTGATTCTGATTCTGATTCTGATATTGTTCACAAATCTGTCTAAATCTGTGTTAGTGAGCACTTCTCCTTTGCCAAGATAATCCATCCCACCTCACAGGTGTGGCATATCAAGATGCTGATTAGAAAGCATGATTATTGCACAGGTGTGCCTTAGGCTGGCCACAATAAAAGGCCACTCTAAAATGTTCAGTTTTATCACACAGCACAATGCCACAGATGTTGCAAGTTTTGAGGGAGCGTGCAACTGGCATGCTGACTGCAGGAATGTCCACCAGAGCTGTTGCCCGTGAATTGAATGTCCATTTCTCTACCATAAGCCGTCTCCAAAGGTGTTTCAGACAATTTGGCAGTACATCCAACCGGCCTCACAACCGCAGACCACGTGTAACCACACCAGCCCAGGACCTCCACATCCAGCATGTTCACCTCCAAGATCGTCTGAGACCAGCCACCTGGACAGCTGCTGCAACAATCGGTTTGCATAACCAAAGAATTTCTGCACAAACTATCAGAAACCGTCTCAGGGAAGCTCATCTGCATGCTCGACATCCTCATTGGGGTCTCGACCTGACTGCAGTTCGTCGTCGTAACCAACTTGAATGGGCAAATGCTCGCATTCGATGGCGTCTGGTATGTTGGAGAGGTGTTCTCTTCACGGATGAATCCCGGTTTTCACTGTTCAGGGCAGATGGCAGACAGCCTGTGTGGCGTCGTGTGGGTGAGTGGTTTGCTGATGTCAATGTTGTGGATCGAGTGGCCCATGGTGGCGGTGGGGTTATGGTATGGGCAGGCGTATGTTATGGATAACGAACACAGGTGCGTTTTATTGATGGCATTTTGAATGCACAGAGATACCGTGAGGAGATTCTGAGGCCCGTTGTTGTGCCATTCATCCACTACCATCACCTCATGTTGTAGCATGATAATGCACAGCCCCATGTTGCAAGGACCTGTACACAATTCCTGGAAGCTGAAAACATCCCAGTTCTTGCATGGCCAGCAAACTCACCGGACATATCACCCATTGAGCATGTTTGGGATGCTCTGGATCGGCGTATACAACAGCGTGTTCCAGTTCCTGCCAATATCCAGCAACTTTGCACAGCCATTGAAGAGGAGTGGACCAACATTCCACAGGCCACAATCAACAACCTGATCAACTCTATGCCAAGGAGATGTGTTGCACTGCGTGAGGCAAATGGTGGTTTTCCGACCCCCCCAGACCCCCCAATAAAGCAAAACTGCACATTTCAGAGTGGCCTTTTATTGTGGCCAGCCTAAGGCACACCTGTGCAATATTCATGCTGTCTAATCAGCATCTTGATATGCCACACCATATTTTCAAAGCAGTTCTTTACTTGTGACAATAACACATGTCGTAATAAAAGCCAACCCATTCAAGTCAAATTGTGTAAAGAAAACATTTCCACTCACCAGGCTTAAAATTCTGTTGTGATGTTACGCCTTGTTAAAAGATTTAGGATTTAATAACTTCAGCAATTTAAATCAAAAGATTAGCAAACATAGACCAGTGTTTTGTTCCAGTTGCAACAAGAAAGTGTTCTGGATGTATGTACTACAGACCTAGGCTGGTTCCAAGTTCCAGACCTCTTGAGAGCTGTTGCCCCTTATGAAAAAAAACAGGAATTAAGATTGAAGATGTCATTTTACCATGCCAAAGCCAGAAATTAGCCATGAATAAGACCAGTGGTCTAGTGGCAGTTGATGAGGTTGTTGTACTACTAGGTAGATGGGTAGGTTACTGAGGAGGAAGTGGGTGTACTCTCCTATGTAATGCAATAGCTTTTTGGCGGATCAGTGGGTATACTGTAAACACCAGAAAAAAGGTGCGCATACCCCGTATACCTGTGTATACACTGGATAAGACTGGCGGAACTATATGGTTTGCTCTAAGCTATTTTACAGAAATAACAGTTGGGCGGACACTAGGCCTGTCACAAGTCCTCGAGTAATTCGAGGAATTTGAATAGAAAAAATTCATCAAAACAAATTCTTCTGCCTCGAGGCTTTGTTTAATTTTTATCACTCGCGTTACAGGACCCGCTCCGCTCAGGGTCGGTGTTTCACAAATCAGTGACGCACAACGCATTTTTGGAAACAAGCTTGCGCGATGGCAGAGAGTCGAGAAGAAACCACAGAAATAGGACTGCTGCTGCTGATTTATTTTTTATTTTTTCGTCTTAGCTCTTTAGAAACTACCGTTATATTATTTTGCACTACGGATGCTTCATATCCAGGTCAATTCACACACTTGTGAGAAAAGCATATACAGTGGTGGCAAAAGTTTTGGGACACCTCATGCATTTGTGAAATATTGCATTAAGAATCACTCTTAGGTCTTCAAGTGCAATTTCTTTTAGTACAGTCACAGCCAAGTTACTAAACAAATCCTAAAAAAAGCCATTAAAATCTTAAAATTGATTGGTTCCATAAAAATACATAAGAAATTTTGAGTATAGGGTCATGTTGGTACCAGTGATCCAAATTGGCTAAAACAAGGAACCTAACGCAGGAAACATGCCTGAAGATACAGATTCTCAGCCAGGAAGGGTACAGCTGCCGCCAGATAGCCAGGAAGTGCAGATGCAGTCCTTCAGCAGTTGGATACACTCTACAGAAATACAGACGAACCAACAGCTTGGAAGACAAACCAAGATCTGGGCGTCCAAGGGTTTCTTCACCAAGAAATGACCGCATCCTGATCGGCATTTGCAGGGAAAACTGTCGAATGACATCACAGGAGCTTCAGCAGCAGTGGTCAAACCAAACTGGTGCCCAGTGTTCCACCTGCACTGTACGTGGCCGACTTTTAGATCACGGCTTAAGGTCCTACAAGGCTGTCAAGAAGCCCCTGATCAATGAGAGACAGAGGTTAGCCCAGTGTCGTTGGGCCCAAGCACACAAGAACTGGACAGCCAGGAATTGGAAGAAGATTCTGTGGTCAGATGAGTCCAGTTTCCAGCTGTATCTTCCTCCTGCTAATGTGAGGGTACGCAGAAGGCCAGGCGCAGCATTATCTCCAGCATGTACAGTACCCACTGTCAAGCATGGTGGAGGCAGTATCATGGTTTGGGGATGCATGTGTGCTGCTGGTGTTGGTCATCTCACTGTCTGTGATGGCACATTGAACTCAGTAGAAAAATGTGGCTGCAGGAGCACAGTATCCAGGTCTTAGAGTGGCCAGCTCAATCCCTGGACATGAACCCCATTGAAAATCTGTGGTGGATTATCAAATGGTCTGTTTCAAAGTGTAAACCAAAGAATCTAGAAGAATTAAAAGCAGTAATTCAAGAAGAATGGGACAAGATTATCCCTCAACAGTGTGAAAGGCTCGTGGGGAACATGCCAGCCAGGATTAGAGCTCTACTGTGTGCTAATGGCAGGACTACTAAATATTAATTTGATGATGTGATGGTTTACTTATTTTTTGTTCAGTTTTGAACATATTCTGTTATTTGTTGACTTTGATACTGACAATGTTGAGAACTGACATATTGAAACTGTCAAGAATTTAGTTTTGTTAGTTTTTCTTGTAAACAATAAACAAAAAAAAAATCTTTTGTATTTGTTTGTGTCTGTCTAATGCAGCCACACCTTTTGAAACACAAGAAAGATTTTTCCACAAGTATTTCATCATAATGTGACCAACCCCGGTGTAAGGGTCTCTGCATAAACCCACAAACAAATTCTTTCACAGGTGCAAGGAGAGCCAGAGACATGCATTCAAGTCAAAAAAACTCAGTATTTATTATAAAAAGTGCAATGAAGGGGGCAGTTATGGACCTGAAGATAAAAGAAAAGACAATAATCAGTTTAAGACAGGTACCTTTAATTCTACACGATTAATATTTAAAAATTGCAACGTAGCTGAACAAACTGATTACAATATGAACTGGAACAGACAGGAGTGTAAGGTACACTATCTGCTCAGAACAAAATAATCAGACAGGGTACTCACCGCGGGGAGATCCTATCGCAGAACCCAATATCAACCACCACGTGCACACCATGATCACTAGAAATCACTGCAAAGCACTGCAACTGACACTGCAAAAAATGGGATAAATCTACAAACTAGTTTGGGTGCTCACCACACTTCAGACCTACCACACTGCATGCAAGGAAGGGTGTGTACACCACAAATACTCCCCGCAGATCCTCCCACTGCCTGACAAACAAACAAAAGAAAATACAAAATTAATACTGGGTTGGTTCTGGTTCACAATTTGTTACAACAAGAATCAATGTACACAGAATAAGAAACAGCAGTCAAAGCAAAGATGACCAGCAATAGACAGCTTAGGAGCTATGAAGGCACTTCAACTGGACCGCATGCCACATTGGTCCAAGCAAAGCAGCAGTCTGGCACTAAATCTTCTCAGTCTGGGGCCCTGTGAGACACACCGGCACTGATGGAGCTGACTGGCTCTATACTGTGACTTAACAGAAGAAAGGTGAAGGCCAACTCGTGTCCTAAAGGGTTAAATTGAATACATCACTAATAATACTGCAGTATTATGAGATTAAAGACCAGATAAATCAGCAGTCTACCTCTTCAGCATGGACTACAGGGCATGCATCAAACTGGGTTGAGAGGAGAAGCAGCTGCCCCACAATTCTGTGTAAGAATACTGGTTAGATTCTCTACAAAATACAAACTAAAGTTTGTCTCAAAATCTCCCTTACCTGCACAGACAAAGCAGTTCCACCACACATCTACCAGGCCTCAGACAAAGAGGCACTAGTTGCTCACACCTGTCCTTAAGAGGGAGAGCTCTCTCTAGCCCCTAACCTAGGTGCCAACCCTCACAATAATATTTGAGATCGTGTAAAATTTTAAGGGTGTCCGAAACTTTTTTCCACCACTGTAAGAGGAGAGGTGGACTTACCTCTTCATAAACTAAATAGCCTTATATTATTTGTCTTATTTACACGACGGCATGTCATTTCTGTGTCTACATGGTCGTGCGTTTACATTTCTCCTCTGTTCTCTGTATCGCCACACACACGCACACACACACACACACACACAGGTGAGCCGCATTTTCCTGACCCAAAGAAATTATAAGCGAGCCCGACCCAAACCAGACTTAGTTTGTTACCTGACGTTGTTATTGTTATGTCAGTGTGTAAATGACCATCAAAAGGCTGCTGTTACTCACAGTCAAATAGCGGAGCCTGTGTTGCATTCAGGCGTTGTCACGTAAATAACAAATTCCAGCACTTGAATAGTCCCCTTCTGTACTTCCTGTACACACTAGGGCTGGTAATATTTGAAAGTTGAATAACCGTCGAATATAGGAAAAAATGTACATTCGGTTGTGAAATTTAATATTCGATTAGTGGGCGTGGCCATCGCTCAGAGCACGTGGCGCGCTGCTGACTGTCTCCTGAGGGGTGTACTATGAAGGAAGCTCAACACAGCCAGGCTTTCTTTGTATGATCTGGATCGACAAAGCCTAAAACCGCAATCAGAGATTAAAAAAAAAATAAAATTGAGATAATGGAAGGATATGAAGAATTTAGAAAAATTATTACAGCAAAAAGCAATACTGTTGTTGCAAATAAGGCAAGAGGTGGAATGCTGGCAGAAAATTGCTGACCGCGTCAATGCGTAAGATAACACTTAATTCTTAGACCCTGTTGTTAATTTTCACTGCTGAACATGGTCGGTCTAAAACATCAAATGCATTTAAACATGATGTGCATTTTGTCACAACCTCTGCTCCCCATTCCCTTCCTGTCACTCTGCTGCAGTGATTTTCCATTCTACCTGTCAGTCACGCCCACCATTCTCTGGCCAACTCCCCTCACCTGTTGCACAGCTGCAGCTCATTCCCTCATCAGCCCAGTATAAGAGCCTCACTATCCCTCCTGTCATTGCCAGATTGTTCTTTAGCACTATGCGAGACTTTCCAGCGCTCTATTCCCGTCTGATCACCCGTTGCCGACTCTGCCTGTTCCCGACCTGCTCTCCTCGCCTGCCTGCCGGTAAACTCACCTGCCTTCCGTCCCTGACCACGTGTTCTGCCTCAGCGTTTCTGGCGTCTGTCTGTTCTCCCGGCTTCGACTCATCCGCCTGTCCTCGGCTCTCCCTCTGCCTGCTCCACATCGGTGCCTCTGCCTTCGCGGACTGCTCACCCGGCTTCGACCTCCTCGCCTGTCTCCGGCCGCTCCTCAGCTCGCTCCTCGTCGGATCCTCTGCACGATCGGCTGGATCAGCTGGCTACGGACTTCTCCCTCCGTCATCAGCGGCTATAGTAAGCTTCCTCCCTTCACATCACGCTGTGAGAGAATTACACTGTTCGGATCCGGGGGCTCTGGTGATCTCCCTCTGTTCCTCTGTTCTCTCCCCCTCATCTGTGCCTCAGAGACTTTGGGAGGGCTTTCAGCACGAATAACGAACTTTGCACTGATTTCATTCATTCCGCCCCATCCTTGGTTAGCTGCTGTGACATTAATAGTCTTAACCAACAGTCAGTTTCAAGTGTGCTGCATTTGGGTCCAAACACACACCCGTTTCAGTACAATCTGGCCAAGTATGGACCCAGCAGACCCCTCCTCTCCTCAGTCTCGCCTAGCTCGGGCAGAGGGAATGCTCCAGCAGCATGAGGCTCTGTTAGCCTCCAACGCGGCAGAGGCTCGTCAGTCAGCTTCAGCTCTGGAGCGAGCGCTAACCTCGTTAGCCACCCAGGTTCAACAGATGGCAGCTTCCATGACACAACACGCCACCTCTGCCTCAGCTCCAGCCCCTCCAGCTCCGGCCCCGGGGTTACCGTCGGGCACCATATCAGAGCCCCGGGTGGGGGCGCCGGAGCGCTACTCCGGGGATCCTGAGGGCTGCAACCCGTTCCTGACTAACTGCTCCATTCTGTTTGCCCTGCAACCCCACACCTTCGCCTCAGAGACAGCGAGGGTCGCCTTCGCCATTAACCACCTCACTGGAAGAGCACGTCTGTGGGGGACGGCGGAGTGGGAGAGAGGCACGCCAGCCTGCGCCTCGTTCCAGGCCTTCGCGGCGGAACTACGCAAGGTGTTCGGACCCGTTGCCCTGGGTCCTGATGCTACTGGGGGACTCATGAGCCAGAAGCAGGGGGAACGGGCGGTTGCAGACTACGCCATCGACTTCCGGACCCAGGCTCTGTTAACCTGATCGACGAGGAACTCGCCCGTCAGCTGGCAATCGATCAGGTCCCTCTTTCACATCCCATGCCGGCCAGCGCCTTGGATGGCCATCTCCTGGGGACCGTCACCCATCAAACCACTCCCATCCCTATGCTCCTGTCTGGCACACACCATGAGACCATCCAATTCCACATCCTGAGGTCTCCCAACCTTCCATTGATCCTCGGCTACCCCTGGCTTCTCCGCCATAACCCCCATATAGACTGGTCTACGGGATCCATCCTCGGGTGGAGCTCCTCCTGTCACCAGGTCTGCCTCAGACGAGCGGTTGCATCCACGCCGCCTGCCAGCCCCTGTTCGACCTCCGACCTTTCCAAGGTACCCCCCGACTACTACGATTTCCGTGAGGTGTTCAGCAAGGCGAGGGCCACCTCTATGCCCCCTCATCGGCCCTACGACTGCGCCATCGACCTCCTGCCCGGCACCACACCTCCCAAGGGTCGTCTCTACTCCCTGTCCGCACCTGAACGAGAGGCTATGGAGGCCTACATCAGTGACGCTTTGGCGGCCGGGATCATCCGACCCTCCTCTTCACCTGCCGGTGCGGGGTTCTTCTTCGTCGACAAGAAGGATGGCTCCCTGAGGCCTTGCATCGACTACAGAGGTCTGAATGACATCACGGTGAAGAACCGCTATCCTCTCCCCCTCATCGCCTCAGCTTTCGAGCTGCTCCAAGGGGCCACCATCTACACCAAGCTGGACCTCCGCAACGCCTATCACCTGGTTCGGATTCGGGAGGGGGACGAGTGGAAGACGGCCTTTAACACCCCAACTGGACACTATGAGTATCTGGTGATGCCATTTGGCCTCACGAACGCCCCGGCCGTTTTCCAGGCCCTCATCAACGATGTGTTAAGGGACATGCTCAATAAGTATGTGTTCGTCTACCTAGATGACATTCTGATCTTTTCCCGGTCGAAGCAAGAACACATACACCATGTCCAGACTGTCCTGCAACGTCTGCTAGAGAACTCCCTGTTTGTCAAAGCCGAGAAGTGCGAGTTCCACGCCTCCTCTGTCTCCTTCCTGGGGTACATCATCGGCCTGAACCGCCTGGAGATGGACCCCGCCAAGGTCTCTGCCGTCGCCTCCTGGCCCATCCCTGATTCCCGTAAGCAGTTGCAAAGGTTCCTGGGGTTCGCCAACTTTTACCGGAGGTTCATCCGGGGTTACAGCACGGTGGCTGCTCCACTCACCGCTCTCACCTCCTCTAAAGTACCCTTTCGGTGGACCCAGGCCGCCGAGGAGGCGTTCCAGCACCTGAAGGGTCGGTTCAGCTCGGCCCCCATTCTCCTGGTCCCCGACCCCGAAAGACAGTTCGTTGTGGAGGTGGACGCCTCCGATGTGGGGGTGGGGGCTGTCCTCTCCCAACGCTCTGCAGAGGATCAGAAACTACACCCCTGCGCCTTCTTCTCCAGACGCCTGTCCCCGGCAGAGAGGAACTATGACATCGGCAACCGAGAACTGTTGGCGGTTAAGCTGGCGTTGGAGGAGTGGCGCCACTGGTTGGAGGGAACCAAGGCCCCCTTTCTTGTATGGACAGATCACAAGAACCTGGAATATATCCGCTCAGCTAAGAGACTGAACTCTCGTCAGGCCAGGTGGGCACTGTTCCTCGCCAGATTCAACTTCTCCCTCTCATACCGTCCAGGCTCCCGTAACGTCAAACCTGACGCCCTGTCACGCCAGTTCATGGTCGGTGAGGAGAACACCCCTAGACCAGACACCATCCTTCCCGCTTCCCGCCTGATGGCCGCCCTTACCTGGGAGGTGGAGGAGCGGGTGAAGGCCGCCTTGGAGGACCAGCCGGGACCCAGTTCTTGTCCCCACGACCGATTGTTCGTCCCTCAGAACTTGAGGTCAGATGTCCTGCAGTGGGCCCACGGTTCCCGGCTCACCTGCCACCCTGGGATTCAGCGAACCAAGGAGGTCCTGCAACGGCGGTTCTGGTGGGCCACACTGGACGAGGACACCAGGGACTTTGTTACCGCCTGTCCGGTCTGCAACCAGAATAAGGCTCCCCGACGGGCCCCTGCCGGTTATCTGCAACCTCTACCTGTGCCTCATCGACCTTGGTCCCACATCTCCCTGGACTTCGTTACCGGGCTGCCCCTGTCAGGGGGTTACACCGCCATCTTGACCGTGGTGGACAGATTTACGAAGATGGCTCACTTCGTGCCCCTCCCCAAGCTCCCGTCAGCCAAAGAAACCGCAGAACTGGTCTTGCAGCATGTGTTCCGGCTCCACGGCCTTCCGTCTGATGTGGTGTCTGATCAAGGCCCCCAGTTCACCTCAATAGTTTGGAGAGAATTCTGTCGACTCATCGGAGCCTCTACCAGCCTGTCCTCTGGATTCCATCCCCAGTCCAACGGCCAGTCTGAGAGGATGAACCAGGAGATGGAGACGGCGCTCCGCTGCATGGCCTCCAAGCACCCCTCAAGCTGGTCCAAACAGCTGTTGTGGGTAGAATACGCCCACAATACCCTTACCAGCTCCGCCACAGGGCTCTCCCCCTTCCAGTGTGCCTACGGCTTCCAGCCCCCCCTGTTTCCGGCCCAGGAGAGGGAGACCACCTGCCCGTCAGTGGATGCCTTCATCCGTCGCTGCCGCCGGACCTGGACACAGGCCAGGTCCGCGCTCCTTCGAGCCGCAGACCGGTACTCGACAGCCGCCAACCGCCGTCGCTCCCAGGCTCCCCCTTACCAGGTGGGCCAGAAGGTGTGGCTGTCGACCCGGGATCTTCCACTTAGGGTGGAGTCGAAGAAATTGGCTCCCAAGTTCATCGGACCCTTCACCATCGTGAAGATTGTCAACCCTGTGGCTGTTCGGCTCAAGCTGCCTCGCACTATGCGGATCCATCCAACCTTCCACGTCTCAAAGGTCAAACCGTTCAGGGAGAGTCCACTCCTGCCTGCCTCCCAGCCACCACCGCCGCCCCGAATCATTGATGGGGCGCCTGCCTTCACGGTGCACCGCCTGCTGCGCTCACGTCGTCGTGGAAGGGGCCTTCAGTACCTCGTTGACTGGGAGGGGTATGGTCCAGAGGAGAGGTCGTGGGTCCCAGCTCGTCAGATCTTGGATGCACGGCTCATTCGGGAGTTCCATCGCCGACACCCCGACCAGCCTTCCAATGTCGCCTCTGCGGGAAGGGGCGTCTTCGCTGACCCCCAGTCCTCTCCTCCGTCCGAGGCTTCAGGGGCGGAGGAGGAAGATGAGGGGTCTTGTTCGGAGGTGGTCGAGTCACGCTCCGAGGATGAGGAGGCAGAGATGGAGGCTTCAGAAGAGTTTTAGCCCTCCTCCAGGCCCCCTCCACCCACCCGGCTCCACTAGAACTGTGTTTGGGACGTCAGGGGCCGTCCCTTGAGGGAGGGGTTCTGTCACAACCTCTGCTCCCCATTCCCTTCCTGTCACTCTGCTGCAGTGATTTTCCATTCTACCTGTCAGTCACGCCCACCATTCTCTGGCCAACTCCCCTCACCTGTTGCACAGCTGCAGCTCATTCCCTCATCAGCCCAGTATAAGAGCCTCACTATCCCTCCTGTCATTGCCAGATTGTTCTTTAGCACTATGCGAGACTTTCCAGCGCTCTATTCCCGTCTGATCACCTGTTGCCGACTCTGCCTGTTCCCGACCTGCTCTCCTCGCCTGCCTGCCGGTAAACTCACCTGCCTTCCGTCCCTGACCACGTGTTCTGCCTCAGCGTTTCTGGCGTCTGTCTGTTCTCCCGGCTTCGACTCATCCGCCTGTCCTCGGCTCTCCCTCTGCCTGCTCCACATCGGTGCCTCTGCCTTCGCGGACTGCTCACCCGGCTTCGACCTCCTCGCCTGTCTCCGGCCGCTCCTCAGCTCGCTCCTCGTCGGATCCTCTGCACGATCGGCTGGATCAGCTGGCTACGGACTTCTCCCTCCGTCATCAGCGGCTATAGTAAGCTTCCTCCCTTCACATCACGCTGTGAGAGAATTACACTGTTCGGATCCGGGGGCTCTGGTGATCTCCCTCTGTTCCGCGGCCGGATTCGGCCTCTTCTCTCCCCCTCATCTGTGCCTCAGAGACTTTGGGAGGGCTTTCAGCACGAATAACGAACTTTGCACTGATTTCATTCATTCCGCCCCATCCTTGGTTAGCTGCTGTGACATTAATAGTCTTAACCAACAGTCAGTTTCAAGTGTGCTGCATTTGGGTCCAAACACACACACGTTTCACATTTAGTCTGACACTGTCCAAAAATCAGGGATACCTTAAAATCAATTTAATTTGTGGCCAATACAAAGTGAAATCATTTTATGATTGATTATTATCTGTGATAAATACCAATAGATTAATGAATATTTTATTCATTAGCTGTGGTACCAACACCGTTAAACGGACATGGCAGCAAATTAAAACCAAGCATAAAAACATCATGAACTGATCCGGGCCACCTTGCCTCAACACTTGAGATCATCAGCTGGTGGTCACAAGTCATCTGCAACATGCATTTCAGGTTCATTTCACAATGACAGCACTGAAATGAAGAAACTAGTGAGCTTTTTTTGAAAGGAACTCATAAGGTTTATTAAGTGTGATGAAGAACTATAATAAAATGTGCTACAAGTGAATATTTCTGATAAGATAAGATAAGATAAGAAGCTTTATTGTCATTGCAAGGGGTACAATGAAAATCCGTTCGGCACATCTCTTGTAGCAGCTACAATGTCCTTTTCATAAAATATAATTTAATAAATACTATAAATAAGGTGCAATTTAGAATATTTACAGCAGATACAGATTGTAATAGTCTGTATCAAGAGTGCTATATATGCACTATAAGTCTGCACTAATAAGTGATATATATGCATACTACTGTGCAGCACTATTAGTGTACCTGCATGCAATGTGCATATGTGCCACCCATCACCAGACAAAAACGAGTACCAAATAATTCACCTGGACATTGATACTGTGAAAGGATTTCCTATTCACAAAGTCACTTTCATGTTCTCCCAAGGGCCCTGTGATGGGGATGTGGGTGCAATCAATGGCACCTAAAACCCTGGGGAATCCTATTATGGACTACAATTTATATATTGAATTTCACCTGAGTAGACATCATACTGCTTAGGATAGGGAAATATAATATATACTACCGGCTATTTTGTAGAAACATTCTTTTACCGCTAATGCAAGTAACTGGCTGGGAAACACCACAAATATGTTCAGTCTCTCAGTGAGAGCAAGAACAACCTTGCGTATAGCGCAGCAGACTGTGTTCTTGCTCAGATTTTCAGCATCACCGACTGAATGCATGTAGGTCCCCGTGGCAAAGAAATGTGATGCCACACACACCGTTTGGCCAACTGTGAGCGCACAACTTCTCTTCGTGGCATTCCTTATGTTTGGTTCAACCAGCACGCATATGTATCGTATTCCCTCAGCTGAAAATCTACATGGCTCATAGTGAATATCATCAGGAAATGCCAGCGAGTCAGTGCGATCACGGAAGACTCTCTCCCTCCGTAGCGATCCTCTGATTATTATTCTCGCGCCCAGGTCCACCGGAGCGTCTACAAATGGTGATGCCATATCCAGTGGAGTTTAAAGGGGTTTAACAGTGAAGGGGTGGCGCTTTTATAGCCGATTTAATCTGAAACTTAGAACATAACCTGCTCCCGACCAGGTTATGGGTTTAGCATGAGAACCTGGGAACTCTGGGGAAGCCAACGACTCCATGCCGGACAGAGTTATTACTAAACCGGGTAATCTGAAAAGTGATGTCTGGCGATTTTTTAAATTCTGGTCAGCTAGAGGGAAAGTTGTGAGCAACGCCAAAGCAGTTTGCACAAAGACAGATTAACACATATGAAAGAGAGCCACTGCTGCCAGCCGACGCAGATCCACTGCTATGGTGGAAAGCGACAGGCAGTGCAAAGTATCCCTACGTCGCGCAGGTTGCAAAAAAAATACCTTACTGTACCCGGTACTTCTGTTAGATCAGAGCGTGTGATTTCCTCGGCAGGCAACATTGTTAACAAAAAGCGCTCAGTGCTTGCTGCTGATCAAGTGAACCGTCTCATCTTTTTGGCAAACAATCTGTAGTCTGCCAGACATGTTTTGAGTTGATTTGTGGCCTGTACGCTTTTAACGCTGACCTATTTTAAAAATACATGCAGTTATTTTCTATGAAAAAAAAATAAAATAAAATAAAAAAATATATATTACAAATAATATTCGCATATAATTAATATTTGGCTGTTTTTTAAAGCCTAATATTCAAATTTAATTTCTGAGCTCAGTTGACAGCCCTAGTACACACACAGCTGTGTAGCCACTTCAGATTCATCAAGTTTGCTGACAATACAGCTGTGGTGGGCCTAATCATAGACAACAATGAAAAGGCCTTCCAGAAAGAAGTTGAGGACCTGACATGCTGGTGTCAGGACAACAACCTACTGTTGAATGTGAGTGCAACAGGAGATGACGGTGACCTTTGGGAAGAAGCACCAAAGACACTACACTCCCCTAAATATAAATGGGTCCTTGGTGGAGATGTTGGATAGCTTAAAATATCTTAGTGTCCACATCACTGAGAGCCTGACCTGGGCGCTGCATAGTGACTCAGTGGTGAGAAAAGCAAGGCAAGAGACTGCTTTACCTGAGACGTTTGAGAAAATTTCAGATATCCCCTCAAATACTGAGGAATTTCTACTCCTGCACCATTGATAGCATCCTGACAGGGAACATCACTGCCTGATATGAAAATAGCACCAAATAGGACCGCAAGGCCCTGCAAAGAGTTGTTCAGCTAAACATAGTATAGACACTGCCCTATCCTGCATAAAGAATGTTTACAACAGAC
Organism: Cephalopholis sonnerati; assembly: GCA_019142605.1. Classification (NCBI taxonomy): domain Eukaryota; kingdom Metazoa; phylum Chordata; class Actinopteri; order Perciformes; family Serranidae; genus Cephalopholis; species Cephalopholis sonnerati. Next base: position 1,991,983 of record JAGQAX010000012.1, read on the forward strand.
ACTGCAAACATTAGGCCAGGAGAATCATAAAAGATCCCAGGCATCCGGATAACTGCCTTTTCTCCTTGCTGAGGTCAGGAAGATGGTACCAGTTACACTAGGCAGCACTGAGAGGCTCAGGTGGAGCTTCTACCCTCAGAGGGAAGGACACTGAATGAAGTTGCTGCCTAATTGTTAACACTGACATTTTTTTATTTATTACTAATATATTGAAGGAACTGCCAACTATTCATTTAGTTGAAATGGTATTTATAATTTAATGTAACAAATAAATAGAATAGAATTGAATAGAAATGAAACTGACATGTTTCTATGACTGACCATATTAATAACCTCCTGTGCTAAAAAGGAATTAACATTAACACAGTATCAATCTGGATACTGAACTGAAAACAAAATGAAAAAGGAATTACAGGAAACCACTCAAATGATAATGTGCACTGGGGAAGCTTATCCTATAACATTATATTAGGTTCCAAATGTACAGGTTACAGGTACAGGTGCTAGCTAGCAACCATGTAATAGGTTCACTCTGCAAAGCAGCAAGGGTTTAAACATTACAATACTTAATACACTGAAGCTGGGGGCCTAAACAAATCTCAGCTGATGTATAACAAGTGTGTGAGAATGCATTATTAGCATGAGTGCTGTGTGTGTGGCTAAAAGTTTGAGCACAACTAAGGTTAAGTACAGCCTGAAATTGTCGGCTGCTTGTCTCAATGACTAGACCTACTGTACTAATAATAAATGCAGTGCAGCTATGAATGCAGAAAGATAACTGATTAACACTCCTCATAAATAACTTATTAATTTGCTTTCAGGCAAATTCCTTTCAATACCCTAACAATTTATAAGAAGTGTCTCTCAAATATTTATCAGCCAGGGTAAGTGGGCAATTTGTGCCTGACTAATGACAAGAGCATTCCGTCTAATTACACAAGTTGCAATGGGATTAGACAGTTCTTATTTCTTAAAGGCCATTGACTGGCATAACCACCAGTGTCAGACATTCACAGCTGACAGGAATGGAAGCCACCATTACACGCTGTGCTAATAAAAGTGTGTCGTTTAATTAAGGCTAACGTTTCCTCGCATAATAAAGCAGCGCATTTGAAGACCATGCCTGACGTATCAAGAGATTTGTACTTACACCCCCGCACATAATTAATAAGACAACGATATCGCAAAGTGCCCGTGGTTCCGAATTCGAATTGCAGTTCTGGCAAACACACAAAGCTGCTAATAAACAATATGGAAATGGGATTCCCTGATGACCTCCGGAGGGTTTGAGAATTCACACACACTCGTGCAAAATTCAGGCAGTGGTTATGAATACAGAGCGCTTCAACCTTGTGAAAGTGGCAGAGAGAAAGAGCTCAAAACCCTTGTTACATTTATTTTAGTCCCCCAGCAGTGGCACATGGCTCAGAATCAGAGAGGCTACATTACCACCCCCCAATCCACCCCATACAAGCGAGACAGAAGGTTATTGCTGATACGGCAAGGCTTTGAGGGCCATTATCAGACAGCACAAACAATTAAGGGTGTCAATAATGAGAGAATAAGAGGGGTCTTTTGTGGACAGCCTTTTGTGGCAGAGGCCCCTCTGGCATGAAAAGACCTAGACACACTGTTGGACCTCCCCCTCACTGGTGTGCCGATGTAGTCATTAGCTAGTGATAAGCCTGGGGAGGCGGCGCTAAGAGATAGAGCGCAGGATCCAATTTGGGGGGAAAAAAGATGTGGAGTGGGGACAGTGCGAGCTATAAATCTATGGAGTACGCACTGCTTTTACATGATGAAAGATTTCTAATCAAGATCAAAATATATTATTTCACCTTTCAATGTAGCACTGGGACCCCAAATTGCCTGAACAGAATGTGGTAGAATAATGACTGCTCTCCATGATAGTGCCAGATAAATATTCAACCTGCTGTCGTCATCATCAGTTCTTTTTTTTCTCCACTGTCCTCCTCTCTTGCCATGATTGACACCTGCATCCGCCAGGCCTTGGAGAGCACCCAGCCATTCTCTTGTGTTGCAGCTCTGCATGGACGATCACGGGGGTACCGCCCTCGGACCCTAGCTGCTGGAGCTCAACGAGGAATTGCTCGGCCCCCGACGACATGTTTAGGAAGTAGCGCTGGCTGGTAATTGTCCTGTGCCAGCGGGGAAGATGGAGGGACATTGGGACAAGACAAAGGGAGGAGAGGATGAGTGTGAGGGACAAGGGCTCTAAGCTTTTCATGGGAGAGTAGCCGTCTAGACATCAATGCTTCACAGAACTCTTGTTCCCTCCTTTAGGATGGGAAAGGAAGGCTGGTTTGGGGGGGTGTTCATCCCAATACCTGATCTCACATCCACGCTTCCCACTTGCGTCTCCTCCTCGCGGCTTAGCTCCCCCCTTGTAAGACAGGGCGGAGAGATTCGAGAAAATGATATTAAATAGTGTTTCTTGCCGGCAGACAGACTTTCTCTGACTCTGATTGTATCCATAATAAAAGCTGATGAGGGAAATAACAGATCGTGAAGAGAACAGTCGTTCTAATAAATGAAGAAAGTCGTTCGTTTCCTTTTTTGTTCAGATTTTTAACTCGATGGTGATTCAGAAAACAAATAAAATGTTAAACTTGGGAGTGATACACTTTAGTTTAGTCAATCAATCAATCAATTTTATTTATAAAGCCCAATATCACAAATCCCAATTTGCCTCAAAGGGCTTTACAGCATATGACATTCCTCTGCCCTTTGGACCCTCACAGCGGATAAGGAAAAACTCCCCTCAAAAACCCTTTAACGGGGAAAAAAATGGTAGAAACCTCAGGAAAAGCAACTGAGGAGGGAGCCCTCTTCCAGGATGGACAGACATGCAATAGATGTCGTACAGAACAGATCAATATAATAAATTAACAGTAATCCATATGACACAATGAGACATAAAGAGAGACAGAGACAGAGAGAGAAGTTGAAACAGAGCCAGAGAGATGCAGGGCAGACAACAATAAAAATTTAGGTAACAATATTATAGTCATAATTATGGTAATTGTGGTACAATATGTTGTAGGTATATATCAATATATGACAGTATATGTATGTGACAATAATCATGTATAATAACAGTACAAGTATGATTAATAGTAACAGCAGCAGTGGGAGGCATCAGGCAGGACCACAGTAGCAGCACAACCAAGACACATCATCCAGGCACAGCTGTGATACGAGTTAACCTGTGAGACAGTGGAGCACAAAGGCTCCGGAGAAGAAGCTGAGTTAGTGATATGCAGTAGAGCCGAGTTAGCGAGATGCAGTAACAGGACATGAATGAGAGAGAGAGAGAAGGAGAGAAGGGGCTTGGTGTATTATAGGAGGTCCCCTGGCAGACTAGGCCTATGTCAGTCTACTAGGGGCTGGTCCAAGACAAGCCTGAGCCAGCCCCAACTATAAGCTTTGTCAAAAAGGAAAGTCTTAAGTCTAATCTTAAATGTAGAGATGGTGTCTGCCTCCTGGACAGAAACAGGAAGATGATTCCACAGAAGAGGAGCCTGATAGCTGAAGGCTCTGGCTCCTGTTCTACTTTTGGAGACTTTAGGGACCACAAGTAACCCTGCATTCTCAGAGCGCAGTGTTCTGATTGGATAATAGGGCACTATGAGCTCTCTAAGATATGATGGAGCCTGACCATTTAGAGCTTTGTAAGTTAGGAGTAAGATTTTAAGAGAAATGTGATCTCATTTCTTAGTTCCTGTCAGTACACGTGCCGCCGCGTTCTGGATTAGCTGGAGAGTTTTTAGGACTTATTAGAGCTACCTGATAATAGGGAATTACAGTAATCTCTTATCTGTCTTCACTCCAGTATGAAACTCCAGTTATGTTGTGATGTATCAGATCAGTCCATTCAGCTGCAGCGTCCCGCTGTCCAACACACACACACACACACACACACACACACACACACACACACACACACACACACACATATATATATGTATATATATATTTAGCACTATATAGCACTCATCTACTACCATTTCCTGAACAGGGGAAATGTGAGCATGTGGGTGCTGCTGTGTGTATGTATGTGCAATGTAAGTGCAGGGTGTGTGTGTGTGTGAGCAGAGCAGGTTGGGAGTGGGGAGAGAGGTTAATGGGTCAGGGCTGTATTTTGAAAAAAGTACTTGCTGGTTCTTTAATAAACCTTTGACCCCCCCATGGGGTCATATATCCCTAAACAACTGTGCCGCCCCACCACCCACAGTGTAGCGGGGGGGGGGGGGGGTCTTCTCAAAAGACACTGCACTGTACATATTTACCCTTCAAACACACCTCAACATGACACTGTTTTCAAGGGAGTAGCATGCTCCTATTTTGTGAGAGCCTGCTTTTGAATGTATCCTTTATTCACTGTCAAATCCAATTATTTATATTTTTAGAACATGAAATCCCCCATGGAGCCCCACAGGGTTCAGTCTTTGGCTTATCATTATTCTGTACACAATAATTTGATCTTGATGTCTTTTTAAGGGGTTTTGCTGGTGCTGAATGTCACTGTGGTAACTGTCATTCATGAATGTATTATTCTGTTGATGCCAAATGTATTCATAGTGATACATCGTAACATTACTGTCCCCTACTCTTCATTCCACTGTATCACAATCACCTCACTGTATGTATGTATATGAATGAATGTAGAGGAAGTTAGTTTGTGGCATGCTGACAGCTAATATAGTGATAATGTGCAAACTGACACACTGCCACAGTCTGAGCTAAGTTGGCACAGTACTGGCATACGAAGACCTGCGCAGATCTCAGAGGCTAAATAAATGTGACCAGTCGGACAGTAAAGGTAGTAAGGTGGCAGTGAAACTCCCTTACATTAAATGTATTACACATATTCTGCACAGCGGCCTAATTTGCCAAGATCTCCCCTCAGTGAAGCAGTGTGGACTGAACTGTGATGTTTCCTTCCCTTGTTGTTGTTGTTGTTATTGTTGATTTTCCTTGCCTTGTTCAGAGGGGTGTACTACGAAGCGAGATTAACGGGTTAGCGAGGTATGTTGAGTCTAAAGCCAGGGTTTTCAGTGTCAGGAAGGTGGCTCTCTTTTAACCTGGCTAGATCACCATGGTAACTTATGTCAGGAGCACAAAGCTGAGAGCTGGACTTGACAAACCAAGTTGATAACCACCTTCGTGATACCGTTTAACTCTGTTTAGGGGCTTTAGGTTTTGTTAAGCCAGAACATGAACACAAAGCCTGGCTGTGTTGAGCTTCCTTCGTAGTACACCCCTCAGCTATGATGGGCCTCCTGGATCACTCTTCCTGTTTTGCATTACTTTCACTTTCTTCCAGTGAAGCCCAGACACAAAGGGACAGACTGACAAAGCCTTTCACACTTTATTTCTGACACGTTGTGCACCCACAGAAGAGCATGTTATTTATCACACAAATGCACCAATTCAACAAATCCCACCCATGAACTTACTACACTTTTAAAGCTCAGCTTGACTTGCAGAATGTGGCTGACAGCAGTCCCAGTTGCTGACTGTGTAATTAGCTACTGCCTGATCAAAATTGCATGCAGACTGAGGGTTCAAAAAGACTGAAAGTGTAAATTAACTTGTGTTTTCATGCAAATAAAGCTGATTATGATCATTAGATCCTTTAGATTATAAAGTAGCAGTACTGTATCACTCTATTACTGATATTATTATTGATCCAGTCATGCATAAGCAGCATTTTAATGTTTCATTTAATTTCCACAATGTTTGGTCATTTAATTTAAAAAATATATATTTTTAATATGACAACATGTTTTACATATGGGTGTCCACAGGTGCAGTAAGACTGTAAGACAGTAAATTCAATTTGTATTTTGCCTGTCTGGGTCCCTGTCACCTACAATAGCTTTGTTTGTTTGTTTTTCAATCATTAATTATATCATTTATTTTTAGTCTGCATATTTTTCCCTATATAATACACTTTGTGCCCGAACAGCTTATAGGAGGCCTGTATTAAAATCAGTTAAGTCTTTAAAATTTAGGTTTAACAGTTACATGCAACTGCATTAAGAACATATAACCTATGTCACAGCTTTCCTGATGGTATCATATAATATATAGTGTCCCATACAATATTTTGTATACTGCCTGTACTGATTTATTGTGGCAGGATTTAGAAAGCCTTTCAACCCCAGCAGAAAGAAAATATTGAAGTTCAAATGTTGTTTGTCAACCAAACAATCATGATTATATTACAGTCATGTGTGTGCTGTTCAGCAATGAATTCTTCTTTCTGGGGTGCGGGATGAGGGGTCAGGGGGTGGTTTGTATGTTAAAGCTTAATCTGCAATGTAAAATGTAACTACAGCTGTTGCAAATGTACAGTGTTTCCCTGTGGAATGTAGCCCTACATTACATTACTTACACCACTTGGTAGAAGTAGAAAGTAGCATAAAATAGAAATACTCAAGTGTGTACCACAGATCTTCCAGTGCTTGTACTTATTTTCTGCCAAGAAAGTCTGGACCTAAGTTTTTAGTGTTCATAGCTGTCTATAGGTGGAATAACTCACATTATTGTTCTTTTCCCAGGTGTGATCCTTCTAATACTGCTCAACTATGAGTATTTCCCTTGTCTCTGCTTCTCCATCGATCTCTGACAGCACTGAAAGATTTCATGTGCACATGTATGTGAATGTTTGTGTTAGTGGGGCTGTGGTGAATGCGTGTGTTGCAGCAGAGGCAGACAGGGTTTTTCTCTTCATTCTAGTGTGGCTTTGTGACCCCTCAGATGCAGGCTGGGGTCAAGGGTTCATACTGGGACAACACCCTCTATCATTCAGCTGTTGTCACATTGCCCCCTCAGCCACAAGGGCAACAGCACCCTTAACAATAATCTAATTAGGTATCAATGAGCTCCGTAGCCCTGGATGTAATCGGGCTTTTGTGGGGGGCGGGGGGTGGGGGGTGTACAGCTGGTGGTAGTTAATGAGATAGGATACATCCTCATAAATGTTTAGCATGTGCCACAGACACACACATGACATACACACTTGCAAACAGCAGGATGTACACACAAAGCTTCATATTGTGGATGGAGTCCAGTCAGCAGTTTTGAAGGCAGAATCAAAGTTTTTTTAACACATTAGTGTAAGGTATAAATCAGGGGCGATTGCTCTGACACAACAAGGGAGGCTGAACTTCCCCTAAAATTTCATAGAAGAAATGGTCAAAAATGCACTATTAAATTGACATTAAAATAAGAATTTACATAGCATCAAACGTGTGCTAGGATGCCTTTAACATCATGACTATGATGATCAAACATCAGCAGTCACCAGTTTACAAACGCGACCTCCCTGTCATACATTCTCGTGTCAGCATGGTGGACGCGGAGCCTCCAAGCATTCCTATGAGACAATGCTGAGCAGGTTTTTTCATGCAGCAAAGCATGTCATTGGATAAATGCGACAAAATCGTCACTTCTAGGGAGGGGTAGCTTCTGTGGGACCTAATGGAGCGGTAGGCGGGAGAGGACGCTCGGTGTATTGTAATTGTCTGAAAGGCTGAACCCCTTTGTGATTGACAGCGCCTTTGAAATACACACATGCGACATCGTCGCATTTCGAGCTCAGTCTTATGTGGATATTTGCAAGTGGAGTCTTCTGACAGAGTGCGGTTCAGGTGTTTAAACCCATCTGAAGATCTTTGAAGTGTGTTTTGCTGTGGTTCTATGGCATGAGTGTGGTTGAAAAACGGCTTCAATTAAATGTTGCTTTTATAAGTTACTGCCTTACTACAGTATGACAAATTTTAGGATGTAAACTTAAAGTGAGCTTCACCTGTTTGAAAGACCAGCAGCCTGCTAACCTGACCTGCTAAGCCCTCCTGTCATGCAAAACTTACCTATTCTCATCCCAAGTCATCACATATAGCTGCTTTGTCAGTCAGTGGACAATAAACAAATTACACGCTAGGTATTCTCCTGTGTTTGCTGCTGACATTCTGGGACACCACAACTGATGCCAGGACATCAACAAAAGCTTGTGGTTAGATTTAGAAGAAAATATTATGGTTTGGCTTTACATTCATATGGTAAGCAAACACCAGGCACTGGTGGTGAAAAGGTCCGGGTCTTGTTAGACCCATCCACCACCCCTCCTGCCCACCGTATAGGAACTTTCCATCTTCTTATATTACATCGTTACTGTCATCGTTTCAAACTGAAGCTGTCCTGTGGCGTATCATACCACCATGACAGGTGCCGTCACTGCTTATGAATGCGGTCAAACTGTCAAATTAGGCAGCGCTGATCAAATAGGAATCAAGATTCTGTCACTGCATTGCTTTTTTCTCACCTCAGATGTTTTCAGAAACATATTTTAGTGAACTATTTATCTGTAAAATGAGAACGTTTGTGACCCAACCGCCATGCTGGATACAGTGAGCCAAATTACCAAGCACTGCCCACTGGCTGGGACAGGTTATTCATTTTACAGCTAAACAGTACACCATAATATGTTTCTGACAACAGAAATAGGCAACAGGGGGCATAACAACAAATTCTGGGCCCTATGCATCAGGAGTCACTGGGGGCCCCCTGCCCGTCCTCTCCTGATCCTTGTCCCTATCAAGCACCTTTTTGATTTTTTTTTTTTTTTTTTTTTTTTTTTTTTACAAAGTCAGTTTTTTTCTTTGGTTTGCTTTGCATTGCTTTTTTCTTCCAGAACCCCAATTTCCCTTTCTTGGAAAGATAGCAGCATAAGTTGTCACTCATTCAGCTTCAGTTTCTAGTGATGAGATGAATCCTAGTGCAGGGGAGGACTAAACTGTACAGAAGAGACAAGAGCAGCCTCAGAGCTTTGACTTTTTTTTTTTTTTTTAGTTCAGTCTTTCAACTATTTATTTGCCAGTTGTAATTAAGTCATGACACTATTGTTTAGAAATAGAAAACTGCAAACAAAACTGACCAAAACAAAACTTTTCATTCCATGCCTTTTGAGCGCCCTCCCTGTCCATTGGGGTCATGGGTAATCTGAACTCTATGCAACAGCATTTATTATTTAGTTTTGAGTGAACAAATCAATATTTAAGGCAACAAAACAACTACTTCTATAAGACTATAAATAATTTCTGTATGAATCAAGTTCAGATATTCTAAACAAATACTGTGAACTCATTTAAATCTGACAACTGCATGGAAATGGCAAATAAATTTTGTATGGAAAAAAAGAATGAGGCAGCTACTAAAGATTTGCATGCTTACAGACACCCGTCAGGTTTCCCAACTACACTGCCCTTGTAAAGAACACAAGACAACAATAAACATTCACAGCACCTAGACAACCATCAGGATTCCCAACTACATAGACAACAGTAATAACCTCTCTTAGCTGATAACAGAAATGGAAATTTAAAAAGAACAAAACTGCATCAGTTTTAAGGATAATGTTAAATAATACAAACTTAAGCATTCGTTTACATTTACAGGAAATCATTGACTCAAAACCAGAATACACAACCAATTTTTAGTGGTCTTATCCTGCTAGTTTAGTTTAACTCTTCTGCATTAAGACATGAAGCCATTTATTTATCCATTTATTTTAGATTTATTCATTCTTGAAAAAGTATTCAACTGAAACACCGGCTGTGTGGTTCTCCTCGTGCTAGCTTATATCATACTGAAGTGTTATTGTGCATGACATCATTGAGTGAGCTGAATTTTCAGTGTGTCTCTGAATGTTAACAAACCTCTTAAAGGGAAATTTCAATGTCACAAAGGAAAATACTTCATAAACAAACCTGTTACAGTAATAATAGTAATAGTTGTAACTAGTAACATTTCAACAACATGAGCTGTCTCTGTTAACCATTTCTACCTGGTTACATTTAATTAAAGTTACCAACTACAACTTTAAATGGAAATTCTGGCATATTTTAACCTATTCTTAGAATGTATCCATCTAATGTTGCCTTTGGATCTCTGCAGTAATCAATGATTAGGTTTTTGTGGCATATACAGTAGGATGTTTATTCATGTAGTGTTAATACTTAAATTGATTGGCTGATAATGTTATAGTCTGGTTTGGAAGTACTGCGCATGGCATTCGTTTCTCGATTGGCAATTGTGGTCTACTTCCTCCATGCTGTTATCCCTGCCTTGTCTTTCCTCACTCTTAGATGCCTACAGTGTTCTTCCCTGAGCTGGCCATGCTGGTCGCAGTGCCGACGCGCTACATTAGCTCAACGCCAAAGAGTAGGGGCGCACTAATGAGACACGGGCGTGGGCTCTGAAGCTCGTTCATCATCCTGCTCCCTCCAATCCCAGCGCCCTTTTATCAGTTCCCAGCCGGGCCCCGTGTCTTCTCCTCCGACATTAATCAACTGTCCGGCCAGGCAGGGGCCGCGATAATGCCCTATTAGCTGCCGAGCCCCGGAATCATTACAGGCCAATGAAAAGGCCAAGGATTACGCTCCCACCACCCCCCTTGCCACCACCCCCTCCACACACTCACTTAGAGAGAGAAAGAGCCTCCTGGAATCAACAACGCCTGACCAGGAGGCGGAAATTAGCAAACTGGCACAATGGCTTAGCCTTAGGAATAGGTTTGTTTGGCTTGTTTACCTTCCTCCCCTCCTTCCAGCTTTCTCTCTGTGCTGGATGAATACATTTCAGCTATTTTAGAGGCTTTTGTTTTTAGTCTTTCGAGCTTGTTGTCTGCAGAAGATGGTAGAGGAGCTTCTGTAACTCTGAGTTTAGGCTGTATAGGTGGCAAAAACATCATCCCTGGCCTCACGATGCATTTTCTGGGCCAGGTTTTCCTAGAACACATCAGCATTGAGATGGCCTGTGTTTGTCTCTTGGCTCACTGTGGGATGAAGATGATCTTTGGGGAAACCCTGTGCTCCCACAACAACCTCAGTTTAACCCATATATCTTTCCATTTCCATATCCAGTCAGACACTTCCCATCCATCTTTCAGCCGTTTGCCATAACTCATTTATTATCACCACTGGGATCTCCACAGTGATCAATGATTATGAATGTCATCAGAGAGCGAGTTACAGAGCGCCAAAACCCCTCAGTAGTAATTCGTCGGTATGGATCATAATCGTAATGATGAGATATGCTTTCACTTCCCTTTCTGATTATCTCTCTGCATGCACGAGTAAGCTGGCATTAGAGGTAGCAAAACATCCATCATGTGCAGACACAGGCAGATTAGTAGGGATAGCCTGGTGATAGATAGCCACTGAAAGGGTAATGATTAGCTCCTTTAGTGTCCGTGGAGCCAGGCCTGCTGGTGTCACATACTGCCCTCCACCAGCCATGCAAAGTGGAGCAGATGAGGGTCCATTTGTATTCATTAGAGCATGGAGTTAGCTCATAAAAAGGTACTTCTCTTTCTCTCCTCCATGTCTGCTTCCATCGCTCTCTGTTGCTCTCACACACTCAGCAGGAAATAAATCAATTCTGATTCAAAACATTTGCACAAGGTGACACAAAACACAGAGCTACCTACCAAAAATGCCCAGTTAAGCTGCATGCACTCTCTTTCTACAGTCTTGGAATGCAGTCTTTAAGTCTAGACCCGGTGTGGCTGAATCTCTAGCCCTGGCTATGAATCCTGTGGAGCTGACAAGTCTGCTTATCCTACCATCTGAAAGTATCTTTTCTGTCTGCTCACAGCCTGGAGGGGAATGCACTGCTGTGCATCATGGCAAGAAAACAAATGGTCAGAAACACTGATCCAAACGTTTTTGACCCAGACCACAAGGAATCAAGATTTAGGTCTCTTTTGAGAAAAAGATCTACTGTCTGCTTTATGAAGCAGTCGCTGCACTTATTAGCCTCTTTTACACAGGAATTGTGCAAATTTGCAGGAAAGCCCAATCCCTTTTCTTTCCGCATTGGCAGTATAAAAACAAAATCAGGGAGGGCGGCAAAATGCCGCCTGCCTTCTTTTGTTTATACAGAATGCGCCTTTTTCGGGGAAATGGGGGGCGTGAGCTAGTAACAGAACGTGCAGCTCAGCGTGTGACGTAAAAGGTGACGTACCGAGGAAAGCCGCGGCTGGTCAGTCCTTCGGCGATTCTCTCGTACATTGGCCGTCCTTCACGTTCCCGTCATCCGACGGTTAATAGCCTCCTCGTTAGCGAGGGCAAGGAGGGCACACAATTCTTTATCTCCCCAGTTGCTCATCTTCTGCTTTGCGTCTCCTTAGTGCTGCTAGACACTCATTCCTGCTATCAGCTGTTTCCTGGTTTGAAGTCAACGCGAGTGAGTCGAACGTGCGACGTCATCAACAGACCCTCCCACAAGTCATCAACAGACCCTCCCGAGGCGGAAGGCCGCCTCGCTCTGTTTACTAAAACCGTTCCGCCGATATGACTACCCTACGAGGCGGAAAATTGGGCGCCTCAGATCAACTCGCCAATCCGGCTCTGTGTGTGTAAACGCTAGCAGCTGGCCAGCAAATCGGCCGAACATTCGCGGAAAATCTGGCAGTGTAAAAGGGGCTATTGTCTCTCCATACTCTTGCTCATTTATGCATGTTGTTGGCAATAGAAGAGTCTCAGGCTAAAGTTGTCTTGTTGGAGATCTCCGACACTAAGTAAGCGTGGTCGTATGCAGCTGCTGATGTCATTTATAATGCACGACTACCTTTTAAAATTAGGGACTGTGATGGCTATGGCCACACATGGTAATGCTTTCCCAATTCACACTCTTTACACTTATACATTTGTCACCTACACTGGTTAATTTAATGTACAGTCAACCATACCTAAACATTAACATCACACAGTTGGTTTGATTTAGCATCTGTTTATTTGCTTTTAACCTTACATTGTCTAATTTATATGTACACATTCTAGCATTGTAGGGTTACACAGGCAAATTGTTTGGTATCAATACTCTGTGTCTTTGTTTGGGTCCTTTCCTGGTGGAGCAAAATGCAAGGCTGAGGGCTGAGGACTCTTAAATCCTGGAACCAACTCACTGGACCAAACCATTTGCTGCCATGTTATGGGGGACATTTGGGTTTAATTAGTCTTGGTTTTTATTTAGTTGTAGTTGCCATCCATTTTGGTTACCCCTTGTGTATTATTTGGTTTGGCCAAGCCACTACATATGCTCCCTCGTGTGTCATTTTGACAGGTCAGTTTGTTCAATTTATACCTCGTTTATGTATTATATTGTGCATAGTTACATTATGTTGACCTCTTTTATAGGCCTAGTTTAATTTAATTAAAGTAATTTTTCATGCATTTTTGGGGTGAATAAAAACCCTGGATTTTGTTAGCAACTCCTGCATCCTTGTTGCCTCACTGCTTGGTCCCTAACAGGGACATTTAACTTATTGAGGCGTGTTGCTTTTTAAGCATGCGTGTTGTTTTAGGATGTGATTGCTTGAGCTGTTAGCATTCTATGAATCATGCTTCTGCAAAGATTTAGGTGAATGTCTCTGGAAATCAACAACATGTCTGCATGACCTATGCAGGTCATGAAAGCATTGTGTTTTCAACCTCCCCCCCTAAAAAGCAAACAAACAAAAACAAACAGTGTGGGTTCAACGTCACCAGTTGGACTGGGGACCTTGTCGGATGTTAGCCCTCTCACCATGGATGCTGATAACACCACAAGGTACACTTTCAGTGAAACAGACAAATTCCTTCATATAAAAAACTACAGGTACTCTTTTCAGTGGGAAGCAGAAATGTAATGCTTTGATGTATTACAGTTAAGGGTACTTGATTAGTTTTGTAAACTTAAGATGTCATCTGCAATATACTGATATATTGAATGGGAACACACTGATTCACAGTTAACATTTCAGAAATGCACTTGTTAAATAGTGAAACACTTGACTGGTTAAAGCTGGGGTTGGTAATGTTGTTCAGAAGCACTTTCTGTTATACTGGGTGAAATGGTCCTTATATTGTCAAAGGAATCAATACACTATGTCTTTAGAAAAAGGAGCGGAAAAAATCAGACCTCTGTGGCAGCTGCAGGACTGAGAAAACTTCGACCAATCAGCGCACTTCGGTCCGAAGGGCAAAATCCAATCAGATTCCTTCAGATCTAGTTCTGCATTACTCTATCGCAGTCGTCAGTGTCTGCATTGTTATTGTGATTAAAAAAGACGTACATATATTTGCTGTTATATTACAACTGCGGTGCTGATGTAGCTTATTTATGTTTTCATAGCTATGAGAAGGATCCATCAACCTCGACGCAGTCTAAACACGGAATGATGAGACCTCCTCCCCCGCCAGTTTCAACTATTGTTTCTGAGTCTGAACGGTGAGTTCAATTTGCTGCTGAAAATATGAATTTGACCAACGTTGTCTTTGGTGGGCTATAAATATCTGTCTTTCATATCTAGCTTTTTCTCTTTTATGTGCCTCAAAGTGCTACTTGAGGTCCTTCAGGAAAAAAAAAACATTATTGTACAACAATATGTGTTATCAGTGATGTCTGCCATATCATTATACAGACATTGAGTAAATGTTGGATCTTTTGAGAAATATGATGGCCTGAGGATACGAACTGTCCTTTACTTTAGGAGGTCAAAACACAAGACTTCTATTTCAACATATAAACAGATCTGTGTTTTGTTCTCTACGAAAGAAGGGTAAAGAATGTATGTTGATGTTGCACTGACTGTATTCTCTGATTTTGTAATCTTCACAGAGATGATGACTTCTCAGTAGCTGGGGTTCAGGACTTGGATGTTAGCTGCCCAGAGGAGACAGTTCTGCAGCAATTGGATGCAAGGTATGTGATTGTGACGCATTTTAGACTCTCCAACACCCCACACACACACTCTTCCACCCATGCACCGACTTACATTACTGATCTTACAGATGACACTCACCATGCTTAGTTTAGGTTGTTATTTTTGCGTTTTGGACCCTGTGTGCTTCTCCCTCCTTTGTCACGGCCGCGGGGCCCAGTTTGTGACAAGGGAGGAAGAAGCACACAAGGTCCAATTCATAGTCTGTGCATTATTTCAGCAACATATGATGGTGCAATATTTACTCTGTTTTTTGTGTGTTTTTCTTTTTTAGCATGTCGTCACTGGACCTAAACATTGTTGTTGATGCGGATGAATTCAATGATCCGGAACTCCACGTAAGTTTCTGCGTCGAGTGGAGATATATTTTTACTTGATAATTGTATTCTTTTTGTGGATAACACATCAACACAGGAGCTTTTACAGACTCAACTAAGCAGAGGCCTGGGTGAGTTTTCTTACAATATTGTAGTTTGATGAAGAAGTTCCATCATAGTTATGTACCCAAAAAATGGGAAAAGCTCTAAGTATTCTTATTCATTGATTGTCTCAAAAAAAATTATTGATTATTGTCAGATGTGTAACTGTGATATTCTTCCTAAAGGCAAATCACTACCAAAGGAGCAGATCACCACAGCTGACAAACACCAAAGATGACTGATCCTCCTCATATCATCGCCTGACCCGTCTGCCTTCCCTTAAAACACCTTTTACATGAAAGCACCTTTTCCCATATGTGGACTCATATTGACAATGTACATATTTATGCAACAATAAAAGGGTTGTACAAAGTGTGTTGTAGTTATTCTGCTGTAATCACATATTTTTAATGTGGTGGTGAGAAAATGTATTTCTTGTTTTCCAGAAATAGTGAAATGAAAGGCATTCATCATTTTCAAATTTTTAATGAAAAATCACAAAATATAGATATCAAAAGAGCAAATATAAATAAAAGTAAAAATATAAACAACTTTGTTATTTATATAATGTAAACCTTAGTGCAGATTTTAAAAAGGAATCGGTAAAGTACAATACAGTATAAATGGCAGGGCTTCAGTGTAGATCTTATGGTATGTTAGACTCTACTGGGGACAAAACCTTTATACTGTCCATGGGGATCTGGATAGCGGTCTCTTATTTTCCAGACACAGTAACTAGGGATTACTACTCTGTGCCCAGCACCCAGTGCCCCACATTGCCACACAACATATTGATGGTATGCTGCATGGCGGAACTGTTTGTTGCTCTCCCCGGGGTCTGGAAGATCTTCCTCAGCCCGGACATCATTCCATATCCTGCGAGCCAATCGCAAGACCCCTTCCTGTAGAATGTAGAGTTCCAGGTGAGGCAGCATGGAAATGCAGGAAGCAGGTTGTTGCCCACAGCACTTTTTTTCCAGATCTGTGGGCATCTCACGGCACTTCCTGCACACACACCAAGTAAGGAAACCTGGAGCTGGGGGGCCTGGTGGAGGAGCATATCCTGATGCTGACATCTGCAGGATATCAAACATGAGGCTTGGGTCCCTTGTCAGGCAGATCTGAAGCAACTGATGGGATTCTTCCAAGCTCAGTCGTTCAATTCTAGCCTGTAAAAAATGAATGACAAACTAAATGTTGTGTTCACAGTAAATGGCAGGTCATTGTTTACAATTCTTGATAATGTTGAGATCAGAAAAAAAATGATATTTCAGAAAACCTACCTGCTCATCTGCAATTCTTTGAGCTTGCAGATTCTCCACTCGTCGAATATCCTCATCTTGTAAAAGCTCTCCAGTCGCAGTTCGGCTTGCTCCACGTCCTTGACCTCGAGTTCCTCGGCCTCTGCCCCTTGCACTCCCCCTAGCACGGCCTCCCCTGGCTCTAGCACGACCTTGGAGCTGAAGACGTGCTCGATTGCGGACTGTAGCTCGGGTCTGGACTGTAGCTCGGGTCTGAGCCAGTGCTCTCATCGTGTAAACTCTAACAAGCAAACAACAGAGATATCGTTAGCCTAACAGCATAGCTGGCAAACTAATTTTTATAGCCAAATCTGCATAACTGTCAGTGCAAAACTGAGTTACCGGTAGGCAGATATGCTATGTGACTAATAAAAACACAAAATACACGTTTGTCAGGAAAAACACGTTAACAATTATTACAATGTATTTTAGCTGATGCTTCTGAATCCAGGCGGATCTCCAGCAGATTCAGACCTGGGTCTACACAGACTGCTATGCTATAAAACAAACAAAGACATAATAATAATAATAGTAATAACATTGTTTACTTACAGATAAATGAGTCTGTTTGGTTGTTTCCAAAATAATCCGAAATAGCTAGCTCACAGGTTAGCTCGCGGTTCTCTTCTCCTCTCTGACGATTCTCATTTCGTACTGTGCGCGTGCCAGTGTGTGGGGGCGTGGCTTCGAGGGACACACTGACGGGAGGGGGAGGAGGGGGATGGAATTTAGAGGAGGCAGGAGGAGGTGCTATTTTCAAATCTTGCTAGCTCTCTTGCTAGCTTTCCAACATTACCAACCCCAGCTTTAATGGAGCATTCGGTGCTTCTTGTGACATTTTCACCACCCTTTTATTCGCTGTGTATCATTTGAGCCTTTATTGACATTTGAAAATTTATAATGGGCAAAAAAACAAAATATAAACATTGAATATAAATAACGCCATTAGTGTAGATACCGTCAAAATAACAGGTTAATCTGCAGTATAACTACTGTGGGTTTTTTAATAGATTACTTTTAGACTACAGTATAAATGCAGGCTACATTTGACTTGATAAAGTCATGCTTGTTATACAGTATAAATGCAGGTTACCTTACACTGATTTTTCATGGCCAGTGTTCAACACATTAGTGTCTACACTATGAATATATATTTATATTACATTCCAGAATATTTCTAAAACATACTTTAATGAGAACAGACTAGTGTGTGTTATTCAGTCTACACACGTTCAGTTGATGCTTTGTCTCTCACTATACTGTTCACATTGTTGTTGAGGTGAGACGAGACAACACAACAACATGTTGGCCAATTAAAACCACTGTGTTGACATGATGGAGGTTAGATGACACATTTGATGTTCTAATTAGTCCAGCGGGGTATTTTACAACATGTTGGTTCCATACAGTTAACTCTGATGGCATACAAGCAACACAAACAAGCTCCTGCTTTAAAGGAGTCATTCAACGTTTTAATAAGCCTAACTATACAGCACTGTCACTGTACTGGCAGAGGGCTGGTGCCATTTTCAGTTGGTTGTTAAATGTGTTGGCAGACAACAAACAAAGACTTAGAGGAGTGGTTTAACTTGTTAAGCAGCCAAATTAAGAATTATTTTTAAGGTTAAAGTGGAAGTGTTGTTATTTAGATTATTTAAGGAGTGATTCTATTTATACTAATGTGGGATTCACACTTCAGTATCAAATCCACTGCTGTGACGGTGACACAGACCTGCTGTTTGTTTATGTAAACTGAAAACCATTTCCCTCATTTCCACTTTTATGTACTTTTATTGCACAGATAAGAAACAATAAATTGTGACGACAATAAAGCCCCCACAAAATAGTCTTGTGTATGAGTTATCCTGGCTCCATATGAGTAGAAGAAAGTCTGCCAGCTGCTAGTCTAATTAATGCAATGTAAAATGTCTCAGCATTATGCTTATAATGTTAGCATGCTGTATATGTGGGAAAATTGTGTCTAGTGAAAGACAGTGTTTTCTCTTGTGAGTTATAATGGAGCCAAATTTAGTAACGATACCTTTGTTAGATGTTGCTGTTGTTCCTGGCTTCATATGAGTAGAGGAAAACTCTGTTAGCATGTTTTATTTGTGGGGAAATCATGTCCAGCAAAAGACGAGAGTTTTGTCTGTAAACCTTGTGAGTCATAATGGAGCCAATTTGTGTACTTGTGTTTGATATTGTTGCTATTTAGTCATGTTAAATGTATGTTTCAGGTGTGTTTTAAATTAATCAAACTTCACAGAAACCCTACTGAGTTTTGGGGGTGTAACTGCTAAAAATCTGCCTTAAAGGCATGGTATGGAATTCTTCTCTGAGGCCATTTTAGCAAAATTACTTGAAATCCACATTACAACCCAATCACGGTCACTGAATTGCATGCACTGATATAAAAATAAAAAATGTCAGTCACATGTGGAACGGGTAGGGCTCTAAAGACTCCAGCCAATCATCCTGACCACTCCGCATACAACAAATGGATGGTGATAGGTCAATCAAACTGTCACCTACCCCTCCCCCTCTCCTTCTGTGCGTACTGTTTCGTGCAGAGTGCACGTAGTTAATGCACGTCACCCAAGCCTCCGGCAACGTCAAGTTGACTGCGCTCTCAGCTAGTACATGGATAACATAAGCTAACAAGCTAGCCAGCTAGCTGAATGTTGAATGTGAAGTTCTGTGAACCAATTTACGTAAGATGGCAGAGAAGGCACCAACACCAGCCATTAGTTCTAATCAAAAAAGGAAATCAGTATAGAGAGAGCAACTGCTAAAAAAAGGCAAATGGCGAACGAGCCAAAACACGAGTCAACATCGGTGTGGCTTTTCAACGTTGACAACAACTTAAATATCAGAAAGGTCTTCAAAGTGATGCAGTGGTCACCCTTTTTCTGCTGGACAGGTTAGACAACATTTTTATTAGATTCTACTAAGCGTTCAGTCTCTTGGCAATGGCACTTGAGTCTGTGCACTATCCTAATTCTCTCACACTCGTTCCTCACACGCCTCTGTGAACAAGCAATGCGCATTCATGTTCTTTGGAGGCGTGACTCCTTGAGGAAGAGGGTAGAACCTTTTTGATTGTGGATTTTCTAAATCTAGCTTGCGCGACCGTTATTTTCAATGATTCCAGATCCCCTCTTTAAGACATTTCAAACATTAGCCTTAAAGCAATCAGCTGTGACATTTTAAAATAATTACTGTCTATATATTGCTCTCTTTTCCCCCAGTGATATTTTTAACTAACCATTGTCCAGTTTTTCTTCTAGTTAATGGTCAAAAACACTTCCTTTTGCAATGAGCAATGATAGCAAAATTCTAGTCTTCCGACCACTCAAAGCGCTTTTACACTACATCCCATTCACCCATTCACCCTGGCTGCGGCTACCATACACGGTGCCATCTGCTACTCAGTAAAGCCTTGTTCACATTACACAACTGGCCGACCAGTCTTGAGTTGCGGAGACTATCATAATCTTTTGAGTTTTCATACTTGGCGATGTGTGTTTCTGTATTACGACCTGTGTGTGCACACCACGAGATTTCTCCACCAAGCCCTCACTGACAGAGCCCCAGGTAATGCGGTGACGTCACCAAACTATGTTTTCTCACACGTGAACAAAACAGGATATTAAGAAGTTCCCCGGCGCTAAACTTTAACATGGATGTCCTGAAGATGGCGACCAGGGCACACGCTAAGTTTTGAGCTCCGTCCGCCGGCCCCAAACTTCGTCACAAACCTCATTCTAACCTCTGTAAAGTAACCTCCCACCCATCTCCGGAATCTTCACTAACGATCAGGGAAGCAGAAACACCATTAAAGACCATGACGACAGTAAACGAAAAGGACTTCCCTGCCCTGAGAACTACCAACGCTAACGCGGGTAATTCGCAAGCGCTCCATAGCTACGCTGCAACTACAGCCTCTAGCAAACCCAGCACTAGCAATGCTAACATCCAAGGCATACGACGGCCGCTAAATTCCACACCGACCAAACTTCCCCCGGCTAAAAAGATGGCTACAGACCCTGAACCCTCCCTGACTGATGTTTTGGCTGCTATCAAGAGTCTGGATTACAAGGTGGATAACTTTGGAAAACAACTTAAAGAGAACACTGAAATGGTTGCAAGTATTATACAACGTGTGGAAATGAACACAGTTGATAATACTGACTGCAAGTCTAAGTTGGAAGAGCTGGAAAAGCACCACTCAGCCCTCGAGAAAGAAAACGCCGAATTAAAAGAAAAGGTGCTCGAAGCTGAAAGATATAAACGGCGCTGGAACCTCAGACTTTCGGGTCTAAAGGAACAAGATGGAGAAAACATCAGAGAGAAAGTCCAGGAGCTCCTTCTCCAACTCTTCCCACAATGGAAAGATGAAATTGCAGGCATCGTCGACTCGGTTCATTGCATAGGAAGGAGAGAGGAAGGAAGAAGTCGCCAGGTCATCATGCAGTTCGTGAGACGCCTCCACAGAGATGAAATCTGGAAAACAACCAAAAACTCTCCTGTGTGCAAAGAGCGTGGCCTTCGCTTCGCGCAGGATTTTACCAAAGAAGATCGTCAGGCAAAAGAGATCTGCTGTGGCCAAAAATTAAGCAAGCTAGATCGCTTGGTAAGATGGCTTATTACAAAGGCCACATCGCAGTCATTGATGGACGTGTTGTGGAAGCCTAAAATGTCCCACCTCATTGTACTCTGTTAGGTACAGTTACTACTCTTCTCTGCTGGAATTAATCCATCTTTACTGCAGTCTTCTAAAGTTCAGTGTTTCTGATGTGTCTTGTTAAGGTTCTACATCGACCTCATAAGGTATAACCTACTCCTTAAACTACAAATACAATTACTTAAAGTGAGAGAGATAGGAAGGGGTTACTTCCATGTTCTTTTTAGTTCACTTCCTGGATCTCTAAAAATTTGTCAGGGGCCAACCTGAAGTTTAAAGTTAGAGGCAGACAACTCCTATTTGTGTCACCTCAGCTTATTGTAGTTACACTAGATTTTAGTTACTTTTATTTATTTAATTTATTCTTTTTTTTTTTCTAGTTTTTTTTTTTTGTTTTTTCTCTAAATGTCCATAAATAACAGCTTAAATCTCTTAACAGTCAATGCTAGAGGCCTACGAGATAATCTTAAGAGAAAAGCTATTTTCCTATACTGCAAAAATAAAAGTTCACAATGCATATTTCTTCAAGAGACCCACTCAAATGAATGTGATGAAGAATTTTGGACGACACAGTGGGGAGACAAAATCCTATTTTCACATGGTACATCCAGATCAGCAGGCGTTGCAATTTTGTTAAACAACCGCCCAGGAAAGATTATGACAACTAAATCAAGTCTTGACGGCCACTGGATTCTACTTGTTCTGGCTTTAGAGGATTCCACATTAATTCTAGGTAATGTTTATGGCTACAGCAATACATCGCAAAACAAAAACCTCCTTTTACAACTTGAAGAGAACATTTCACAACTCAAAGAAAGATACACAACAAATAATATCTTGCTAGGTGGAGATTGGAACATGGTATTGGATGAATGGATGGATAGGCTTCCTAGTAAACACACAGAGCCTCATCCAAACACCATATTAATTCATTTTTGCAACATGTTGGGACTCCATGACCCATGGAGAGAAAAAAATCAAACTCTCAAACAGTTCACTTGGTATAAACCAAATATGTCAGCTATGTCCAGATTAGACTACTGGTTGGTAACTGATACAATACTTAATCATATGTATAACTGTGAAATATCCCCCTCACCACTTACTGATCACTGTGGCTTCAACCTAGTAATAACTCCTGCAGAACACCTGTGTAGAAATAAGGGTTACTGGAAATTTAATGCCAACCTCCTAAAATATGAAGAATACTGTAATGGTGTCAAGAATTTAATCAACGAAATCGCACAAGACAACAGCATAACTTCATATACACAAAAATGGGAGTTTCTAAAATATAAAATACGACAGTACTCTATTTCTTTTGGAAACTCCATTAAAAATACCAGCAACCTAGAAGAGGAACAAATAATCAAGGTAATCCATGACATTACAAACAACAGCTTAACTGAAAATGACAAAATCAAATTATGTACCCTACGAGATAAACTTGATAAAATATATGAACGAAAAGCAAAGGGAGCATATATTAGATCCAGATGTAAATGGATTGAAGAAGGAGAGAAAAACTCCGCTTACTTCTGCAGATTGGAAAAAAAACATCAGGAGAAAAATTCAATCAAAACTCTTATCATTAATGGCGCTGATTGCAACGATCCAAAATTAATTGCTCAAGAAATAATCTCATTTTATCAAAATCTATATACTTCCTCTTTTTCTTCTGAAGACTCTGACTCCTTCTTAAACCATATTAAATAATTTATTCCCCAAATAGACAATGAATTTAGAGACGAATGTGAAGCAGACTTCACTTTAGAAGAACTAGAGAAAGCAGCAATGCGTTTAAAATTAGATAAATCCCCTGGCTGCGATGGACTAACAACAAACTTCTACAGACACTTCTGGAGCTCAATTAGAAATCTTCCTTTTGAAGTCTATAATGAGGTAACAAAAAATTTCTCTCTACCAACCACTGTGAAACAAGGCATTATAACACTAATACCTAAACCTGGAAAAGATGGCAAACTCTTAGATAACTATAGACCAATCTCGCTTTTGAACAATGATTATAAGATTCTAACCTACATATACACTAACAGACTGAAAAATGGACTGGATCAATTGATAAGTGAAACACAAACAGGGTTTATGAGCAATAGGTCCATTCATAGCAATATTAGACTGATACAAGATCTCTTGGATTACAATTACTTAATAGAGGATAAAGGATTCATTTTATTCTTAGACTTTTACAAAGCATTTGACATGCTAGAACATCCATTCCTGTTTAAAATATTGCAACTGTATGGATTTGGACCAAACTTCTGTAATATTATTAAATCCTTTTACAAGGACACAACCAGCTCTGTTGCCCTCCCTCAGGGTACAACACCTCGTTTCACTATAAATAGAGGAGTTAAACAAGGCTGCAATATCTCGTCATTCCTGTTCATTTTGGCAGTAGAATTACTAGCAATACTAATTAAGAATTCAGAAATTGAAAAACTGAACATTGTTGGACACCATTTAGTTATCAGCCAACTAGCTGACGACACCACAATCTTTTTGAAAAATGTCAAACAGATTCCTAAAGTCTTGGAGTTAGTTGAAATGTTCTCTAAAGCATCAGGCTTAAAACTGAATCGGAATAAATGTGAATTAATGTCCATTCATGACTGTAACCTTACTGAAGCCTGCAACATCCCTATCAAATCTTCAGTGAAATATCTAGGAATTCATGTAACAAAAGATCAAGTATTGAGTGAAAATGTTAACATATCAGAAAAAATTGGTGAATGCAAATCCAAATTGAACATGTGGTTACAAAGAGATTTGACAGTTTTTGGTAGGACTTAGCGAGATTTATCCGGCTTATTCCTTAGCTATTCCAAACAAATTTATAAAAGCAATTAACCAACTAAACTTTAACCTCAAAAAAAAACAGAGTACATTACATGAAGAAGTCAGAACTAGCAAAAAACTATGATGATGGTGGCCTACAAGCTATAGATTTTGAATGCCTAAATGCCATGATAAAATTAAATTGGTTAAAATCATTTTTACTTAACCAAAACTGTATCTGATATTGTCTCCCCAAAGGTCTTTTCAAGAAACTAGGTGGTATAGAGTTTGTCCTAAAATGTGACTTCCAGGTCGAAAAACTTCCTGTCAAGTTATCTCATTTTCATAAACAGGTGCTTTTATATTGGACTCATGTACACACACACAACAGGTACATACTACACAGAAGAAAATCTATTTACCTACAACATTGGATGGATAAAAATATCTGGTCAGTCACTCATTTATCTGATGACCAGGGAATTTGGTTATCCTATGAAAACTTCTGTCTGAAATATAACATAACATGCACTCGTACGGAATTTGAAAAAGTAATCAAAGCAATATCCAATTCAGTCAAACTCTTAATACAAAATATTGATAAACAGTCATGCATTATAAATCTACCTCAACTTAAAATAAGTGATCATGACTTCCAGACTGGAGCTAAAACAAATAAATTGTTACGAAACTACATCACAGATACACTGTTCCCAGTGAAACCTAACAGAAATTCGATTTTACAACTGTTTTCAGAACCAGATATTAAAAAATGGAGAAAAGACTATATTAAATATCCTTTAAGTCCTAAAACAAAAGAAGTGATCATCTGTTTTACTATTGTCTGTATTTCAAAACGTTTTGGGAGGATCTACAGGACTGGATATCAACCAAGATCTCACCACTGGACCCTCTCACAAGAGACAATGTTGTCTTTGGAATACATTTAAAAGACAAACAATGTGATTTAATAATGAACAACCTAATACTCTTGGGAAAATTTTTCATTCACACGTGTAAATGGAAGAAAATGAAGCCCCTCTTCACCGTCTTTAGAAGAACTCTTATAGAAAATCACCTTAATGCCTTAAAACTAATGAAAGGAAAGCAAGCAAGGTCTCTTCTCAATGCTTATGATGAACTGAAAATATTTGATGAACTCTAGCAAGCTCTGGACAAATGTACTTGAACTTTTCCTTTTTTTTTTTTTTTTTTAATTTATTTGTTTTTGACCTTCTGTCTAATTTTATTCATCCTATTATTTTCCTTGGTTTTTATGTTATTTTATTTTATTTATTATTTATTTATTTTCTTGTCATTGTTACTGCACTTTTTCAATTGTGCCTTGTAGTTGATGTTATCTGTTAACTGTTCCATTTTCAAATGCCAACTATTTTTTTTATTTATTTTTTTTTTTTATTTTTATTTACTTTATTAATCCCTCAAGGGGAAATTCAATGTTTACACTCTGTTGTTGTTTTTTACATATACACACAGGTCCAAAATACACACACACATGCACAAACGGGACCTATACATGCATTAAATGGAGAGATGTCAGAGTGAGGGGGCTGCCCATGGACAGGCGCCCTGAGCGGCTGGGGGGGTTCGGTGCCTTGCTCAAGGGCAGCCTCGGCAGTGCCCAGGAGGTGAACTGGCACCTCTCCAGCTACCAGTCCACACTCCTTATTTTTGGTCCGGGCTGGGACTTGAACCGGCGACCCTCCGGTTCCCAAGCCAAGTCCCTGTGGACTGAGCTACTGTAAGTGAATATTCTTTCAATATAAAAAAAAAAAAAAAAAAACATGGATGTCCTACAGCTTGGAGCTCTGCAGGTTGTTTGTGCCCTGCTCTGCGCCGAGAAGAAACAGGAAAAGAAGAGAAGGATTTGGGTGAAGGAATGTGTGGCTGCATGTGGATTGCGCGGGTTGTCAATTCTGCAGAGAGTTGGAGGTCAGTTCTATGAATGAAACTCCGTTGCCACTGTGCCGCTAGCCTATTAGCTTGCATTGTACTGTATAGTCTATGCATGTATTCTGAGCCAGATTATTGTACTTTTCATAGCTGAATGACTAAACGGGTTTTCGGGAAATGCTACGGATGACAGCGGAGGACTTTGATTTCTTGCTCGCCGTATCCCACCTCTCATTGGCTGATGCTCTTTGTCAGTCATGTCAGACCTCTCCAGTTTTCTAGCATGCCAGATATCCAGTCCCAGTCGCAGACGAGGATGTGACTTGCTCGTAGGTTTGTTCACACATGAGGACTCGTCGTGGCAGACTATCTGCCGACTCACCTCCAACCCCAGGACTTCTTAATGGCTCTCAAGATCCTCTGCGACATCAAAATCAGGGTGAAAATCGTGTAATGTGAACTAGGCTTAACCATTCACATGCACTCACACACCAAGGGAACAGCCATCAGGAGCAGTTTGGGGTTCAGTATCTTGCCGAAGGATACAAGCTGCTCTACCTCTGAGCCACAACTACCCAAATAAAAGAGAGATAATAAAAACAGCAATAATATATACTGTTAAATTACAGCTGAGCCCTACATGGCAAATGCCAAGACATCACAGGAATGAGAGTTCATCACCAACAATGGAGAAAAAAAGAAAATCTTCCAGGAACAGAAAATAAAATCAAGATCTTACAGTCACAAAACAACACCATGTTGAAACACCTAAAGCACACTTCAGCTAAAGCAATGTGAAGTTGGTGATATTCTTTGTGGGTTCATCACATACCATATATTGATGAGTGCAGTAGAAAGAAATGAGAATCTACCGCTCTGTTTGGTTTGGTATATTGAGTGTTGCCAGTGAAGTTTGGTTGGTATTAGGGTTTAACTTGAAAGATGACAGATGAGCTGCACTGAACATCACTCAGAGGAATATACGTGACTGTAGCAGCCAATACCCATCAGATAAGCATGTGTGGCACATGTGTTGACATTTAGCTTTTGCTTTTATCCAGAGTGGCCTACAGTACAGGAGTGTGTAGGTTCAGTGAATGAGACATTTAGTTGTTAATGGGGACCTTTTTGTTCCCTGACATTTCTGCCATCAGTTTAACTGTAGTCTTTATTCTTTATGGTCATTAGATATTGATGGATAATGTTCACATTAGTTTAAAATGGTTGAAGGCATAGACTTTGAATACTGCCATCATCTGTGGCTGTCGACTGCTCAGTGTTTTTTGTCTTTCAGATGGCTTACAACATGCGACTGTAAGTACATCTGTTCAGCCTCAATAGGGAGAAAATCAAAGCAGCCTGAAGCTATTGTTGCAGCCTGCTTGCTTCTGTTGTGACCCAGTATTGACATACGGATGATAGTGTTATTGTAAATCAGCCTGGCTGCAGTGTATCAGATAAGTGGCACACTGCTGCATGAGGACACAAGCCTGTAATGAATCAACAGGGGCAGAGAGGCATCTTTAAACAAATGCAGTTCACGGTGCTGATAAGAAAAGATCAGAGTAATGTACTGATGCAGCTGACTGAACAGCCGTCTGTACATACATATATTACATTGACAGTAGCATTATAATGCAATAAATTCTGATGACATTCACAGTTTTATTCTATCTCTCCCTGTCTCAGTGTTGAGTGGGTGTGTCTAATTGTGAATTGCTGTCATAAACTGGGTTCATCATACATACTTAGCGTCACGTCATCACCTGTACAGAAGTCAGCTCACTGATAAAATCAGCGTCCTGACACAGCTGATCTTCATAGGGTGATTTATGGGAAACAGAGGATGTGGCATTGCCTGCTTGCAGACAGCAACAGGCGTCTGCTGCTGTCTGGACGGAAAGAAAAGGATACAGAGCCCTGCTGTGAACGTGCTGTCCTTTAATATCCCCCCGTCTGTCTGATAACAGGGTTAGGTGTGTCCCTCAGGCCTGCTCAGACCAAACCAAACCGCCTCAAGATGCTTGACACCACATACTTATCTTCCACAAATGTTGAGCACCTGGAACATTGTTGAATGTTTTCAAGCAGTGCTGCAGCCTAGTCAACCGAAAAAAATGTTGGCATTATTGATTTTTGCAAACCACATATACATTAAAATTGTACATTATTGTGTAGCGGAAACTTGATGTTTCAACAATGCTGTGGTTAGTGCATAGTTATGTTCAACGCACTAAACCCAACTCGTCAAATATCGCTGCTTTGTCAGTAAATTTTCATGTCTAAATATGAAGCGCTATCCTCCTGTGTCTGTTGTTCTGGGATGTCATGTCAATTTATGCCTGCTACATGCATTGTGTCTTATCAAAATACACTTCAGTTTTCACAGAAAATGTACAGTTTCTGCTTATTACATGCATACAGTCGTTTTTTTTTTTTTTTTTTTAAAAACACCTTTAAGTTTCTGTTCTTATTGTAAAACTGCATGGTCTAAGTCTGGCCTAGGGGGCCAGTTGTGGATCGTGGACCAATTGTAAACAGCCTATGGCTTGTCTGTCAAGAAATATTGTATGTGGCCCACCACACAATATTGGTTAATTAAGCAAGATCACTTTGCATCTTTTCCATTCACCTCAGGATAGCAGGACTACCATCAGTTTGCTGTTTGCTGGTCTCAAACATTGGTCTGCAATGGTCTGCAGATTGCCAGGTGTCTCACATATATAGCTTGTTCAAAAATACATATTTATTTCTGCCCCCTCCCCTGCAGCCCCCCTAAAGAGTCACAGATTGTGTCCCATTTTAAAACTCCATTTATTTTAGGGCAATACTGTCTGACTACACTGTTTCAAAAGGGCCGCTTGCATAAAGACCTTTCTTATTTCATTATTCAGGAATCACAATATGAGTCTGCCTGATGTAATTTAGATTACTTAACTGTTTTAAACAAGGCTAAGAGTCTGCAGCCACAGCACAAGCTCTGTGAGGCTGAGCCTACTGCACAGTAGTGCACGACAGTGCTCTGAGCTAAATGCAGCATACTAACATGTTCACAATGGCAATGCTGATGTCAGTGGTGGGATTCCACCATTCCAAAACTTAAAAAAATACAAGTATCAGTATCACAATGTAAAAAATACAGAAGTATTGTAACAAAATGTACCTAGGTATCAAAAGAAAAATATTCACTCTATACATCACAGTGTTTGTTAATGCTAACGCATCAGTGTTAGAGTAGCAGTACACTGCTGTAGCTGCTTGAGGTGGAGCTGCTTTGAACACTTAATATACAGTTAGATAGTTTAGTCCAAAGGTTCCCAACCAAGGGTTTGGGCCTCTCTAAACAATCACGAAATAAATCAGAGGGATTGGGGGATGATTAACAGGAGTGAGGAACTAACAAAGTTCTGCTAAACAAATGCATTTAGATTTTGGTCTTTTGCTTTTCTGTGAAATACTGGATCATTCTTAGCTTGTTGGGCGTGGAACAGAAACAAGTATCTCTCTCCCCTTCTGTTCCCAAAATATGGCATTGATTAATAACCAGAAAGTGTTTCTGCAGAACATTATAATGTCACAGTGAAGCTGATCTTTGACCTTTTGGATATAAAATGTCATCATCATTCATCATTTTTTCTATGCTTTTTCATGCTTACAAGTGATTGTTGACTCTATGTTTGCCTGCATGGCCAATCTTGTTAAAGATGTATTGAACATGTCAAAAGACATTCAAGACCTTAAAGCTAGCCTCCAGTTTTCACAAGCAGATTTGGATGACCTGCAAGCCACCAAAGCATGTAGTACTGAAAAAAATCCAAGTTATCTCTGACAGCCTTGCTGATTATCAAACTTCCATAAATAATCTGTCTGAAAAAATGGATTATTTGGAAAATCAGACAAGAAGAAACAACCTGCTGATCGATGGAGGGCCTGACTCAAAATCTGAATCTTGGAGTGAGACAGAGATCAAGGCAAAGAAAGTATATTCTGATCACCTTAAAATAGACTCCAAGCTTATAGAAATAGAAAGATCTCATCAGACTGGAAAATACGACCATGCTGGACGTCCCAGACCCATTATGGTTAAACTGCTTCGATATAAAGACAAGGAAGAAATTTTGAAAAGAGCAAAATCCCTTAAAGGCACTAACATCTTCATCAATGAGGACTTTTCTGAGAATGTGCGCATGAAACACAAGGAACTACTGCCACATCTCAGAGAAGAGAGGAAGAAGGGGAACATTGCCTTTCTGAAATATGATCAACTAGTTGTGCATCCTCCCAGATCCAATTAATCTCCACTAGCTATCACTCAGTAACAAAGTTCACAGAGTTCTGGAATTTATGCTTATATGGGTATTGTTGTCAAGCTGTCATGTGTGATATAAATGAGTCAAATTCTATTTCATTAGAAGATTCGGCCATTGATCCACAGGATTTAACTGACAGCAAGAATATGTTGTATAATGACTGCTTTGATCCAGATATAAACTTCCTCAACTTAAGAAGGCACAAAGGTCTATGCAATTATTATAATGAGGAGGAGTTCAATATGTTCACTGATAGTTTATTAGATCAAGGGCATAAAAATATTTTTTCAACTCTTCATTTATACATACGCAGTTTACCAAAAAATTATGACCATTTATTCCAATATTTGTCAACTTTAAAACATAGATTTTCAGTGCTTGCTTTATCAGAAACATGGCTCAAAGATGATATAGTATTGGCCTATTCAGTGTCACATTATAATGCTGTGCATTCCTGCAGACAAAACAAAAGGGGTGGAGGAGTTTCAATTTTTGTTGACAGCAGTTTTCAGTTTATTGAGAGACAAGAGCTTAGTAACAGCTTTGACAAAATTGAAGTAGAATCCCTTTTCATAGAAATACCAACTTGCAGTAGTTTCGGAGGGAAAAGTGTTATAATTGGTTGCATGTATCGTCCACCATATACTGATGTTAGTATCTTTAATGATGTTCTATCTTCTACTGTAGAGCTGATAAATAACAAAGGAAAGGTGTGTGTTCTTCTTGGAGACTTTAACATTGATATACTTAAAAGTTAATCTAATTTGTCAACTGAATTCCTGAATATTTTTTATGCATCTTATTTTCATCCTCTCATCTACAAACCAACCAGGATAACAAATAAATCTGCAACTTTGATTGATAATATATTCACAAATTACTTTGATCATATGATCAGCTCTGGATTATTATTAACTGACATTTCTGATCATCTTCCAATATTTCAGTTTTTATTAACTAAAACTAATCCACAAGACAAATCTGATGTGAGGATGAAATGTCGTAAGTTCACTAAAAAGAATGAAGACTCATTTATAGCTTTGATGGAGGAAGCCTCATGGGAGGAGGTCTTCAAAAATCAGGATGCTGAATTGGCTTACCTAACATTTATGAAAATATTTGCATCCATATTTGATAAATGTTTTCCACTTCTTCAAATAAACAAGAAATGCAAGCCTAAAAATTCTAAGCCCTGGATCACACCAGGTCTACAAAGATCTTCAATTTAAAAAAAAAAATTATATAAAAATGTGTTGTTAACCCCACCCCATTTAATATTGACGTCTATAAAAAATATAAGAATTATTTTACAAAATTACTACAAACTGCAAAAAACCCCCTATTTTTCAGAAAATTTTGAACAATCCCGTAATGATATAAAAAACACATGGAACCTCATTAATGAATTATTGAATAAGAAATATATTTATTATATTATAATAATATTATATTATTATTATTATTATTATTATTATTATTATTATTATACTATATTATTATTATATATTTTTCCATCTCAATTATCTGATGGTGTGAGAAATTTCATTAATCTTTTTGACATAACAAATGGCTTCAATGATTTTTTTGGTAAATATCGGTCCTTCCTTAGCTAAGAACATATTGAGTACAGATGAATCCGTCTTGGTGAATATCAATGAGCAGTATCCTTGTATCAGTATGTTTGACCCCCCCACATCCAAAGAAGTACATGACATCATATTGGATATGAAAAATTCTGCTGCAGGACATGATGAAATAAGATCTAGTCTTGTAAAGAAGGTTGTTTTGTCTATTGTCGAGCCCCTCACCCATGTTTTAAGTTTATCACTGAAAACAGGTGTTGTACCAAGTGACCTTAAATTAGCTAAAGTCATTCCGCTATTTAAATTGGGTGATTCTAGCATATTTACTAATTATCGTCCTATATCTGTTTTACCCAGTTTTTCTAAAGTTTTAGAGAAACTGGTATATTCTAGAATTATAAAACATTTAGATGAGAGCAACATTCTGTGCAGCCATCAGTATGGTTTTCGGAAAAAAATGTCAACAGAAATGGCCCTTTTGCAGCTTGTTCATAAAATCTCTACAGCTTTAGACAATAAAAAAAACTTCTCTTGGTATATTTTTAGACTTGTCAAAAGCCTTTGACACTGTCGATTATAACATTCTTATTGCTAAACTACAAAAATATGGTTTTCATGATGTTGCTCTTAAATGGTTGACTGATTATTTAAAGGACAGGGAACAATATGTATCAATAAATAAGCAAAATTCAAATAGAGCTAAGCTGCTTTGTGGGGTACCTCAGGGTTGCATCCTTGGACCTCTCTTGTTTTTGATTTATATGAATGATTTACCCAGGGTCTGCAAAAATGTACTGCCTCTGTTATATGCTGACGACTCCTGTCTTATTGCTTCACATGAAAATTTTAGCACACTAATTCGAGAAGCAAATGAAGAGCTATCATCAATCTCCAGATGGTTTCAGATGAACAAACTCTCTCTCAATATCAATAAATCAAATTTAATAATATTCTGTAACAAAAATAAAAAGTATACAAAAGAAGATGCCAAATTCATAGACAATACTGGAATAACTTAGGTTCCTCATATTAAATTCTTAGGAGTCATAGTAGATGAAAAATTAAAATGGAAACACCATATTGAATTTGTCTGTAAAAAGACTATTAAGTCAATTGGAATTTTGAGTAGAGTTCGCTCATTGATAAATTTTTCTTGTGTTTTAACTTTTTATTACAGTTTAATTTATCCCTATATTATGTACTGTAACACTGTGTGGGCTGCCATATGTCCCACTTTTCTCAATAAGATTTTGTCAGTTCAAAAGAAGTTTTTGAGAATGATGAGCTTTGCTAAAAAATCTGATTCATCTGCTCCTCTTTTCAGTAAATACAAACTGCTATCAATTTTTAATGTGAACATATATCAGACTTGTGTGTTTATGTACAAATATATACACCTAACTCATCAATTGCCGAGCACTTTTAAGAATTTTTTTACGTTTTCCTCAGACATTCATTCCTATAATACAAGACGTTCAAAGGACTTCCATCTTCCATATTGTCGGACTTCCCTGAATCAATACACATTGAAATATAGAGGACCATCTCTTTGGAATAATCTACCTCCATCTCTATGATCAATATCTACATTATCATTGTTCAAAAAACATCTGAAAAAGTTTTTAATGAGCAAAGATTTGTAGCAATTTATATATATATTTATTTATATATTTAAAAAAAAAAATTTTCTGGACCTAATTGTATGAATTGCACCTTGTATACATTCATTTCTGTATATCAGTTTTATACTACTATGTAGTCTTGAAACTTTCTAGTTTGTTCATTGTTAGCCATATAGGGGAGGTATTCTTCATAAGCCTTTTTGGCTTCCAACCTCTCCTGCACAATATTTTAATTTTTTTTTGTTATTTTAATGTCTTGTGTACATGTGCAAATAAACCAAACTAAACTAAACTAAACTAAACCAAACCAACAATATGCTAGCCCACCTCAATGATTCCTGCAGCTCTCAGCCCCAAGTCCTCTGGTTCCTGCTGAAGGATATGGTTTTGTTTAATAAAAAAGGTTCTGTAATTTCCTTGAACAGCTAGTCACTGTAGTTTTTAGCAAATGTTAATAAAATAGTGCATCTGTTGGAAACTATTTTCAGCTGCAGATGAATCCATATTTGGTGCTCTAGTGAGTATTTGTGTCAGCAGGATGGTGTATGAGGAATTGAGTCAAATTAAACTACAGTCTGTGTGTTCATAGTAATGAAGAAACATGTCACCCAGTGCAACAGTGTGGCTTACTGATGGGTTTTTAAGAGTTTTTGGACAGCAATGGAGCTCTATGGCACAGAGGAAGGACATATATCACACTAACAGTACTTGACTCATTGTTGGTTCTGGTCTTTTTTTACTGCAGGAATTGTTGATTGTAAGAAAAATACAAACTGTCCAATATGTTCTCATCCCAAGTCATCAGATATTGCCAATTTGACTGAGGACTTTCACGTCTACATATTATGCCCCAAGAGTCCTCCTGCTGTTGACATTTCGGGACAGCACAACCAACGCTGGGACGTCAACAGAAGCATATGGTTAGGTTTAGGCAAGAAAAGCGTGTGGTTGGGTAAAGGGAAAAAAAGATCATGGCTTGGATCTACATTCATACTAGCAACGAATACCAGCCTCCAGTGCCGGCCCGTGGCATAGGCAGTATAGGTGAATGCTAAGGGCACCGTCCTCTATAAGGGGCGCCACAAACAGGGGTAGAGAAAAAAATTTAAAAAATCAAATGTTTATGTTTATCTTTTACTATCTTTTACCAATACTATTAACACTATTATTTGGAAATGTTACATGAGGCCACAACAACATAACTACATAGCAAAGCCTGCTAAGTAATAAAAAAGGACTTTTTTTCTGGGTTCCTGCTGTCCCCCAGCCCAACTCCCCAGCTTCTTACACTTTACCTGCTCTCTGGGGGAGAAGGTAAAGTATAACGAATAACAGGGCACTAAATGTGGTAGGACTGCCACTGCTGGTATCCTGGGGTGAAAGTGCAGGGTTTGTTGGACTGGCAGTGTTTCAGTCTGATGCCGTCCTGTGGCATATCATACAGGTGCCATCCTGCCGCGTTATGATGCTCATGTCTGATGCTGAAATCACTGACAAAGCAGTGGTATTTGATAACTTGGAAATGAGAATGGGCTGAAATGTCACTCAATCTATCTTGTAACCCTCTTGTAATTACATTCTGTGTGAAAAAGAGAGGGTCAGCCAGTTTTAACTGTTAATCAGGGCGGTGTTATACAACTGTGAAAGACACTTGCCAGCCAAACAGAAACAGGTATTTTCTGTGGCTATGTTGAAAAATAATGTAACTCTTTTCTTTATCATTAACATTATCCAGCAGAACCTTGGGGGAATGAAGCTTCCTATCATGAAAAGGTCAGTGTCAGACTGTGAGCTGGTAGAAGACAAACGCTTTGCTCATAGACACTTCAGCTGGGAGATATTTGCCAACATGCTAGCTGGAAGTCTCTCTCTACTAGCATCTGCCAAGGTATTAATTATTGCTCCTGAGCATCCACCTGTGTGGCATCAAGCCAGTCTGAAGGAAGCTGTTAGTCTTGACCTTTGTAGAAGAGCACTTGAAGGTCTTTTTTTAATTAGGTGTGTCATTTTTTGGCTGCTTCTTTGCAATAATCTATTTAAAACCAACATGCATCTTGCGGCCCAACCTCACAAAGTTTTGGAGTTTTATATTTTGCTTCTTTATGGCCTCTTTCAGCCTGCACAATGTCAAGGTTGCTGATGGAGGGAATTAGTCATGACCTTTAAGGAGGAGGAGTGAAAGGCCTGTCATTAGCAAGGTACCAGGAAGACATTACCCTGCCTTTGTGACCTACACAGATATTGCTCAGATAAGGGATGAAGAATCACCACTCTGTCCCTGGAAGCCTTGGCAGGAAAAAGAATGTCTTCTCTGACCTGCTGCATATTTCTTCTCAGTTGAGGATTTCGTCCAGAGTATTTGAACAACATTCCTCTTGAAACAGACAGTTATCTCCTAATGAAGCAGTTCTAGGTATGCTTGCTATATCCACTAGTTTGGTATTGTGCTTTAACAACACATAGTGGTACATATGTGACTGGTATCTTGTCTGTTATATAGTTGCAGTAAACAAGGGTTGTTTGGATTGGAAATAATGTACACCAATGAGGGACTTTCATTGAAAAGGCTTTGTAAACTTCATGATTCTGAATTCTTCAAAATGGCTGGATTTCAGCTACAGGAACACATCAAGATGTATTGGTAACAGGGTTTCTGGGGGAAAATGGAAAATATGCCATCATGACATTAGAGCTGTGATGGCAAAGGTTTTACAGAACATGATGGGAGGTGGAGAGAAACAGTAATTGTTCTTCATCATATTCTTCTTCTTTATGGTTGGACAGTTTGCAGATGGAAATATGTGTAGTGCAGGTCACCAATAAAAGTTATTTTCTAGTGTCAGAGGGACTGGGACTGATGTAAAGACATGAATATCCATCTTTTCTTTTTTATGGTCATTTTTGGCATTTATTTTGGAAAAAAAACATGCATATTGAAATGTTCAGTATGTAGGATTTACGGGGATATAATTTCTGGCAGAAATATTATGTAACACAATGAAAGTATTTTCTTATCACCGGAAAACATGAATCATGTTTTTTGTCACCGTAGAATGTGATGTTTTTATTTATCTATAGAGCAGGTGCTCTCCCACGCAATCTGCCATGTTGGTCTACAGTAACAGAATGGATGAACCAAACCCTGGCTCTAGATAGGGCCAATCGGGTTTTTGTTTTGCCACCACAGTTAGCAGCCCCTCCACAATTAGCAGTGTTGGAAAAACACAGATTTTTTGTAACTTGAAACTGCTTTGCTTAGTGTTTTTATTGGCTAAAATCACGTGATCTGTTTGTTTTGGAGAGGAAGAAACCTCCACAGATAATTCAATGAACACTGAGGGAATTCTAACTGGGAGAAGCTTCAGCTGGTTGCAATCTGTAATCTTAGCTAGATGTCACTATATCCAATACACTGCTACTTTAAATGTGGAGGATGAGCAAAGAAATTTAAAGGGCAACTCCATCCATTTTTACAGTTAAATGTAAGTTTAGAGGTCATGGAAACTACTGCACAGCCTGTGATAACTAAGCTTCAAAAATGTGGCTCTTGTTTGTAAAAAGGGTCACTCTAGTAATTGTATGCATCAGTTTACTCACTAAAACAGTAGTATAGTGTGTCCTGTGGCTCTAACAGAGAAAAGTAACCCTCCTGATGTTAGTTACGTCAGATTTGACTTAGAAACTACACTTTTTTTACAAAAAGCCTATGCAAACTGGATGCATTCAGAAAATAAAAAAAAAGTCATTGGTTGCATTGGGAAATATAGGATTCAGTGTTTTTTGAAGCTTGAAGCTTGAATCTCCAAGGCTAAAAAAATTAAGCCAATGCTGAAGTGCCAAAACCTGCAGTTCCTCTAATGTCCACCTGAGACTGGCTCCAGAAGTCAGTTAATCCCTAAAGACCCCCATGTTAAAATATTCAGCTTTAAAGCATAAATAAACATGTTTACAGCCTGGTACATAAAACAATTTTGGTCTCTATAGCTAATTTCCCTACGCATGACAACTGTATGGGGGTTGGATTTTTATGTAAGTCACTCACATTTTATTTAGGCCTAAACCTATACATAATTAAGGGTGTGACCACTTTGGGTGACAGCTAAGTGCCATCCTTTGACAAGTTGCTAACACAGCAAACACGTTGGTTAGTTAACATAACCGTGGCGTAACCCCATAATAACAGAGTATAGGTGTAGATGCAGCTCTCGCAATTTCAGTGTGTTTTTAGTTCATGAATGTTAATTCCGCTAAGTTCCGCAACTATTGCAGACGGGCCAATCATAGCGAAGCATCAGCCAGCTCCAACAAGGGTCAGACAGCCACATGACTGTGCCCCAAAGATTCTCACACATTTGTCTCAGGTTTTTTTTCATATTTACTCTGGTTTTGTGGCTTTTGAGCTAAACGTTGTGCCTGGGGCATGCATAACTCATTACCTGTTAAAGATTCCAAGGAGATATACATTTCTGTACTTCCTGGCCACCAACTCTATACTGTTAACATTTCAGTCAGGATTTCCCAAAAATCACAGTACTGTTACTGCCTTTGATCACGTTGACCATAATATTCTAATAAGGTGTCTTACAGAGACTGGATTTTCAGAGCATGCAGTTGGGTGGTTTGCAAACAATCTAATTGACAGAATGCAGGCCATTAAGTTAGACGGTGCCACCTCAGAGGTACTGCAAGTCCTCAAGGGGGCACCACAAGGATTGGTCCTGGGCCCTTTATTATTTACAATTAACATAAATTGCATTGGACATAATATACCAAACTCTGCCTTTTATGTCTGTGCTGATGATACTGTCTTTATTGCTTACCCCTGCTAAAGCTTTTGAGTATCTTCAGTATGCATTTGACGGAGTACAGGAACAGTGTTTTTGGCTGCAATTTGTTTTAAATGCAGAAAAAAAACATTAAACAGCTGGTTTAAAGTTGGCAAGGTACCCCTTTATGTGTATGTTTTATGTTGGTGTTTATTTTATTTACAAGCAGACAGTGCACATTAATTAGCATGATCACTTAAGCCACGTAAATGTGCAAGATTTAGCCATACAGGCTAATTTTCATCTGCAGTCCCTAGCGGGTTAATCATTCAGCAGCAAATTGTAATTGTTTTAATTGTCTTCTGTCTCAATCATCAGGTGGTGTGGTCATTTATTTATACTGGTACTGTAGGTTAGGCTTTAGTTTCTTTGAGTTTTTAACCTGTTTTGCTGCTGAGTGAGTTTGACATCTTGTATACTGTATAACCGTCAAACACATGTTGTTGACTCTTCTGTCTGCTTCTCTCTGAAATTGCTTTCTCTTTTTTCCAAAAATTTGATAATTTTTCTTCAGGGAGTGCAGTCAGTTACAGTGTGGGCTCTCTACTAGCGCCGTCAGCTTGACAGATCATCATAAAGGGATAAAGGGTAGGGGTTTAGCAAAGAGTCAGTTGTAATGTTTTGGTTGCCTTCTAAAGAGTTGCACATTCAGGTTTTCTGGTAAGTATGTATGCAACGTGCTAACCAGGCTAGCAGCTATCCTTAGGGTTCTCTCCAACCTTTCATCCAAATATGGTCATCTCTGGCTCCAAAAACTAAGATGTGATGGAAAAAAGCCAAATTACAGACTTCAAAACAGGAGTCTATTGATTGACCAATACAGAGAACTAAAGTCTGTAATCATACCATCCAATGGCTCCTAACACCTGCCTTGAGAGTGCCTCCTCTCTGGCCGGCTAGTGTGCTGTGAGCAGCCAGGCGGCGGTGCTTCATTCACGCCCAGGGAGGAGACAGACACCCACCGTCTGCCTCTTCTCTATGTCTGAATGCTCCGTCGCCTGTGCCCCCCCCCACCTTGATCCTGATGAGGCTTCCTGAGGATAATTAGTCATTAGTCAGGTGAGAGAAAGACAGAGGGATAGACATTACATAGTCTCTTGTCTTTGTACCTGAGGAGGTTTTATTATAGTGTCACCTCATCTTTGAGTTGCTCACTGCTTCTGATGCTCAGTACATTTGGGAAAGTGTTATGTGATGACATGTTGTCATGTACTTCCAAAGAATGTATCTACTTTTATTTAACATAACTGTATTAAGAGTGACATCCGAAAATACCTGTCAGCAGAATTCGTGATTCACTGTTAGCGGCGCAGCCATTGCGCCCTGAAAAATAGGCGTTTGGAAATGCCTGCGCTCTGGTGTTTAAGCGGGCCTGCAGAGTGTCTACATTTAAAACAATTAATTTTAGGGCACAAAAAATGTGGCATGTGTATGGCCCCTTAAATAGAACCAAAGATACACTTAACAACCAATCCTCTGCTGCCATTGCATGAATCAGTGCGGTAGAGAAACTCATTGTTACAGTTCCAAATGGTGTC
Organism: Cephalopholis sonnerati; assembly: GCA_019142605.1. Lineage (NCBI taxonomy): Eukaryota > Metazoa > Chordata > Actinopteri > Perciformes > Serranidae > Cephalopholis > Cephalopholis sonnerati. Next base: position 2,031,773 of record JAGQAX010000012.1, read on the forward strand.
ATGGTTGCTGAATTCATCTAAAACTGATACAGAATCAGAAAGCTCAGGTTGGCAATAAAATGTTTACTACCTTTGGAGACCTTGTTAACTCCTTACACTGTTATGTCCAGTCTTAGAAAAATAACTACAAAAGTTAGCTCAAAAATAAGGACACTTTGAAAAAAATGTGTATAGACAGAGCACGTGTGTAAATCACCACAGGGGTCTGGGGGACACCCCAGCGATCCATGTTAATTCTGGGGTTTCCAGCTATGAGTAGAAGGCATGTTGTTATTCACTTCTTCTTCTGGCTCCAATGACAATGGATGAAATTCCAAACTCAAGCCTTATTTTTACAGTCTTTGCCCTTGTAAAAATAAGGATGTAGCTAATGTGATGTCACCCATTAGTTTGTAGATTCCCTCTTTGAAGGCTTGAGTCTGGCATTTCATCCATTGCCACTGGAGTCAGAGGTGGCCATATTTGGGCGAGACGGTGAGGCTGTGGAGGAGCAAGGGATGGATCTTACTGAGAATCCAAAGGACACAATAAGCAGACAACCTATCATGCAAAGTGGACTGCTATTAATTATGCATAACTTTAAGCCTTTTTAAAGTGTACACCGGTGAGTTATATAAAAATTCAACCCCGGTACAGTTGTCATGACTTGAAAAATAGGCTGTAAAACTGCAAAACAGTTTTTTGTACCAGGCCATACATATGTTTATTTCTGCTATAAAGCTGGAAAACGTGGGGGTCTATGGGGATTGACTGGCTTCTGGAGCCAGCCTCAAGTGGACATTAGAGGAACTGCAGTTTTTTGGCACTTATGTGTTGACTTTAATTTTCAGTCCCAGAGGTTGCTGCTTGGTTACAAGTAACATAATCAGAAACATGAATCAAGTATTGAGATGAGATCAAACGGTCAGGTGACAATACCAGGGGAAAAATCTACAGCGACAATTAAAAGTGATATTTAACAAAGTGAAATGTAAACAATATAGTCGCATAAGAAAATTATGAAAATGATTTGCATCCATGGGCAACTGGATGCATTATCCTCACCCTGAGTCATACAAAAACACTCACACTCACTCTCCCTGTCTTTTACTCCACACTCATTCCCGTGAGAATATTAAGTGTAAATAAAAATATTTAGTAAAATATTAAGTTGGACCTATCATACTTTTCTTCAGCTCTGAGTGATATCTGCAGGTATTGCTTCAGGCTGAACGCACCCCTTAACAACCTTTACCAGTAAGGTCTGTATGTCGCCTGAGACTCTTCCTTTCTCACTCCAAACTAAATGTCACATAAGTGGGAAATTGGACATGGCTATTTCGACCTCCACGTGTGTACCTCACACACCTTCTTGCTGGGATTTCGACCCACCACTGAATGCTAAATTCAATCAAAGGCAACGCCACTGTGATCAAGGGGCTGGTTTCACAGTTGCTTTTGGCTCAGACTCTATGCGCTTTGAACCAAAACCACTGAAGGACATCAGGAGCTAGACTAAATACACACACGCAGTCCCCAAAGGCTTGCTGGCAAGCCTTTTTTTTGTTTTTCATAGATTTTCTCTCTGCATGAGCCAGGGGCACAGGAATCCTATGCCAGAGCGTTTATTGATCCTGAGCACGGTCCTCCAGAGCCCCCGCCTCTCTTAACATTGAGCACATATGAACTAACACAGGCACTGCAGTTTTTCATTATGTGAAATGTAGATGTGATTGAGAATTCCTGCCACTACGGGCCTGATTCTGGGGCTGAAGAAAGGGTCTGAAACCACACTTTCTAAAGAACTCACAGAATGTAAAGCAAAAATGAAATTGGTGACAGACCCTCCACAGATTGTAGATAACAATACAATATACAGTATTTGACATTTGTGCATAGACTTGTCATCACCTCCACACCCTATGGTGACTTAACATTTTTTAATCCTGTACTTCTTGGTCAGCTGGATGTCTCCTTTCCCTTTGTATTTGTCACCATCCAATTGGTTTGTGGCTGTCAGGTTACAGACCCTCTTCTATTCAGATTTTTCTGAGCTTGAGTCAGGTTTAGAAAAACAAACAAAAAACAAAAAAACACCCAGTCCCCAATATACTTCTGTCCAAACCAAAATGCCTGAGAGATATTGTGTCTTTTGTGAGCCCCAAAATTGCGAGTGCTTCACGGTGAATAACGACTGGTGTATCAGTGGCATTGTGAGCTGCGCTCCCGTTTTGCTGTGGATTACTGCTGCCTGTGTTCTGGAAAAGCAACCATATGGCCGTATTGTCATGGTCGGGATGTGTGGACAGTCATATGTTCCACAACCAGAAACCATGGATTACCAGAACCATCTGGAAACATGGACAATTTATAGTTTTCAAGTGAAGTCACGTCCCTCTTGGAATATTCCTTTGAGAACGCCCCTCTGGAGGGCAAAACAATATTTTCATCCGCTGCCCGCCAGTAAAGTTTTAGCAGATTTGTGGTGTGTGTTGTGAAAATGCCGGACAGTTGCTGTTCAATCAGATGCACTAACGGGTGAGGAGACAAGCCTGGGTTGTGCTTCCACGGAATTCAATCCGAAAAAGAAAATCCAGAGAGGAGGAGATTGTGGATTCATGCTATTAAATGTGCGTCCATCCCCATGGAGGGCAAGGAATGGCAGCCATCAAAGAACGCACGTCTTTGCAGCTAAAATTCCATCAAAGGTAAGCACAAGTAAACACTGAGTAATCAAATTATTGTAGTTTTAATCATCATATCTTCACGTAATCGTTCTGATATAGTTTGTTTTTGGGTACCAACGTAACAGTACGAATGGCATTGTCAAGTTAATGTTATGCCAGTTAAAAGTTAGCTAACACTAGCTAAAAGTTAGTTAACGCTAGCTAAATAAGTTATCTAGTTGAGGGGGATGTTCATTTTCAGTCTTAAGAGCTAACAGCAGTTTTTGGAATAGGGTGTTGAGAGGGTGTTACCTGTCTGCAGAAATTATAGCATGCACATTACTAGCTTTACTCATAACTTGATGGCAAATGTTAGGCATAATCACTTTTTGTATTGTTACAGGTACCAAATCTGATGACTCCTTGTCCCCTGACTGGGTACCATCAGTCTTCACACACACACCAGCCACCAAAAAAAGGAATAGGGAGAAAGACATGGAAAGGTATGAGCAACACAGAAGAATGTAGAACAAGAGGGTGGAGGAGGAGGTGAAGCAAGATGCTGTGAATGTCCTCCTCGAAACAAACCATGCAAGGAAAGATTACAAGATTACAAAGGAAATGTAATGGCCTCAGTGAGGAAAACTGAAGGCTGAGGGACATCATTAGATCAGGCACATTTGATGAACTGGCTTTTGAAAAAGATGATAAAAAAGTGATGGCAATGACTGGAATCCCCACATATTCAATGTTACAAGCAGTTTTAACATTTGTGATATAATTTCTTCAGACTGGTATAAACCTCTCTTCCTTCCAACAACAGCTGTTTACTCTTATGAAGCTGAAAATTGACCTTCCCCTTTCATTACTAGGTTGTATCTTTAATATATCAATTCCAACTGCCAGCAGAACATTCAGAAGCACCACTGAAGTGTTAAATGCGAGACTTGTTTGAGCACTTGTATTCTGGCCGAATCGAGAGGAGCTTCAGCTGTCAATGCCTATGACATTTAGACAGGTCTTTCGTAAATGTGCCTGTATTATTTACTGTTTTGAGATTTTTATCGGAAAGTCCAAAGACCTACGAGCAAGAGCACAGACATACTCAAAATATAAACATCACCATACCATGAAATATCTAATTGGCATAACAACACAAGGAACAGTTAGTTTTATATCAAAAGAATGGGGTGGTACATCAGACAAACACCTGACTGAAAGAAGTGGATTTTTGGATCACCTCAACCTCGGTGATGTGATACTAGCTGATAGGGTATTTGGTCTGTACAATGCTGAGCTTAAGATCCCAGCTTTTACTGAGGGGAAAAAGCAACTGGATCCAGTGGATTTGGAGTCCACATGAGGACTTGCATCAGTTCAGATCCATGTGGAGAGTTACTGGTGAGGCAAGGAATTGGTATACCATACTTCAGAGTAACATTGGAATTCAAATGTGTGAAGCTGGGCATCCTAAAGGTCTTGTGTGTTGTGCACTGACAAATTTGGCTCTATCGATTGTTCCTTTGGGTTAAACATCTGGAAAAAAGTGTTGGTGCACTGTGTACATACAAAAAACATACATATATATACTATACAGTATGTGGCCTGTGTTGAACAAAACATTTTGAATGTAACTACATACATTTACTTAAGTACTGTACTGCACAGTGTACAATTTTGACATTCTTGTACTTGAGTATTTCCGTTTTCAGCTACTTTATACTTCTACATAACTACATCTCATTAAGAAATATTGTACTTTTTACTCCATTACTCTGATACTTCTAGTTACTAGTTTATAGTACTCAACTACTGATCTACCTAATAGTGTACAAAGTATCTAAAATTGTCTCCATGCTTAGGAACTACAACATTAAAATTCTCTTACACATACATGTTAACAATGTCAACAGAGCCACTTGTAATAAAGTAGTTTTTGGATATGGTATTTCTACTTTAACTTGTGTAAAGGATCCAGGTACTTAAACCATTTCTGAGTAAAACACTTCAAAGTTACACTTTGTTCGGGTTTCTGTTATCCCTCTTTTGTTAAGCTTTTTCACGCATACAGTCACTGCATTTCCAACTTGAAATTTTTAAATTTGTGGCGTCAAACTTTGAACAACTTCTATGAATGTATTGTCTTTTACAGATTCCTGATTTACAGTCAAATCTATCCTCATTGTCCAGGACAGCCGCTCCACAGTCTGTGCCTTCAGATGGTTTGATAGTATCTTGTGATGTTGCTAGAATAGGAATTGTAAACACTTTTATCAAGTAGCTCTGGGATGACACATTTCTGCACAAGTTTGCCTACTGTTCCTGGTCCCCAGACAACAAAGTCACAGTGGCTTGCTCGTGTCAGATGAGTTTGTGTCTGCACTTGATAGGAGTATTGGTGGTCTCTCTTAAGTGAAAGCTTACCTTCCACCTCTTGGAGACAAAGTGTGCCATCCTGTTTGTTTTTCTATCACAGTGCCATTCTGAGGGCTGCTGGGCGCCCTCACCACCAACACACCCATCTCATGGCAGTCACATGTTAATATGCCTTTTCAGTGTCTTCTGATTGATGTAACATATTATAGAATGCTATACATTCATCTGGGGTCGGAGGTGTAATCTTGGCAGGGGGGAGGTCACCACAGCTATCAGCACATCTCTTTCTCTGGGCCCAGGTAAAAGCCATCTGGCTTCCTTCTGCATATGCTGCTTTCCTTGTGGCTGCCAAACTAGGCTCATTGTAGTGCCACTCAGTTTGTTTACAGGTCCTAACAAAGCGTAGAGTACAGCACCTACATGCGAAGACACTTCTCCTAAACCTGCCATACATGTGCAGTGGCCAAATCTCACCAATCCCTCCTTCTCCACGGCAACCCATGCGGTCAGTGGTGGCTCATTTAAACTGTAGGAATGGTTTACTTGACAATGGAAAAACATTTTAATTAGATTTATGTCATAATATGCCATGCTAACCTATTTATTTAACATATAAATGGCATATGTCACTACTGCCCTGGAATCCTGACTACAGCGACCCTGAAACTAACGACCCAAGAATCATTAGAGATAACATTAACTAAGCATCTTATGAAGATTTTCTTATCTTTAGCTTCCCAAACAGCAGCATTATTGACCCATCCAGACTGGAGATACATATAACTATAACTAATATATTTTTGGAGGCTTTCATCCTGGCGGCAGTGTAAGGAAAGGGATTCTCCACAAGATAGATGTAAAAATTGCCGAAGTGGAGCTCTGGCAGGAACAAATTTTAGTGACTAAACTACTGCTGCAGGCACTGTGTATGAATTGCAAGTGCCCAAAACTTGTAGTTTGTTCATACATCTTTGTTTTTCTTCTTTGGAGAGGTGATTCAAATATTTGTGGCTGGAGACAGATGGAAAATTGACGGATTTGTGCTGCAGTTCGGTTGAGTTTCCAGAGCTGACCGTCATGCTGGACCGCTGTTTTGCACTCCAGGGCTCAGTGCCAGTCACGTGACTGAAAACTATGAAATATAAAGCAGCAGCCAACAATGTAAGACACAAAAAAATGACTAAATTACAGTGCACAAGTTAAAGGAGCTGATGGGATAAGATTTCACTGGAGTTGTCCTTTGTGTAATTTCATGTGACAAACAAATGATTGAATTGGTACCAATACCAATACCAATACCAGTAATGTTAGCTGAGCCTGTTACAGTGGGTTTTATTTGCTAGCCCCTCACCTTTTGCCAAGTATGTTTTTTTATTTGACCCTGGTAAGTGGGGTATCAGATGACAAGTTGAAATGTGTTAATCCCCCTCTGATGGCAGGCCTGATAGTTCAAACTTTCATGTGACCTAGACAGTAAAGAACAAACTTCCATTTCCTTCCAACCACCTCTGAAGGGATGGTTCAGATTTTTTAAAATGGGGTTGTAAGGGTTACTTATAAATAGACAGTATATTACATACAGTAGATGTCAATCGTCACACCCCCAGTTTAAAGAAACAGGCTGGAGTCCAACATATAAGCTAAGGAATTTACTTCTGTGGAGAGGTCAGGAACCAAACATATTTTAGCCACCTAAAAAGAGTTCCACCCAAAAATATCAGTATCAGTTTAAGTGTATGCTATATTGAGAGTATTTTCACTGCTTTACCTTCATGTCAGACAGTGATTTTCAACAGAAAAATGAGGTTGATACATTGCTCTCTTAAAAGCTGAATCCATTGAGAAAAACAGTGATTTAACATTGCTGTACACAGGAGCTGCTGGTCTACTGCTGCCTCAAACATTTAGTTTGTCTTATTGCGTGACTTTTGTGTTTAAAGGGGTTAGTTTGAATTAATGTGGATTCACACATTAAAACAAACTAACTGACCGATCAAAGCAGCAGTAGACCAGCAGCTCCTGTGTTTAGTGGCTAAAATGACTGTTTTTGTAAATAGGGTGGTTTTGAAAAGAAAGTGTAGGTAAAGCGGTACTGTACACTTAAGCTCTGCAAAGCATCCTACACGATACTTACCAGAAATTTTCAGCTCCCTGCTGATCTCCCTCCAACCAGGTGTCAACTTATTTAGGTTTATGTAGTGAAATGAGGAGGTATCATATAGATAACTCCAAATTTCAGCTTCGTGAGTCAGCCATTCCTCGTCCATTGCAGCGCTTTCAACGCTAGTAACAGGAATAAAATAGAAACTGGGCATCCAGCAAAGGTTTTGGTCAATGCTGCATTGCTCGAGAGCAGTCAAGACAGTCCAATAGAAAACAATGCAATCAAACTGATTTAGTCCCTGACACTCACTCGCGTGGCATCCAGTTAGGACACGGTGTGTGAGAACGGCTGTATATGTCCTCTGTGGCTCAAAGAAAATAACCCCCAATGATGTCATAGTGATGTCATCATGTTTATTGGTCTTTGGGCCTGAAGACTGCAGATCTTTAAAGGACAGTCTGCATTGAAAACTGGCCATGTGGAGTGGATGTAGCAATTTGCCAGTAATGGAGGATGTAGTGCAGAGATGCTATTAAGATGCATTATGGGAACTGTGTTTTTGGATCTCAGCCAATACTAGGGATTAAAAGTCAGAATATTTGGACCTCTTTAAATTGTTTATTCACACATTCCACAACTTTAGGGTAGGACAAAACAAAATCACTATAGTGCCCCTTTAAATATGTAATGTTACATAAGGTTATATCGATTCCTGTTTTTCCCCCTTTGGTCATGCCTTAAATAAATGTGATTTTACACTTCAGTTTGATTGCCAAACATAACTTCCAGTTGGTGCAAATTGAATGCTTGCTTTAAAGTTTGTTTGTGTTATGTTTTTTTTTTTTTTTTAAAGGCATGGAGGAGTACAATTCTCAGGAGCAAAACTGAAACTGACAATCAGATTTAGTTGTGAGCTCCTCGGGATTATTTTCAGTTATTTTACAACCAAAGTCTTCCATACAACAACGTAGGGAAGTGAATTGGAAATCTATACGTTACATGTTTCAGCTTTATGGCAGAAATCAGAATATAGGAGGTCACAGTGGGAGTCATCCAGTCCCACAGCTCTCTGTCTTCATTAAGGCAGCGGATAAAGATGCAGTAAAACTCTGGATAGAGAGCAGAGACCACCTGAACTGGATTCAGTCTCGTGCAAACAAAGGAATGCGGTACCAGAGCTTAGGATTTGTATGTGATCTATTATCCACATATGAAAGCCTTTGGACAATTCTCAGTCTTAGTAATTTCCTATTGCCCTGATCGCATTCATCTCTGATAGGGTGAAACACTCAACTCTAGTGATGGATTAGTTTGTCAATGAGGTCTGAGTATCCAAAAAGGCTGTGTAACTTTGACACAGCATTAGTTAAAGAATGCCATATGTTGGTGCCTGAGCCTCTGTGTAGTACATGACAGGCCATTATGATGCCAAATAACAGATTCTAAGAACCAGCTAGGCTGTGGACTTCAGCATGTTTCTATTAACAGATGTTTTAATTTCTCCAAAACTCAATTCCACAAAGCTGATGTTGCAGAACGTAGTCTTACGATCAGAGTGACCATGACCACATTCATTTCCTGACCAAGTAATTATTTTAGCTATTCATGTTCAAATTGTACAACCTAGGGTTGCATAACAAAATGCAGTAGTAGTCCCTTTATACAACACTGAAGGTCCTTTACCTTTAACCAAGAATTTCTTTTATCCCAAACCATGAGATTTCTCCAACCCCAACCAAGTTATGTTTGCGCCTAAGCCTTACCAAATCTTATCAATAGTACTGTCAGGTCATTAAAATGTATTTTTTCAACAGTGATTTGTAACATTTTTTGAAGGCAAAGGAGAATTGCTGACAGTAGTGTGAGAACAATACACTTCAAAGTGTCATCCTGGAGGAAACTTACAAATAATGTCACCTGTAATTTAATTTGGAGGACTTATTGATGGAATGCCTTTTAGGCAAGGGAGTAGGTAAATTTTGGTACAAGTGGTGGGTTGGTATCAATCAGGGAAGAATGAGTAGACAGACAACGCCACCTGGGCAGTCTCACCCCAGGAAATACTTAAAGGTAGCTTGAAAACTGTTTATAAAGGGAGACGCTAAGGCACACAGGTTCATTACTGATGAAGAGGCTGAGATGTGTTGTCACAATTAAACCAGAAATTTTATTTATAAATCAGCAAAATAATCAAAGCAAAAAGCAGGGGCTGGAGCTGCTGAAAAAGGAGAAAATTAATAAAGAAACAACCCAAGAATGATGGTGGATAAAAGTACTTCATTACAATTTATGCTAAAAAAAAGGCCTTAATATAAATTCTAAAAGAGTGAGTGATACTAAAGTTAAAGCTCAGCCCAACGTAAGCAAAATTAAAGGAACTAAGAAACTGAGCAGAGGCCACTTGTCGAGAGGCAGACTATACAGAGGAGTGCTGAGGGGTGCTACCACTACTCACCATAAGTGGGCACAGCAAACACCACAGCAATCTCCAAACAAAACAAATGGCGCAGCCTATGGTGTGACAATGCAACTCAAGGCTGAACAGTGAAATTCAATAGGGATGACTATGCCAAAATGATAAGCAAACCTGAGAAAAACTAAATCACAAATCAATAGTTAAAAAATAATTAAAGCAATAAGTAACTGAGGAACAAGTTAATAATAATTCAGGGCGAAACTATTAAAATAATGAAATGATATAGGCAAAAATGAACCAAAGATGGTCAAAAAGAGGGGAAAGAAATTAATTAAAGATGAGCAAAAAGAGAGGAAAGAAATGGGCAAAAGAGGGGAAAGAAGTGGTCAAAAGGGCAGGAGAACCTAAAATAAGAGAAGCCACAATTAGCCGAGCTCACCAAACTGTATACTAAGACTATGATGAGGTAAGCCTACTCACCACCTCAAGCGTGGGCTCTGATGCATTGTTTGTGTTTTTATGTGATTGCCCTGTGAAGCAATAATGTAGCACAACGCCCAAGACAAATTTCACTAAAGTGACAATAAAGTTTACCCTGACCTGACCCTGACCCTGATACAGGAGGGCAGGAGGGAGGTTAAACAGTACCTGGCCAGCCAACACATTACACTTGCTAAAACCAGGTTAGCATTGCAGTTCAGGTAAAAATGTACACAAAAACATGCTTTTGGCACATACCAGAGGGGTGTACTACGAAGCGAGATTAAGGGGTTAGCGAGGTATGTTGAGTCTAAAGCCAGAGTTTTCAGTGTCACGAAGGTGGCTCTCTTTTAACCTGGCTAGATCACCATGGTAACTTATGCTTAGCTCATAACCTGGTCCCGACCAGGTTATGTTCAGAGTTTAGTCTTAAAATCAGCTATAAAAGCGCCGCTGTTTCACAATTTAGCGCGTTTGGAGCTGTCGTAACCTTTACTTTGAAAGTCCAGTGGAGCTGGATCAGAACCGAGCATTTGTACGGAGGGAGAGATCGCACTGATCCGCTGGTGTTTACTTTCTCTCTGAGCGTCTCCGCCTACAGATGTTCAGCTGAGGGAATACGCCACTAACTGTTGAGCCGAGCGTCAGGAGGACACTGAAACAAATTGTGCGCTCGCAGCATTACAGATCATCAGATAGGTAATCAGTAAAGTTAATCATTTCACTTTGATGTGGCCATGAATAAATGAATTTCAGTGTTTGGCCTGTTATATGGCAGTGTTGCCCAAAAGCAAATCTTGAATAGGTCTATGCTATTTTCACAGTTAAAAAAGTCTTTGTTGTCATTGTACAGAGACAATAGGCTATGAAATTTACTTGTACAGCACCTAAAAAGTTCACTGTATATTCATACGCACATCCAGCCTCCTTTTCAATAAAACACACTCATTCTATAATTGCGATCAGTAAAATATATAAAAACAATATAAAACACAATTTAAAAAAGACAGTTGTTGTCTAGTTTATTTTGTTTGAATGGATAAAGCTTCGTATTTAAAAGTACCGCAATGTTCAGCTGTCAGAAATTAAAATCAGCCTCCTCTCTTTACGTATTATTAATTATCATATTTGCAGCAACAGTGTTGCTTTTGGCTGTGATCACGCTTTTTTATATCGCTCATACTCTCTCCATTAAAACATCCTGCTCCTCTTGGCTGAAATCAGCGACCATGTGCGGAAGTAGAATCATATGATGCCAAACGCCTCTTTTTATGTGAATGCGCAGGAGCACAAAGCTGAGAGCCGGACTTGACAAACCAAGTTGATAACCACCTTCGTGATACCGTTTAACTCTGTTTAGGGGCTTTAGGTTTTGTTAAGCCAGAGCATGAACACAAAGCCTGGCTGTGTTGAGCCTCCTTCGTAGTACACCCCTCTGGTGCAACCAAACAGAGGCAGCCACAGCAGGGAAAGGGCATAAGACAGGAAGAGGGAGAGCAACAGCCTACAGGTGCTATGTATTGCCTGGCCCTGATTAGGAGACTGGCCAAGGGAGGAGTCAGGCCCAGGCTGCATTCACCCTACACACATGTTCTACTGCATTACTGGGAGTATTCTCACCACACCTTCAATCCATCACATTACCTATGTTTCCTCGGTGTTAAGAAGAATACATTCCGCTTGAAGTGATGTTATTTCTGATTAATCTTTATATTCAGGCTGTATGATTTGGACTTTGAGCTTGGGACTGTTGCGAAGTTGGTAAAACACAATGGACTTTCCTCCATCTTGTCTTGATGTCTGTCTGTGTCCTAAACACTTAAAAACACTGGGTCCAGTGTCATTTTTACATTAGTGTTGGATTACCATTTCAAAACAGCCCCTCTGTTGGGTGGTTTTCTACATGAGGGCTGAATAAAATCAACGTCATAACAATGACACTGGGTCAGAACCATATACTGTATAAAATAATGGACGTAGTCACCAAGATGTTTCCCGTTGGTTTGTGGACTGTTTTGAAGCCTTGAGTTGCCATTTGGCTGTCACCATCTTTTGAGCCAGAAGTGATTTGGATGAGAGGGTGGAAATGAAGATGAGCAAGAGGTGGGATCTGACTCACAGACTGTAACGACAACTAGCACATAGTCTGTCACTCAAGAGCACCCGCAATTTAATATGCGTAACTTTAAGCCTTAATAAAATGTAAATAGGGGTGTCATATAAAAATTCACCCCCCGTACGGCTGTCATGAACAGTGAAATTAGCTATAAAGACCAAAACCTTTTTGCACACGTATATTTTTGCTGTAAAGTTGGGCATTTTTACCTGGGAACTTATGGGAATTGACTCACTTTTGGAGCCAGCCTCAAGTGGCCATGAGAAGGACTGCAGTTTTTGGCACTTGTGTGTTGGTTTTAGAAAGAGAAGAAAAATAAGATACACTTCATTAATCCTCAAGGGGAAATTCAATTTCCTGTCACTCTGTTGTCATATACACACAGACCTGAACTACACACACATGCACAAACAGGACCTATATATTGCATTAAATGGAGGGATGTCAGAGTAAGGGGGCTGCCTTGGACAGGTGCCCCGAGTAGCTGTAGGTTCAGTGCCTTGCTCAACGGCAACTCTCCAGCTATAAGTCTACACTCCATGTTTGGTCTGGACAGAGACTTGATCTGGCGACCCACTAGTTCACAACCTAAGTCCCCATATCATATTTTTCAGCCCTTAAGGTTGTCGAAGAGAGAAACCATTATGGCACCTATGCTATTTTGACTCACACTGGGTCAGTTTTTAACCCAGTGTTTTTTACTGTGTACTGTCTTCACTGATAGAGATGCCTAAATAGATGGAAGTTCACTGACCAAACAGCGATATTTGACAAGCTGGGATAAATGTGTGTTGTGTGAAACCAAAAGTTAAACACATAATTTTAATAACAATGTAGTGCGCTAGTATGTGTAACATACTACACTAGTGACATACAGTATGTCACATGAGGTATGTCAGGTTTTCCATGTGATGTTAGATTACGTCAGTAACAAATTTTGAGGCAAACTATAATGGTCTGTTGTTGCCTAAGCCTAAGGAAGTAAACACCAAAAAACAGAAAAACAATATATTTAACCTTACTGTGAAAACGAAAGTGCACAAAAGTGTACAATGCATGCAACAAGTGTAAATGGACATGTTATCCCTGAGTCTCCAAAATTAATGCTGGAAGGGTACCTGGAACATATTTAGACATGTAGGGCCACTGACAAAGGGTCGATATTTGACTAGTTGGGAGTTAGAATGTGAAAGACAGTTATTTTAACAAGAAAACTAAACTGTGGCTTTTATATTAATTTGGAAGTGTAGGCTTTATCATACAATATATCTTATGCTCTATGACCTAGAGTAAATCTACTGATAGCAAGTTAAACTTTTATTTTTTTTTATTAATTTATGGGTAAAACATTATCCTCCTGCATCTTCCATTACCACTGTGAACACAAATTTGAGACATTCCTGTGCTATTCTTGACAGTTGTGTGTGATTAAATGTACACGTCTCATAATATCAGATAAACACACTGAATGCATTATATAAACCCTACAGTATTGTCAGAGTCCTGTGCTTTGTATACCCAACAGTTCAATATACAGTAATAGGACATTCTTGTGGTCTCTTTCTCCCCTTTGATATGCTTTTTCTCCCCAGAAAAACTATGCATTTGATTTGGGAGCAAATGGAACGCAGCTCCTGAGATTGAGCAATGAGGTGTGGTATGCTGGGCCCACTGGTAGACCACAGTAACACAGCAACTCCAATTTTTAGCTGTGGAAAAGGGAAAATGGCACTATAATGTATCAAGCTTTATCTTTAATCTGTAACAATACACAGCTGCAGTGGAGAAGAGTATGCAGCAAATATGACAGAATTAGTGAGGCTGCAACCGAGGTTATTATAGTTAACTAAAACTAAACAACACTTAAGATAAAGCAAACTGACTGAAACAGTTTTGTCTACTTAAAAAAACTAAAATACAATAAAAAAAAGTTAACACTTCTACGCTAAGTGCTATATCGTAGGCAACTGGACTTGCTTGTTTCTTGAAGACGTTTCACCTCTCATCCAAGAAGCTTCTTCAGTTCTAACCGACTGGTACAGAGTTGCAGGCTTTTAAACTCTGTGGGTGGGAACCCAGGCAGAGTCGTTAGGTTCACAATGTGAGTCGTTGACCCACCTGACCATCATGTGTGTCGTTAGGGTCAGGTGGGACCAGGTGTGAATGGGTGCGAAGTGGTCTGGGGAGGGATCCCAGGACTGCACTGCAATGCAGTCCTGGGTGCCCAATATATTACCAGTGAAAAGAGACTATGCAAAAGTAGCACCATCATTAGTGTAATGAATGTAAACATTTTGTGACAAAAGGAATGATGATAAAAGCACAACACTCAACAGCAATATTCAGCATCTGCCAGTTGATCTGCTCCCAAAAACTGCTTTTCTGTTTGTTGTGACAGTAGATAGTAGCATAGCTAAAGAAGCAGCAGTGACATCACTAGCGTCTTTCTGAAAAGATTTTCAAACAGAAGTGCTCGAAGTGACTGCACAAATAAGGCAGAGCACTCTAGGTCACACACACATCCACTTCTCATTGGGAACAAAAGAAAGAAGCTATGAAAAACAGTTATGTGGACACAAGCCTTTAATTGAAAGCAACATTACTACTCCACTGCTCGTGTGGTCATTACAGCAAAATCTCACCTCAGTGAGATTGTGACTGGCTGAAATTCGGTTTGTTTGTGGGGAAGTTTTCCCGCTACAACAGTTGCAATGGCTACAGTATACAAAAATGGCAGCACTGATCATCCTGCTACATTGATTTGAATGAGAATGTCTTTTACCGTAATTTTATTTTTAATGGTAATACCTTAATTTCTGAAATCTTGCCCCTGACACATACACCTCATCACAATAAAAACTAACATCGAAATAAATAAAAAAAAATAAAACTAAACATTTTACACAAATCAAAACTAAAACAAGCAAACCCACCCTGGACACTAACTGAAACAAAAATGAATTGAAAACAAACATTGAGAAGAAAAGTTAAAAAAAAAAAAAAAAAAAACAAAAACACCTCATCCAGGATTTTATATTTAATGAGGCTTTGGCTTTATGGAAGATTTTATATCTCAGAAAGCTGCATTTCTTTGTTTCCTTTCAGTTGTAAGATGCATTTAGTCTATTATCAGCCAACTTTAAACTCTCCCAAATTAACTCTTGTTGATAGCACTGCAGGCTCGCTGTGAATACCACTCAACTCTATTGCACCTCTTAAAGGTAGTTAACAAAGCAAAGAGTTTGCTCCCAAACCCGAAAACAAATTTCATGAAATTTTTAAAGGAATTGGCATTTCAACAAGCTGGAAGAAACTCATTTAGTCTAGGAAGACAGTCTTAAAACGTAAAGGAGGGCTCTCCGCAATGCCAGAGCAAACTATTACACATCATTAGAAGAAAATAACAACCCCAGGTTTCTGTTCAGCACTGTAGCCAGGCTGACAGAATTGTCATTAAAAAAGCTCATAAAATCATTACTGCTAAGGGCTAAAGGAATACAAGGCTCAATAGAGCTGTGACTCTAACTATTAGAGGCAAAATTCATGACCTCCTGCCCTCAAACAGTACCAGTCTGCCTTCAACCACAGCTGTACCTGATACATATTTAGATGTGATGAGTGTGATTTGGACCCAAAAGCAGTACACTGGATATCTGGAACAGTTGGTAATGACCTTTAATGGCTCGGCAGCAAAACAGGAACTTGAAAAGATGAATTAACTCAGCACACAGTTCTATATTCAAGCTAGGAGCCCACAAGCAGTCTCTGGATTCCAGACTTGAGGACGGGATTAACCCTAATCCGGCCGCGGGACCGAGGAGGGGGATGCGAGCTTTCAGACCCGTACAATTCAGTTCTTTAGCAGCCGGGAGTAAAGCGAATGGGCTTAACTGTGGGTGAGGCAGCTGAGGCGAGGTGTCCAGAGCCAGAGGAAACAGCCAAGGGTGCTGAAGTGCCGATGGGGAGCGAGCAGCGGAGAAGCCGAAGCCAGGCGAGGGAGTCGAAGCCAGGAGAACAGACAGAAGCCAGGAATGCCGAGGCTGAGCACGTGGTCAGGGACAGAAGGCAGGTAAGTTCACCGGGAGGCAGGTGGATAGTGTTGGAGAGTCTCACATGGATGCAGTAGAACAATCTGGCCAGGAGTGAGAGTGCTGGAGAGGGTTATATGCAGGGCTGATTAGAATGAGCTGCAGCTGTGCTGACAGGTGAGCAGAGTTGGGCTGATGAGGTGGGAGTGGCTGACAGGTGGAGTGGAGCAGAGGCAGAGAGAGTGGAAAAATACTGAGGGCAGGAGGGCAACAGGGAGAATGGAGCTGTGACATTAGATTGCTTCCCCCCGATTTCTCTTCGACAATTGACCTCAATGATTTCTTCATTCAAGTCATCAACGTGTCTCTTAGACCACATCCCAAATAGGATGGTATTTAAGGTAGCTGTAATAAAACCTCTTCTAAAAAAGCCCACCCTGGATCCAGAGGTGTTAGCCAGCTATAGACCAATATCTAATCTTCCCTTTCTTTCAAAGATCCTTGAGAAAGTAGTAGCAGACTAGCTATGTGACTTTCTCCATGATAATAATTTATTTGAGGAATTTCAGTCAGGATTTAGGGTGCATCATAGCACTGCGATAGCACTAGTTAAAATTACAAATGATCTTCTGAATGCTTCAGACAAAGGACTCGTCTCTGTACTTGTTTTACTTTGCCGCATTTGACACAATTGACCATCAAGTTCTTCTACAGAGACTGGAACATTTATTTGACCTTAACGGTTCTGCACTAAGCTGGTTTAAATCCCATGTATCTGATCAATTTCAGTTCGTTCATGTTCATAATGAATCATCTTTACGTACTTACGTTTGTTTTTGAGTTCCACAAGGTTCTGTGCTTGGACCAGTTCTATTCACTCTGTATATGCTTCCCTTAGGTAACATCATTAGAAATCACTCTGTAAATTTCCATTGTTATGCGGATGATACACAGTTGTATTTATCAATAAAGCCAGATGAAACGGATCAATTAACTAAACTTCAAAAATGCCTTAAAGATATAAAAACCTGGATGAGCTCCAATTTCCTGATGTTAAATTCAGACAGAACTCAAGTTATTGTTCTTGGCCCCAAACACCTCAGAAACTCTTTATCTGATGATACAGTTTCTCTGGATGGCATTGCTCTGGCCTCTAGCACTACCGTAAGAAACTTTAAGAAACCGTAAGTAAAATTTGATCAAGACTTGTATTTTTACTCCCATTTAAAACAAACCTCATGGACTGCGTTTTTTCGTCTGCGTAATATTGCGAAAATTAGGCCTATCCTGTCACAAAAAGATGCAGAAAAATTGGTCCACACTTTTGTTACCTTTTGGCTGGATTACTGTAATTCCCTATTATCAGGTAGCTCTACTAAATCTGTAAAAACTCTCCAGCTAATCCAGAACACAGCGACACGTGTACTGACAGGAACTAAGAAATGGGATCACATTTCTTCTGTTTTAGCGCCTCTGCACTGGCCCCCTGTAAAATCCAGAATTTAATTTAAAATCCTTCTCCTAACTTACAAAGCTCTAAATAGTCAGGCTCCATCATATCTCACGAGAGCTCATAGTCCCATATTATCCCACCAGAACACTGCGCTCTGAGAATGCAGGGTTACTCGTGGTCCCTAAAGTCTCCAAAAGTAGAACAGGAGCCAGAGCCTTCAGCTATCAGGCTCCTCTTCTGTGGAATCATCTTCCTGTTTCTGTCCAGGAGGCAGACACCGTCTCCACTTTTAAGACTAGACTAGATAAAGCGTCTTCTTCTAGACTTAAGACTTTCCTTTTTGATAAAGCTTATAGTTAGGGCTGGCTCAGGCTTGCCTTGGACCAGCCCCTAGTTAGGCTGACATAGGCCTAGTCTGCAGGAGGACCTCCTATAGTACACTGAGCCCCTTCTCTCCTTCTCTCTCTCTCATTTGCTAACATTCATGTCCTGTTACTGTATCTCACTAACTCAGTTCTACTGCATATCACTAACTCGGCTTCTTCTCCAGAGCCTTTGCACTCCACTGTCTCACAGGTTAACTCATACCGCAGCTGTGCCTGGATCGTGTGTCGTGGTTGTGCTGCTGCCGTGGTCCTGCCTGATGCGTCCTACTGCCGCTGCTATTATTAGTCATACTTGTACTGTTATTATACACATATGATTATTGTCACATACATATACTATCATATATACCCACAATATATTATACCACAATTACCCTAATTATTACTTTAACATTGTTACTTTAATTAATGTTGTTGTTGGTTCTTATCATTGCTGTCTGCCCTGCATCTCTCTCTGGCTCTGTCTCTCTCTGTCTTTGTCTCTCTTTATGCATAATTTTGTCACATGGATTACTGTTAATTTATTATGTTGATCTGTTCTGTACAACATTTATTGCACATCTGCCCATCCTGGAAAAGGGATCCCTCCTCAGTTGCTCTTTCTGAGGTTTCTACCATTTTTTTCCCCCTGTGAAAGTGTTTTTTTGGGGGGAGTTTTTCCTTATCCGCTAACCCTAACCCACTGATTGATTGATTGATTGATTGATATTTACTATGTTTTCATCTCTCACAACTGACATTTAGTTAATACGAACATTTGGTCATTCATATTTTCTATATTTAGCTGCCTTGGGGGAGTAGAGCAGTACGGATGGAACTGAAGCTTTCAACCACATCTTATGGTTTAGATAGGGTTAAAAATTAACCTTGAGTTATTTTTTATTTATTTAGTAGTATTTCCAAGTTCTAGAATGAACTAAAATGATGACATTCAATGGAGTTCCTGACTGAACTTGACTGAACTAGCACAGAGTAGTCTTGCTGACACATTCCACTGAGAGCTTTCAAATACAAGTCGATGTACGGCAGGAAATCATTCTGTAGCACACATGTCCACAACACAACTGAAGAAATATGACTTCATGCAGTTTGTAGGTCTTTACAGTGATTAAAAAACATCAGGCCCATATTTAAATTTGTATACCTTCAGATGTGATGTAAACATCATCTGAAACAGACACTACACACATATACAGACCCACACACACCCCTTCAGTCCCTGTAAGAGGCGGCATCTGGCCCCAGCCGACAGAAGGTTGGATGTGAGCAGCTCTTCATCTCTCCGCCACATTAGAGTGACACATGGAAACGAGGCTCCCTGTGCGTTTGTGGTGGCAGTAGCCTGGTGAACTCTGGCTGAACCTCAGCCTCCGACGGCCTCCAATGGGTCAGGCCTGAGCTGAGCATAAAGACGCACAGAACACACAGACTGTCCATCCATAGGATGTTTTACTGTTAGAGAAGAGAATTCATTCTTAAATCAATTATCCAGCATTTCAAAGATACTGGCCTTACTTTTGGAAACTCTCTTCGCATGAAAGCTAAGAATCACTTGGTGGTTTTGTGGTGGGCTTTTATCTTATCAAACACTTAACAAAGATGAGATCACTCACCTCTGAAGCATGGGTCATCAACAGGGGGTCAAAATGCCAAGTGTTTAACGGAACGAAAAGTACCAGGCCTAAAGTACCATGCATAACCATGCAACTGTTATGGTGCAATACTAAGCCATTAAAAATTAATATTGACAGAGTCATATATTTATACATTATGTCTTCATGATAAACATACATTTCAGTAATGCTAACTAGCTCAGATAATTGCAGAAGGATTTATTGGTAGCATTCATCACTGTTGTGTACTGCAAGTTGATGATGAGTTATTATTTATGAATGGGCCAATTTGTTCTCACTAATAATAATTTGGACTGATCTTAATGTGTGATTTCAGACATATTTTAATTTGGAAGATTTTATTTATTTTTTTTTATCAAACTACAATTTGGTGACCCCTCTGCAGGAATTCTGAGGACCCCGTAGGGGTCATGGACCCCCTGTTGAAGACCCATGTTTTAGAGGATTTTAAAACAAAATCTTAGATCAAGAGTCCAAAAAGTTTTGATGACTGACTGCCCTTTTAGGAAGCCAGCATATGACCAAGGGCCGAACAGGAAAAGTGCACACACATGAATTTCCCGACTATTCAATTACATACTGTACTATGACATTTATAATTACATTTTTTATGACTTACTAACACTTTACAAAAACTATAATGGTCAACAGTGATATGGCTTACATAACACTCACATTACATTATAGTTTTCCATTTTTTTATACATTTGAAAGTAATGAAATAGGGTCAGTACAGTGTTTGACACTGATCGTACCCACAGCAAGTACAGCAATACCACAAACACAGAACTTTAGAACAGTGTACCAGAAACCAGTAGTAATTATAATGGAAATAATGGAGGTTGTTTCATGATTATGATTACATTTGTTGATTATTATTTTGGATGTTGGTGCATGATTGTCTTTGGGAACACAGCATTTTCTGTCTCTTTCTTTGTTTTCATATCAGTATATGGGATAGGCATTTTGAGTGTATTTAATTGGGGGGAGGTCTCTGTAAATAAAACCTTTCATATGAAACCTTTCATAGCATTATACTATTAATAAAGAAAAATACTATATTCTCTTCCAATTGCAGTCTTCATAGAGAAATTTAGTTTTAATTTTAATAGAAATATCAGTTACAGAGGAATGTCTAACTGTTAGCATCCATAACAGTCTTGGTAATGTTATTGTACAGTTTGTTGGCAGAGTTGAAAACAGCTATAGTAGTCAGTGTGTCAGGATGTGAGTGAACATGAAGTCATGGAATGCAACAGGGCGTCTATGTGTAAGTTATCTTAAATGTACTGTCAAAAGCCTCTTTTACACTGCCTGTTCAAGGCAGGAGTATTGCACCGTTATGCTGCCTCACCATTCTGCATTGAAGGTACAATTGCAGAATCGGTGGGACAAAGCTGTCTCACCTCTAAGCTGGACTTGGCGGTAGTAACAGTGCTGAAATTACTTCTGTATAAATGGGACAATCAGCAGGATGGGACCATGGGCAGGACCGGTGTGATGTTTTGAGGACGTGTTATGCATGTAACCCACCAGAGGAGATTTTAAAAGTAGCTAGCAGCAGTTAGTAGCTAACTCAAAGAGGAAGAACAGTGGTCAAAAATGTCCATAAATTGGAAAAACACTGAGGTCTGTGAGCTCCTTACCCTCTGAGCAGAGGAAGAGATCAGCCACCATGTAATGGTAAATGATTGTTATTGACATGGTATGTCATTGTTATTGTTTAAACAGACGTGTGTTATGTCACACTATAGACAGAGTTGTATTACATGTCACGTCTATCATGCCTCTTTTGCTTCCGAGGTGCCTTCATGCTTTCTAAAATCACACACTGGAGCAGAATGATGCTGCTGTTGGGACTTCGTAGTGGCTCTATTGCCTGATCGCTGTGTAAAATGGGCTAAAGATAAGGATAGGAAGTGTAAGTTAGCTGTCGGCATGGAGTAATATTGTCCCAGCACACACAGGAGTGTTCAAATGGAGCAGTGCTGTATCTCTACATACAGTATGTTAAAGTGTTTCCGTGGAGGAAGCTTTCCATAATATTTAAGAGTTTATTACTACTTTTATTGAACCAATCTGGTTAAAATGCTCAGTTGCTGATTTGAGTGTCAGTTTAGCATATGCTGAAGGGACATATCAGTGCCAAAAGTGTAATGTCACCAGAGGCCCAATGACAATTTTGATTAATTATAAATGAAAAGGTTAGTGTTTATGAAAATTCTACATAAAGAGAAATATGTCTTCAAATGTTATTTTTGTAAACATTTCTTATTCATCTGTTACTGCCTGGTCTTTGCCTAAAGCACCCTCTTCTGTGTGATCAATTATGAGACAGCAAGGTTTGTCAGAGCAGCTGGATTGAGACATACAGGTAGCTGAGGAGCTGCCTCACTGTGACTGACGGCACAGGAATGTTCAACCCCTTCAGGTGAAGTTAGAGCTGAACCTGGGCAGGATCCTTTTCACCAGCTGTAGATCAGCGGCTGCAACACTGTTAGCGAGCGTGTCGCTGCTTGCTGTGTGTGGATGTGTGTAGTGAAGTCGTTCAACCCACAGTATCTATGTGTGTTGTTGTGTGTGTTGTTTGCATGTTGATGCATGTTTTGAATGTGTGTGGGTAAAGGAATAATCATGTCTGAATATATATATGTGTGTATGGTTTATTTAGACTGGTTTAAAATTCCACTCTGCAGTTTACAGTAAAATGCTTCATTTGATAAAAGTAAAGATACTGAAAAAATGCAAATTAGCTGCTGATTATATTATTTGAAGGTGAAGTGTGTAAGGTTTAGGGGATTTGGTGGCGTCTAGCGGTGAATTGCAGATTGCAACAAGCTAAAACTTCTCCCGGCTAGAATTCCTTCAGTGTTCATTGTTCAGGAGGTATTTACCAGGAGCTGAATAATCCACAGAGGTCTCTTCCTCTCAAAAATGAATGGTCCAGGTGATTTAAACCAGTAAAAACACTGAATAAAGTCTTACAAATCAGTGCATCTCTATGCTGTTCGGCATCCCGGAAACAGGCGTCTTGCCCCACACATGCTAGTGTGTGCTCACCCTTTTTCTCTGACGACTTAATATGTGCTCACCTCTTTCTGATCTAGACATTCAGGAGTTTTTTCCCGTGAGCGAAATTATCTGCACAGGTCTCTTCCTCTCCAGAACAAAAGGAACCGATGATTTAAAGTGGTTAAAAACAAGCAGACTGTGTGATTAAAAATGGTAGAGACAGTGAATAAAGCAGTTTCATGTTACAAACCAGCACTGTCGCCTCACAGCAAGAGGGTTCCTGGTTTGATCCCGGGTGTAGGTGCCCTTCTGTGCAGAGTTTGCATGTTCTCCCCCCGTGTCAGTGTTGTTTTTCTCCGGGTACTCCGGCTTCCTCCCACAGTCCAAATTGGGGATAGGTTAAATGGTGACTCTAAATTGTCCGTAGGTGTGAATGTGAGTGTGAATGGTTGTCTGTCTCTACATGTCAGCCCTGCAATAGTCTGGCAACCTGTCCAGGGTGTACCCCGCCTCTCGCCCAATGGCAGCTGGGATAGGCTACAACCATTCTTATTTTCAGATAGTTATACATTAAAGAAAACATACATATATATTACATTCCATTACCACTAAATCCCACGCACTGGACCTTTAAGCTAGATAATAATAATAATAATAATAATAATAACAATAAATAAAGACTACAGAAAAAGAAATGGTTGAACTAATGGCTCATTATTCATGACTGACCTTCGTACAATTTAGCACAAGGTTACTAACTGGAAATGTGTTTGAGCTTTTAGACTCAAGTTATATATTTATTTATTTATCTTATTTAACCAGGAAAAACTTCTTGAGATTAAAAATTTTTTTTTAAAGAGTGTCTTGGCAGAGACAGGCAGCAGCATACTGTAAGTTACAGACAGACAACATAGAACAAAAATACAAAATCAAAAATATGTAACTCCAGAACAAGCAACATAAAACACAAAAAGAACACAAAAATAGATTACTACAAAGAAAAGCTAAAAAGTATGTTAATTCATGTTATAGGTGAACCATAAAAACAAGAAAACAAGGGCAACCACAAACAATTTAAAAGACCAGTCCAAATACACCCTCACACTGGTATCTAGATGATAGCATACAACATTTCCCCAGCAGTGCTTTGAAATGGCACAGAAGAACCGATGAGTGCAAGATGTGGCCTTCATCAACCCATGAGGTTTGTTTAGTTGAAGATAGTTAAGTAATTTCAAGGTAAGGTCAGCCATCTGTATAAAATTATAAGCTCTAAGTAGACTGCAGGGGGATGTATAAGTTTAAAGCTGCTCTGAAAAATGTCTGAACTCCCAAACTTACACATAGTCCAAAGAGAACAACATGGGCTGAAGTTATGGTTCTTATTCTTGTCATGTGAAAAATATAATTCACTAATCTGATTTGAAAGCAGATTTACTGAGAGTGGAGTCAATATGTAGAAATCAATAGCAAATATATGCCAATATAGAAATTATTGGTAAATGTAATGCAATATTCAAGTGCATTTACAAAACGTATACAGACACCGTTCTCACAATAGAGCAAAAGAAGGGAAAGAAAAGAGAAAAATCTTAAAAACACAACAAAAACAACAACAACAACAACAACAACAAAAAGAGAGCACCCCACCCATCCAACCTATAGGCACCCAGAACAAAAAAGGTTTCTGCATTAAATTGGTTGCAAATATGCACAAATGGCATTACCTGATAGTTTGACTTTTATTGCATCCTCATACTCCTGAGGCTGAACAATACCTTGTTTTTTGGCTAGCTATGTATTTTAGGTTATATCCCAGCCACTGACATATCCTCCTTCATCACCATTACAAACTGGGCTGACAGCGTACAATTGGCATGTGTGAGCATGCGAGCAACTGCCTACAGTTTTATTAAAATAACCGTTAGTGTCTGGTTTTGTTGGTCTGGCAGCTGTCTATGTATGTGTGTGTAAATACGTGTGTATGCTTGTGTGTGTGTGTGTGTGTGTGTGTGTGTGTGTGTGTGTGTGTATATCACATTTGAATGTGTAGTGATATCTAACCCCTGTAAAGTGCAAGCATAGATGTGTGTAGGCTGTGTTTGTGTGTGCACAAAATAGTCATTCAATGGATAGTTCATATTGTCCATGAATGTGTACGTGCATGTCTGTGTGTGTGTATACAATGAGTGGCAGATGTGTGTATGTGAATAAACATATATATATTCTGTGTTTGCTTTTCTGCATACATATGCATTTAAGAGTCTATATGCGTGTTTATACAGTACATATGTGAGAGAATGTAAGAAGATACTGTAGAGAGTGTGTGTGTGGGGGTAAGGGCGATAAGTGTGTGTGGTGTCTGCTGGTGTTCAAGGTGAGGAAGAGGAGGACGACGTCTCATCTTGTGTCTGCATGCTACAGCACCAGCGGGGCAGACAGGTAAAGGCCATTACCCCTGGCTTGAACCACATTAGACATGGTCCGACGTGCCCTGATTCTAAAGCCTAAAACTCATTCCATCTCTGCATGACCTTTGGCACTATCACAGCACAGCAGAAGGTTAAGGTCGATTGTTAAGGTTGAGGTGTAAAGCGCTGTGAAGCCTTGCTTTCTTTCTTTCTATCTGGTTTTGCTCAATAAATCAGACACTCACCGCACTGTTGGGTAGCAAAAGGTAGGATGAATTGCTCTCTGAAGACAACAACATCCCTTTCATTTGTGTGAAAAAGCACAATTATGATCACAAGAGTCCCACTCAGAGGAGACAAAGTATCATAGGTTTACCTGTGGGAATAGAGAGCTCTCAGCTGCACGCTTCCAGGTTGTAACAGCAGCTCTGTCGCTAACAGCATGGCAGCACATATGGCCCTCTGCACTTTGGCAGATACCATACGGCTAATATGCCTTACAACTAACTGGCAGGGTAATAAACATTAATCTTGGGCGAATTAACAGAACATCACCTGTGATTTTTTTTTTTTTCTTTGCATACTGGATTCAAACATTTAGTCAAGGTAAACTTAACTGACTCTAAGTAGCTTTATCATTAGCTGTTTTTATTTTTCAAGCTGCTAGCATCATCATCAATATGCATCTAAATCTCCCTGTAATTTCCAGACCTTTATGCCAGCTGTTTTACAGCCTGTGGAAGTGAAGTGCCATGTATGGAGAGGATCCTGACTCTGGAATAAGCTAACTAGTGTAAAATCGGTGTGGTAGGAGAAAAGGTAAAACTTTAATAGTCAAATCACTTACTTTACAAGAAAAACAAAGGAGAAGGAGATTACCATTTACTTGCTAATGTTTAGCACGAATGAGCCCTTAGGCCATATCCACATCAGAGGCGATTTCTCTAAGACTGCAAGGGAAGCTCAGCTTCCCCTAAAATGTCAAAAATTAAATGGTCAAATATGTACGGTTGTGATAACATTTCATTGACTACAGATGCGTTAGAACACGTTCATCTCGAAGACGAGTTCGTTCAGAATCAGCTACTTATCGATGTTGTTAACTTCTACATTCCCGTAGCGCAGTTTCCTCATACGTTCTATGGCATTTGCCTGTAGAAGCTGAGCGTCCATGCACTTCAATGGGACTGCATTGCCTCGAAACGCTATGGAGGACCAAAACTGCCATAATAAAAACAAATAAATTAATGAACATGATAATAAAAAAAAAAAAAAAATAATTAATTAATTAATGAACACGAAAATTAATAAATAAATGCCTCAATAAATACATAAATGAAATAATATGTAGAGAAATGTAGAAATAAAAGTCTCAATTATCAAATAAATGTGATAAATACATAAGTAAATAAATAAACCAACACGATAATAAATAAATAAATGCCTCAATAAATAAAATTAAAAAATTATCTATTTGACAAAAGATTTATTTTTGAATTAATTTATTTTCATATTATTTTTTTCCAAATTCATTCATTTATTTTTACATTTATTTATTTATTTCCCTATTAATTCATTTCCCCATTTATTCATTTCCGGATTTATTTATTGCTGCTTTTATTCATTCCTGTATTTCCTCGCCTGTATGCAAATGAGGGGGCGCGGCTTGATGGTGTTCACATAACCATTGGTTAATCTATATGAGAGTTCACTGATTGATTGCACTTGTCTTGCTGCCCACTACTGGCGAATGCCTTCCGGCAGCCTTCAGCCTGTAAGACAGCAAAACAAATGAATAAGTGCTGTCTCACTTAACCGGCACCACAGTCAGTGGTGTAGTGGTCCCTTGAGAAGTGGGTATACTCTAAATTTTCACCTTTTTTTTTTTTAAGTAGTACAGAAAAAAGGACGGTTTTAGAACCAGTAACATGTAAGACTACTCTATTTACCCAAAAATCTGTCATTTCTACTTGCTCACTATTATAAAATTATCATGACTTAATTAGGAGCAGTTTGTAGTTACTACTGGTCACACAAGCAGAATGGATGAATGTAATATGTATTTATCATGAGCCAAACATGGTGTTTTGGTTATTTTGTGAACATTTATTTAAATAAAATACTTTGAGTCTGAAGTTGACAATGCATTCTTGTTCATATTTAACCTTAAATAAAACACAAATCATTCTCTTCCAAACATCAAAACCAATCAGATAAACCTCAATATTGTTTTAGGCTGAATCTCAAACTATTTGTCCCATTCTTGTGTTTTAACTTACTTAAAAATCAACTACCAGCCTAGCTACTATAAAATTAAACTAGATCATGTAGGTTAGTTAAGGCTAAGTAACTTGTCTAACGTTATAATTAAGACCTTTACAATAACAAACAAGCTTCATAGACATTGAGATAATCAGTTTCATCGAACATTAGTGGAGCTGCAGCCGTCTGGCATCAAGTGGAATCCAGCTCGGTCCTTTCAGCGGCCATGAACGCCCAAGCCGGCTGTCCGGTCACGGCTGGCGGCTCTGTCCAGTCATGGTCGGTGTATGGAGCGGTTCTCCTGGATGCAGAGCAACTGCAGCTCCGCTTTGGCTGCGGGGGAGAAGCTGCGGTTTCGGCTGCTACGGCTACTCTCACGGCATCTAGCTAGCTTCAGGCTAACATTACTAGGGTAACGTAGATATTACTGAATGGTGCGCATCAGTTGGGGTTTAGAAGTGGGTATACGCAATGCTGACTGAAAAATAAGTGGGTATACTCCCTATACTGGCGTATACCCTCAACTACACCACTGACCACAGTACTGTGTGGGTTTGATTGCTAATGCCTGAATAGTCAAGCCGCGCCCCCTCATTTGCATACAGGCGAGGAAATGCAGGAATGAATAAAAGCAGCAATAAATAAATCCGAAAATGAATAAATAGGGAAATGAATTAATAGGGAAATAAATAAATAAATGTAAAAATAAATGAATGAATTTGGAAAAAAATAATATGAAAATAAATTAATGCAAAAATAAATCTTTTGTCAAATAGATATTTTTTAAATTTTATTTATTGAGGCATATATTTATTTATTTATTTATTATCGTGTTGGTTTATTTATTTACTTATTTATTTATCACATTTATTTGATAATTGAGACTTTTATTTCTACATTTCTCTACATATTATTTCATTTAGGCTATGTATTTATTGATGCATTTATTTATTTATTTGTTTATTATCATGTTCATTAATTAATTAATTAATTTTCTTTTTTTTTATTATCATGTTAATTAATTAATTAATTTATTTATTTATAATTATGGCAGTTTTGGTCCTTGATAAAACTCGACGGTCATTGGATAAATGCCACGATTTTGTACCGCCCCCGGACGCTCAGCGTCTCTGGGGGTGAATGGAGCTGTGGGCGGGCCTCGGCCGGGCTGGACACTGAGCTTCCGCATGATGATTGGAGGATCAGTCGAAAGGCTGAATCCCGTTTTGGTTGACAGCTATTTTGAGATATACACTGTCACTTAACAGCTCAGCTCAGTCCATAACAAACCCGGAACAACAAAAGAGAGATGGATGGATGTCACGACGGAGAAGGCATTCCTGCCAAAAAAACAAAGAAGTCCTGTAAATATCTCGAAAAATGGGACAGCGAATTTACTTTCCTACAGAGGAGCAGGATGGGGCACATTATGAACTGAAAATATGTTTAAGCAATAAGCCCCGAGAAGCCGTGAGTTACAGTGATTTTACAACGGCCGAGGGGCGTTCAGAGCCCATCAGCCGTTGTAAAATCACTGTAACTCACGGCTTCAAGGGGCTTATTGCTTTTACGGTTACCCTACATATAGCCCTTGAAACACACACGAAAAAAAATAAACAATTTATTGGTAATAATGCAACAATAAAACTGAGAACTATTCATTCTTCCACCAAGCAAGATCGAGTGGACAGAATGGTTGCCAAGCAACACAGACGCTGCGGTCTACCAGTGGGTTACACTGATTTTACAACGGCATGGAAGGCGGCTCAGCCAATCACATTTAAGGATGGGAAGCATCCGTTTTATAAACAATAAATAAATGTGCTTCATATACCCTTTGAGTTTTCATTTAGGCTGTATTATAACGTAGGAATGTACACAGCATTTCAGTGTCAACAAAGGTTGGCCTATCAGATTCTGATCACCTAATTGTAGTTAGTAAGCAGTTAACAAGTTGTTTCTAGATATCTTGTACACCTGTCTTAAAATGTAAGGGATACTGGAGCTTGGTTGGGGTGGTGTGACGGCTCGCAGCGAGCGCCGGAAAATTTCCCTAATTTTCAAATTCAAAACTTGACAGGTATGGTTCTATGGCATGAGTGTGGTTGAAAAACGGCTTCAATTAAATGTCCCTTTTATAAGTTACTGCCTCGCTAAAATATGACAAATTTTATGATGTAAATTTAAAGTGAGCTTCCCCTGTTTGAAAGACCAGCAGCCGCCACTGATCCACTGTTTTCTTATTAAAACTGTGTTTTAAAACAAAGACAATCTCACATGATTGTTTTAGCAGCATTTCAGAAATAATCTCAATCTATACTAACATGCCTGATTACACATATAACATGACCATTCACACTGGGCATGTACGTGCAAGGGTGAAGCTGATTGTCTACTCCGTGGCTGCTTACTTAGTTACAGAAAATACTACAGAGATGGTGAGTAAGACCAGAGATTTCTTTGCTCTGACTGAGGATGAGATGGAACTGTTACTGAAAGTAATACATGAGTATAAGATGGTCAAGGCAGCTGAAAACAGACTGGGAATCATTACAAAGCAAATGCAGGAACTTATCAGAGAGTACTGATGAAATTACAAAAACTATGCAAATTAGGCTTAGCTATCATGTTGGTTATAGGGTTGGTGTCACTTGGGTTTTTTTTTATGAAAGTGGTCCCAAAATGCGACACTAAAATGATAGCAGTTCCTAAACAGTGCTTAAACCAAAACAACAGTCAACGACACAAAATAATGCCTTTTTTGTTTATGGCAAAAGCAAATATGAACTTAATATTGAATATTGGGTATAAAATTATGAGCTCTAAGTAGACTATAAGTTTAAAGCTGCTCTGAAAAATGTCTGAACTCCCAAACTTACACATAGCCCAAAGAGAACAACATGGGCTGAAGTTATGGTTCTTATTCTTGTCATGTGACATATATAATTCACTAATCTGATTTGAAAGCAGATTTACTGAGAGTGGAGTCAATATGTAGAAATCAATAGCAAATATATGCCAATATAGAAATTATTGGTAAATGTAATGCAATATTCAAGTGCATTTACAAAACGTTTACAGACACCATTCTCACAATAGAGCAAAAGAAGGAAAAGAAAAGAGAAAAATCTTAAAAACACAACAACAGCAACAACAAAAAGAGTACCCCACCTATCCACCCTGCGCACCTAAAACAAAATCAGAGGTTCCTGCATTAAATTGGTTGCAAATATGCACAAATGGCATTACCTAATAGTTTCACTTTTATTGCATCCTCATACTCCTGAGGCTGCAGGAACTTATCAGAGCAGTACTGATGAAATTACAAAAACTATGCAAATTAGGCTTAGCTATCATGTTGGTTATAGGGTTGGTGTCACTTGGGTTTTTTATGAAAGTGGTACCAAAATGCGACACTAAAATGGTAGCGGTTCCTAAACAGTGCTTAAACCAAAACAACAGTCAATGACATAAAATAATGGCTTTTTAAATGGCAAAAGCAAATATGAACTTAAAATTGAATATTTTACCTCTTAACAGTTTAAAATACACTTCAATATATAAATATGAATTAATACAAAACACTACTAACACATAATATGTATATCTATATACATATATATGTCAAATAATATATCAATAAAACCTAACCCAACAACAATAATTTAACAATAAATAGGTGTTACAGTAATAATAACAGCAAAATACATTTTGAGTTGGGATCAATCACTGTCTCCCTGTTTCAGGAGAGATTCAGCAGACAGACATTTCTCCAGTACCTGTTAAGGAGTGGCTGAGATTGTCACTACAATGAGAAAAGCAGATCTATCTTGACAGTTCACCTCAAGGGAGCCCAGTTAGTTGCCAATGTGAGGCTAACTTGGCTTGCTAACAGCAGGGCTAACCCCTTCACCCTAATCAGTAGATGGCAAGTAAAACACAAGATCTTCTCCGGGATCTTGAGGAGTTGTAGCATTTATTCACTGACACGTTGCACTGTTACGTTGAAATTCATACTGTTTGTTCTGGTTTCTGGAGCCCCACTGACATCCATAACCAGAACACACGTTCTCTCTCTCTCTCAGCACACACGCTATGCACACAATCTGGCACTAAAATGATCTGTGTCAGCATTTGGTCAGGTAGGCACTGCTTGTATAGGAACCAGTGCCATACTGAACCAGGTTTCAGTACCTAGCCCTAGTTTTGAACTGTTAGACCCAATTAGAAGGTGAACATGGGACTGTGTGCCATTGTTTTCAGAAGTCTCTGTTTCCGGACAGAAATGCAACCTTTTCAAACTGAAATGGGGTCAGCAGCATTTTCAAAGCTCTCCATTTGATGGGCTCCAAAATTCCGGAGTAGTGTGACCACAATAGACAATGTAGCAATAGTCATTCTAAAATGGAAATATACTCTGTTGTCATGTTGTTTTTTTAGTGTTAGTTCTGCCACTAGATTTTGAGAGAAAGTTGCTATGTTGGCAACACAGCTTTCTTGTACGCTAAAAATACATGGGTTCTCTGGTTGCCGTGTTTTTCAGAGGTGGGAGAGAAAGTGATTGAGGGGTCTTGGGGGCACCACTGACCAACAAGTGTATGATTAGCAAGGATTTACATGCAGCTGCCGCAGCCACACACTTGCCCCATTTCCACCAACATGAAACCATTTCTGTTCTTGTTCCCCACCCAATTTTGAATCATTCAGAGCATTTTGATCCAAAATAAATTGGTTCAGAAACCAAAAAGTTGGTTCTCAACCAGAACCATAAAAATAGCAGGTTTTCAGGTGGCCATGTCAAACTCTACAGGTGGGAGAGACAAGTGAGGGCAAGTGAGTAATCATTAAACAAAAAAAAGAGCCTGCAGTGGTCTCATTAAAAATTGGTTCATGCTTGTTTTTTTTTTTCTGGATAAAAACAAGTCTGTGATACCAGAACAAAAGTTTGCAGGTCATCAATATAATCTGCAATTTTGCTAGTACTGTTTACATCTGTTTTGCATTGTACAACATCCTTCATTGATGGCATCTTTTATTACAATAGTTATGTGCAAAACTGGTGGAAATATGGGCTGGTTCATTAGATAACACTGTGATAACTGTGATATTTCTCGATCCATGAGGCATGCATTGGGTTTACGTTTGCTACATGTAACAACTGATCAGCTGTGCCGAAGTGTAGGAACTTCTTTCTCAAACCTTTTTTTCAGTTTTCACACAACTACTTCTGTCATCTTTTTATATGCAAAAATGTGCAACACTGCAAACGTCTTCGAGGAATGACCAAAGGTGTGCTATCATGTCTCGCATCTCTCTATAGCAGCAGTTTTTCCTTTCCCTATAAATCCCCCTGCCCAGAGATGTGCATATGCAAGTATGCTACACCTGGTATTAGTTACCTCATACAGTAAGCAGGTTACTGTAGTGTGTTATTTGTATATAATATAAATCAGCAAATTAAACTTTAAATTCTTATGGCAGATCTGCTGAACATTACTTAAATGTTAAGTAGGGTTGGATCTTTTCTGTTAGAAGGACCGATCGTGTGTTCTCATGTGGTATTTTTAGTTTGTATTTGTGTGTGAGAAGTGTCTCATATGATCCAGATGTAAGGTGTTGGAAAGAGACCACACAGAGGCTCATCTTGACCTCTGCAGGGTCACTGCTTCCATTTACTAATGCTACACACCTCCTCATCTGCAGACACCACCATGAAGCGTCCAGGAATAGGTGTGCTCCACAAACTTCTTGCCACACAGTTGCTCTGTTTACGCGAAAACATGTGATTGACCTCTCCTTCCATTCTCTCTTGCCTCCACACCAAAAGGGGAGCTGAAAGCAAATCTGTTTCTTGCAACTGTGTAATGGTTTCCATATGGGAGTCCTCGACTCCAAGTCTACCACTAGGAGAGTCTATAAACCTTTGAGGTGCACATGCAGCGGTTTCTAAAGTTCAACTCTGGGAACAAGTTGGGATCGTGGGACAATGATAGAGCTTTCATGGGCTGGTTCTATCCAGCTTCTTGGAAGATTATGATTTGGCAGGCGAGGGAGAGAAGAATGATATTAACTTTCACACTGAAATCAAATTTCCTCACACAAAGAAGGTGCACACAGTATTTAAGATACAAAAACATGTATAACTGTACAACTCTGCACCAAACAGCTTTGATGTTCCAACTTATCACTATTCTATATGTGTTATGGACAATGTGTTCCTGCATATATCAACATAAACTCAGTGGTTAACACCTTTAAGAAAACACGCTGGTGATGAAGAGCAACTGCTGCTGAATCAGACCTCGTGCAGGCTGGCAAATGCACCTGCAGCAAGTTAATCAGTCAGTGTCTCGGGCAGCTTATACAAACCAGCTGTGCAGCTCTGCACTCTGGAGGGTCCCCTGGAAAAGCAGCACATTTCCCCTCATGCTGGAATCGGGCAGATGATAAATTGGGATCCAACAAAGGCAGCCATTTAGCCTCACTAAAAAGCATATAACCAATTGCTTGTGGATGAGCGATGAGCAAGAATTATGCCCCACAATTTTATGTATTCCTCACTCTCCGCCTACAGCAGAATCTCCCACGTCGACGCCAGATTTGCTGTTGCTCAGCTCAAAATGAACCCGACCTGAATTTAAGCTTGCCTGAACCTGGATTCTTCTCTAATAAATTTGGTGTTTTAGCAGATTGCAACTTATACATCAAGGTCATTCTATCTAATTCTCCTCATTAATAGTGGCATGTCCTGTAGCTAATTTGTGCCTCTGTGAAATGTTGCAATGGTAGCGATATGTAATTAATTAGCCATTTTTATTTCTCAACACCGCCCTCAGCTGATTATGGTCACTGCCCAGTTAATTAAGGCACTACCTCAATTACATCACAGCAAGCAAATATCTACCTAAAGGACAACACCTGTGTATTCAACACACAGGGTCTTTCACTGTGAGGAGTGTAGCATATCAGAGGATATTTCGCAGACATTTCAAAGATGTGGGTCTTGTCTGTTAAAGGGATACTCCACCAATATCTCCCATTTAGTGCAATTGCTTCACATTGGGGGGTACTTCTGAGTTGTTTAAGGTTTCCTGTGGTTTTGGGGGACTTTTGTCAAGTCAGTGAAAATAACCCTGGTGATGTCATAGCAAGATTATTATAGTGTACTAAAACAAAGTAAAAACTAAAACTAGAAGTGGGAAAAAAAAAACATTTTTGTTAATTGACATAAAAAATAAAAACTAGCCTTTAGAAAAAAAGAAAATTATATTACGTACTTAGAAAACTAAACTGAAATAAAAATGTACAGAAAATGTCTTTCATGTTAGTGTTTGTCAGTTTGGTCGACACAACACGCTTGAGGAGGCATTTGGTGCATATGTTTACTGAGACTGGGATGTCTACATGACTGTGAGTCAACTGCCTTCACAAAGTGTTGTGTTTGTATTTTGATAACATTCTGAACTTGAATGTTGCTCCTGACAATACCCCCCATATTATAATGTAAAAACAAACAAACAGAAAAACCTAATTCTGAAACTAACAAAACCAAACTAAAACATTTGTATACATTAAAACTTAACTCAAACCAGCAAAGCCACTCTGGAAAAACTGAGTAGAAAACAAAACTTAAGGCTGAAATAAAAAGAATTAAAAAGTATATATATTATCTCTCTGTGTCATAGTGATGTCATTAGATTTCTCAACTTGTGTTTGGAGATAACAAGCAGGGAGGCCTTTGCAGAAATACTTTTGGTTGCATTATGGGAAATGTAGGATCCAGTTTTTGATACTAACGATTAAAAGTCTGATTACCGCAGCCTCTGTTGATTTGCTTTTAACATCCCCAATTTCATGGAAGTAAAATATAAAGTCACTTCAAACAAAAACAAAGTCTGTGCAAAGTCAGCCATGTATGAAAATATGAATATTCACTACTGCAATGTGTTGTTTTATCAACCTTTGCCTTATTTGCCTCCCTTTGCCCAAATTGTGTTGCAAAAATGCTAAAAATAGAAAATAGAAATAGTTTTAAAGAACAAAACAATTTACCTCCTCGACCTTGACTTTTTTGGCTATTCATTCCCATTTTTTTGATTTTTAATAAGTTGATATTATATTCTTTAAAATCGGTTTTCATTCTAATTGTTAAATGCAAACATTTATTTAAAAATAAGTATACTTAAATTTTGTGTCATGGCCCTTAACTTTCACAGAACTGTATAAAACCACCAGCACAGATGTATACGCAGTGAAGGAGGCAAGCCTTCATGTGGTAAGCTAGCAAGTCAGCAAAAAGTTGGAACAGAATGCTGGGGGACTGCATTCAGGCATTTTGGTGGAGGAATTTCCCTCAGCATGCGGTGGAAAGCTAGAGTCAGTGCTTCACTTTTTATTGAATCATAGTCCTGGCACAGGCTGGATCTGACAGATGAGGTACACGCTACAGACTACAGCTCATGTCTAGGCAGAACCATCTCATCGAACGTGAGAAATTAACATCATTTTGTGCTTTAGAACTCTTAGCACTTAACATGTTAGCTTAGCAGTGTTTGTAGACTAAAATATTCTTTCATACCTCCTTTGCAACTCTGTCTGTCATGAAAAAATATCCAACAGGAAAAAAATGTCTTCCTTTTGAATAGATGAGGTTGTGAAAATTGTCTGTATCTCACAACTGTGACAAATAAATGCTAATATCAAGGCATTTAAACAGTTTGTAAATATGCAGTATGTAGCAGGGGCGTCTCATGGATTTGAGGACGTCAGGGGCTTAGCCTGGACCTCTGTAAGGTCATCCATGGGGATCCTCACCCAGGAATTTTTTTTTTTTTTTTTAATGAACAAGCTCTATTTTGATGCTTTTTTTACTTGACTTGTTTTACAAAATATTAGTAGTTGTTAGTAATTAATATTGAATAGAAACAGAATACTTTGCAACTGCTGTCATTAAAATTCTGAGAATTTTGGTGTACATGTACTTGAGTACTTCCATTTTATGCAACTTTATACTCCTCTACATCTCAGAGGGAACTATTGTACTTTTTACTCCACTGCATTAATTTGTCTGCTTTACTTACTTTTATGATTGAGATTATTAATGCAAATATAATAAACTAAAAAATGATGATGTACGATTAGAGATCAAACTACAGTATATAAAGTGTGTGATCACACATAATGTGCTTCTTGAATGACACAGATGACCCACAACTTGTATTTTTCATCAACAATATCATAATATTTTTGAGGGCTTTAATATATGAATGAAATAACACATTGTTAAACTTGGGGCTTTTTAAATTATTAGACTTATTCTTACTTTTTTGAAAATATATACACAGCCTGTTTAGATCCGGGGCTATTCACAAAACATTAA
Source organism: Cephalopholis sonnerati (assembly GCA_019142605.1). Classification (NCBI taxonomy): domain Eukaryota; kingdom Metazoa; phylum Chordata; class Actinopteri; order Perciformes; family Serranidae; genus Cephalopholis; species Cephalopholis sonnerati. The sequence goes on from JAGQAX010000012.1 coordinate 2,068,475, forward strand.
GGGCTGAAGCCTCAGATGCCCAGGCCTAACAACGCCACTGGTATATAGCAATGCAAGCAAAAATCAGTAGCTCCTTGCAAAAGAGGAAAACAATACAAAAAACCACACTTGTTTCCAGAAATTTATTTTATATGATATTCCAATATGCATATTATATAATATGGTATAATCAGTAGAATTGAGATCATTCTGTTGCTTTACTTGTCATTTCTCATTTTAATGAAAAAGAAAAAAAAAAAAAAAGGGCTGGATGACTCATTCTCCTTTCTCTACTACACATACAAAGACATGTAAGAGCACACACATACACACACACACACACACACACACACACACACACACACACACACACACACACACACACACACACACACACTCTTCATGCCTGCCAGAATACATTGGCATCCAAAAATATTGCCAATGACATCATGATATCCATATGACCAGCAATGAAACCTATGATCTACACTGTGCCTGTCAATTCAGCACTGTTTAACTACACTGAGTGTATGAGATTTAAAAAAAAAACTCAGCAGCTGTGTCTCTCTGGTTTTTACTGCATTTCATCCGCTTATACAAACTCCACAGCTGATAGCGTCAGATGCCTGTTGTGGCTGTATCAATCAGCAATGATGATGATTTTAATTGTATGAATACTCACTGTACACCAACGACACACTTAACTTCAGCTCCCTCAATTAAATACACAGGTACAGTTTCAGACACACATGTGATCCATGTCTCTCTTACACACACACACACAGAATTCCATAGGGACCACACATGACGCTTGCTGGTGTTAAAGCTGTTAGGCATGGTCTGTGCTGAGCACCATTCCCAAAATGCCTCCCAGTTGTAACTTGAACTCTTTGACGAACATATGGGAAGAGCACAGCCACTGCAGGTCTCCATCTCTCTCTCTGTCTAAGTTTCTGCCTCTCTGTACTTTATACACCATCAGACTCACTGAAGACATCAACACCTTACCTAACTATAGACCCTACCCAATCTATTGCTGATAAGTCAAGCTTGATCTAGTGCTGTGACAATCCTCCTCAAACTACTGTCAGTAGTCAGTCAGTCAGTGTCTACTCTTACCTAGTATCGGACAATTCTGCGACGCATGATCTGTTCATTGGAAATATTTGCTTACAGTGCAGGGAGTATTGTATTCTTCACGTAGACAAATAAAAACTTGGGTGTGCATGGGCGTGTAGTTTGTCTAATTTTCACAGCAGAATCCAGAGTTCAAGTTCTCAGACCAAATGCTTATGTTGTGAAATCCTAACAATACTAAGCTGCCATGCACGGGCAGTGTGGGAATAAATCATTGTTTCAATGTTGGCATTGAAAGTTATAAAATGTCAGCAGTGAACATAATGTTTAGTTTTGCAAGATCTTTCCATTTTGATATCCTTCCCAGAATAATGACCACCGACTTTACTGACCTTGAAGCAGTCCCTCCAGGATTTTATAGGATTTTGGGGGAATTGTTGTGACTTTAAAAAAAAATTGCACTACATGTTGTGATGTTTTTAGGCATTGTTTTGCAAGGAAACTACGGGAGCAAGTGAAAACTGCGAATGAAAAAAAAGTTGTGATTTTGTATGTGTGTATCTGTTAAAAAAATATCAAATGCTACTTACTCCAGGGAGAAGAAAACCACACAGTTTTGAATTTGGAATTTATATCACACTAACCTGCATATCTAATTTTAACTCATTTTGATTCTTTCAGCTCTTGGCTGCAGTAGCCTCTGTCATGGTGATTCCTTTTATCTGCTGTCCACACAATTCAGTCATTCTCTGGGTGTGTTTTGTGGTAGAAAACTGTTGATGCCTTTTGTTTGTGTTCCACCACAATGTTGCACACAGAGCAAAACAGTTTACACCCGCTTTTGTGCAGAACATTAGGGAACTGCCTTGCATGGCCTTAAGCAGTTATTTTTGTTGGTCTGTTCGTGTCGCACAACCTGAAACAAGGAAGTGAGTTTGGTGACATTAAGCTATGACTGGGGAACTCACAGCAAACTATGATGATTGGTCAAGTTTGTGGAAAAGTTGCAGTGATTGGACAAACTTGCAAGGTCATGCCGAATTCATGAGGAGGGTTTAATGGTTCATAAGGGTCTGTTAAAAGGATAGTGCAAACAATAAAGCTGACACCAAAACAGAGAGCAGGAGGAGGCTTAAAAGCTCTATCGAACTGAGAGGAACTGCAGAAGAGTGGTGATAATCCTGTGTTGGTTTTGTCTCTATGAGGGACCCTGTTTACTTTTAAAAAAATATAACATACAACTGTTAAACATTTATTTTTAAAATCACGATTAATGGCTGAGTTTAAATGGTTGATCACGATTAATCACTTTTTTATAGCATGTTTAAAATCCCATTATTTTACATTTCAAAACACACCCTATTGACAAGGAAATAATCTAACCAGACTGTTTTGATTCTAAATCAAATAAATGCCATGTATTTCTTCCAAATTAATGATGCACTGCTACAACAGTGTGGTTTGAAATCATGACTGAGAGGTAGGAGACAACTTTAAAGTGCTTATCCTGTGGAATACAGTGTTTGTTTGTTTGTTTTTGTTGTCTTCTGACAGGATTACACTGTCCCAGTTGAGAAAGTGCAGTTACTCCAATTTAATTTTGATCCCTCACTGATGTCCAATGATCCCCAGTAAATGTGACAGCACTTGCACTTTTCATGGGTTCCAGTTTGGTTTCTTTCTCTGATTGATACAGGTCCTGTATGTGTGACACCATTGTGCCCGATTTTACATTGCATAAATTAGCCTAGCAGCTGGCAGAGTCTTTCTTTATTCACATGAAACCAGGATAAATCACACACAGGACTTAAAATGCAGGTCTCTGGTCAGTTTTGACCCATTTACCAACGCTTTAGCTAGCATCTTCGATTTTGTTTCGTCCACAGGTCTGTGGTGATTCGCTCAATCCAAAATAGTGCTTTACCAGCATTGGTGATGTGGTTGCCCGCAGACATCAGTCTGACTAGCTGCACCTGTATGCTTAGCTCATAGGTGGTAGCTCAAACTCAAAGTACTTTAATGATATTTTAATTCTGTTTGACACAAGGTTCAATGACTTTTGACTTGTCAACTGAGCCATCTGGGAGAGTTTTACAGTGAAAGGAGCCATTCAAACACGCAGCGTTGTTTTCCATCACTGCTGCAGGAAGCAGGAAGCTGCTGCTGAAGATTTACTACAAGTAAGGGTGCATTGAAAAGATAAAATAGCAACAGGCAATTAGTTCCTTAAAAAAAAGTGTTGTGTGAAGACCATACATTAACGCTGACAGCCCTAATATAAACATATTAACTAGTGAAGTTTTAAAACCATTAGATTTGCAGCTGACTGCTTTAATTCAGAAGTTGTGTTGTTGTTGGCTGTAGGGTGAAATTTTTCAAGCAAGTCAAATAGGATTATTTTTTGAAATGTGATATGTGATATGTTCTTACCTCCACATTCATGACATGTGCTTAAAATCCTCATAAACAATTGATGTAATAAATATTGATATAGATAGAATATTGAATAAATATCCATGTGTGTTGCAAATTCTGGTAAAAACATAGCGCTGAACTAAATTCAAATACAGATTTTATTCATCAGAAGAGAATTTATTCCAGTAGTGACACATTTTGTTGCTTAATTCCTTTCTTATGTGAGTTTAATTTAGTGTATTTGTGATATTCAAATATAGTGTCATAAGGGAAGACAACCTGAAACACAGACACACAGTAGAGCTATATTAGCTGATTGCAGTATTGTGATATGCTGTAGTCCATACTATGTATTAATATGTCCTCTTTCAGAGCTCCACTGAATAATAGTCATTTGAATATTGTGTGTTTGTGTGTGTGTATTCTTGTGTAAAACATTGTCATTGACATGCTGCTGATAGCGATCCTGTGTCCTGCCTTCTGTTGCTCAGTAATAACTGCAGTGGTAGTGCTACTGTCCATCTCTCCTCCACTGTAAACACTATGTAACCTTTTATCAGGCAAGAATATGATAAGATTCAATATCACAACACAGTGCGAGTCTATTATTGCCCAGTGGAGGTGCACACAGGCTCCTACAACAGTATTTTCATTTCATGCGGAGAAGCCCTCGCCTCGATTATCTCTCTCTGACACCTCTATAAATGTCTGCACTGCTGTGGCGATGAAAAAACCTCTCCACAGTCACTCATACATATTTATGGGGCATATGATACAGAAAAGCAGGGCTTTCACACAAACAAAAAATGATCTGTTTGAAGGCAAATACAACCATTAAGGGTCATATGCATAATAGGCAAAGCAGACTTAACCTGAACTCAAATTCAAGCTTGCGTCTAGATTTTATTCAAATACTGCATTAAATTTAAATTCAATGTAAATGTAACTTTAAATTGATTCCATTACCTTTATGTCTATATCAATTTCCTCTAATTACCTGTGTTTAGAAACAATTCTTCAATGATGTACAATAAAACATCTTAAGGCAAACAAAATAAATAAATAAAGGGGAGTTGTAAATTTGATGCTTTTACTACCTAATTTCAAGAGCATATTATAGTAAACCATTACATGTATGTGGTGATTCATTTTATCTAAAGTGCCTTACAATTTAATCTAAGCATGTATGGCCCCAGAGGGAGTCATGAAAAGACCTTGGCTGTTGTTTCATTAAGAGTCTCATGGCTCTGATATGATAAGAAGCAGATTTCCTCATATCTTTTTTATTAAAGAACATTGTTTTTTGTCATCTCTTTCATCATATTTAGATATGAATTCCTGCTGTACATTCTAACACTTAAGCTGGTGCAGAAACTGTTATCCTTCAGCCACACTCACAGTGAACACTGCTGCCATTTTGTTTGATAATCTTTGGTAAAGGCAATTGCAAACAGATGATTTGGGGAAATGCCAATGCTGTCACTTTTATTACTTCTTTAACCTTTCATAGTGGACGCCCAGAGGAGCGGAGGAGACAGTTTTACTGCACTGCTCGGAAAACAAATAAAACGCTGGTGTGTTTTGGTATGCTTCGTGTCTTGTGGATTGAAGTGGGAGTGTATTTTGGATGATGGGATGGAGCCTCAAGTAATTACAAATTGTAAAAACATCAGTGACACAAGAGACAGACCACTCTGTTTAAAGTTCACTGACAACATGTCTCTGTTTTACTTAAAATGATGCAACTCTTAAGAACATATTCAAGACACTTTATTTTTTATAATTTTGAGAAACTGAAAGAAAAACTCTTCTGCTGTGACATTTTTCCACCATCACAAACATGAGAAATACAGCTTTGTTAAATGGTTTGCAACCGGCACCACCAAAGACTCTAAAACAACTCTCACATGTGACTTTATTCTAAAACTGAATCAGGAACACATTAGGCAGACCGTGGGTTTTGGGTGACGCTCACCTACCTGCTGGCTTGAATCAAAATGGCGTCACCTCAGCAGGGGATGCCCAGCTCAGCTCTTTGAATGGCAGTCCTGTTGAAGAGCGGTGGAATCAAACCATGTAACGCCGTACTTCTTGAAACGCTCTCATCTGACGATGAGCTAATCCTGTTTGCATGGTTTGTCTGGGAGGAAATGGGGGCTGAGAGGAGGTGGGCCGGTGGGGAGCGTTACTACCCCAAAACACCAGTGTTTCTTTGCATCGGGGTCCAACCAGTATGCCTTTTTGGAGGCTGATACAATCAGTGATATCTGTAGCCTGAAGCAGCTTTTATCCTAAATCATGTGTATCCTTAAACTGGCTTATTTTTCTGCTTTTCCTCCTAAATCAAACCCTCTGGACAAGCTTTTACACAAAGTCTCAATAAAAAAACTGACTAATTAAAATCATTTTACTGTTATCAGCTGTTAAAATGCAGACTGTCCCATGTCTCAGCAACAGAAGAAACAGGGGGAGACATTACTGACACACAAAATGCAGAGAACAAAACAAATAATATCAGCATTTTCTGCCTGTTTTATTAAAGACATAACAGGTGGACTGCTGGTCAAAATGTAATATTTAGCTGGTAAATTATATATCACTATAATCCACCTTAAATGCATACAGTCTAGCAGACAGTCGACAGATGGACACTCACCCACACACACATTAATGTAAAACCATTTACCAGATAATCCATGTATGATTTACACAGCTTACTGACACACACAAACAGTCGGTGTTCAGCAGCAGTGTGGGAGGCCTGTACATCTCAATGCCACTTTTGTTATTTAACCATGATAAAACAACGGTGGCCATTTGTGCCACAACTGCTCTGCTGGCCCTCACAGCTCACTTGTTGACAGGCTGGTAGACAGAGAGAGACATGTGGAGTTTTAGTCTTCCTCCTCCTGCACCACCCACCACTGCCAGCCACTCTGTGTGTGTGTGTGTATGTGTGTGTGTGTCTGCCTGTGTGTCAATGCACGTGTGTTGCTGAGGATCAAAGAGCAATTACGGATGAGTTAGTGGGTGCAGGATGTGAACAGAGAGGTTTTCTGGGTTCCCTCAACGTGACACCAGACTGAGCTCAGGTCAGACCCATATATGGAGTCGATCAGAAGAAATAAGACAGTGGTGTCCCCTTATAAAATTGTACAATGTATGCTGCAGAGATCAGTGCTACGCAGTTTGTCTGCAGGTGTCCCACAGCCTGAACTGATTCTCATGAAAGTGTTCCTTTTCTTTGATCATGTATGTATGTAAATGTGTTCCTCTTCAGGGCACAGGGTCTCTCTGTGGCTCTGTCACACTGAGATGATGGAGATTCTGTTGGGAATATTTCTACCATTAAGATGTCGAACTTCTGTGGAAAATATTGGCCATATATAACTTTACTGTAAATCCCCAAATGAGAATCATTTGGGGATTTAAAAGACAACTACTGTCTCAAAACTAGATCAAGTTTGGTTTGTAGTCTTTATTTTTTACATTTTTGTACCAATAACTTTTAACTATGGTGAAGTTGGCTAATTTGGGACACGTTTCAGTAGATTACCATTAAAACCACTTAAAAATCTGAAGACTTCTTCAAATGTTACTTTTGTAACTTGTTATATGATTTGTGGGGTAAGCTGATAATTCTTAAAATGAAGAAGTTTTTGAGCATAAGAAAATAATAACATTTGTTTCATTAACGTGTTTTAGTCAGTTGATAACTAATTTTAAGACGTTGGTCAAAATAAAAACTTTTTGACATTTTTGAGTAGGATGGAATTAAAACAAAATATTTTTCATGAAACAGTTTGACCCCTAGATATCAACACAACTTTTAGATAAATATTAAGTTAGTTCAACTTGAGCTTTTCAAGGTCAAAGCAAATAGTTTTAGTTATACTAAACTAATTGGGTTCACCAGATTATAAAAAGACACTTAGGGGACTGAATCAGTAATGCCAGAGTTGGAACTACTTCAAAAAGATGCATGCAAATTGTTACCTTATTTTTTTTAACTTTATTTTTTTAAACCAGTGGATTATTTTTTAGTGTTTATATGTCTATGAGGAAAATATGTTACCAGGTAACACTGATGGCTAATTGTGGCTGACATGGACTCACTGCAACTTCTTCAATATTTTTCAAGTGACAAAAATGCTAAAAATGTCTGTAATATTACAGGGTGGCACACAATAGCATAACTCATGATTTAATGGCATCTGGTTGCCTAAAAAACAGGCTGGTTTCATTTCAGATAAATGTCCTATTTTAGCTGTGTCATCCAATTTTACCTGAATACATCAAGTACTCATTCAAAACCCTTTCCAATAGAAAAAGTAAACTGTTTATGAAAATATTTTGATCATAAGTCAAACATTTTATAAAATGCAACATCCTACAACCATTTGTGTTGTTATACTCATTGTTTTAGCTGAAGTACTCTGGGACCTGTGGATTTTTGACACTTTGCTCTGCCCTTCCTAATTATATCAACAATCAAAATGACTGTTTCATATAAGGGATATTTGTAGAAATAATGCTGTGATGGTGACTTGCTGCTGATTTTTAAAGAGCCCAAAATGTAAGAGCTTATTTGTCCCATTTTACCTGATGGCTAAAATTACCTGGCTTCATCCCTGAAGTCACTGGAAATGTATGTATTTTTGGTGCCTTATTGTATGTTTAAATAGGTAATTTTGTGATGGAGCTTAAATTTTGACAAACTTGAACACGTGAATATACGAGAAATTCCAGCGTGACAATAAACTATTTAAATCTATGACCAAAAACTAGTGATGAGAGCAGGAGTAGAATGATCTAAGTGTTTATCTGTTGATTTGAAATCGTAAACCTGATTTAAATGTTTATTCAGTTTGAATCCTATTTGTCGCACCTCAGATCAACTTTAAATTAGAATGTTTGCTCACCCCCCCCCCCCCCCCCCCCCCCCCCCAAAAAAAATTGCTTTTTTTGTCATTAGGTGAGAAATGATAAAGAGCAGTTGTACTTTAATATTCTCTTTTGTTAGAACTGGAAAAAAGTCACTGATACAACAAAAACACACAGCTCCTGCTCTGATCCTGGGTCAGCCCTTGTGCTCTGTAAACCTAAAAGTCACTGACCCATGCAGGCAGAGACCAGTCAGATCAGAGCTTTTTGTTTTATTTCTCGTGAACAAATGAGTGTGGGTTTTGATACTGTACATTCACACAATTCCTCATCAGCAGGGAGGACAGCAGCAGTGACTCTGTTTATTACCTTCATTTGCATGTAAATTAAAGCTGCTTTGTAGCCGTAGGGCTGGCTGCGTGGCCACTGTCTGCAGTCCCTCTGCTTCACATGTACAAACTCAGTCCACTGCTACACACACACACACACACACACAACCAGTCCTGTGTAATTGGTAGGAAAATGTTAATTTGTCTAATTGTTTTGAAATTTGCAACACACTCTGATTTCACACACATGCACACACTATGCTTTTATTATGCAATTATGCATGCATGGAATGAAAAAGCAGGACTGAAGCATGTGAATAAATTATATTATCCTATCTCCCTGTTTATATCGGATAATTACAGAGGCCCTGCAAAGCAAACTCTCCTTCTCTTCCCTACAGATCTGAGGCCAGTAGCACAGTGGAAGAAAACAGGTAGAGGCAAGAGCCAGTCAGCCTGTCACAACATTTACCTTTGAATTTGACAAATTGATCACAGCCTACTGTTACCCTCTTTTTTTCTTTCCTTTTTTTTAAGAGAGGTGGGTTATACTTTGTTTGGACTGGCTCAAGGGTGATTACAGAAGAGACAAACTCTTCCTATAAGGGAAGTATGAAGCTCTGGATGACAGATGACCCCCAGGCTGAAGGAAATAGCCGGGTTTCATCAGGAAGATGCTCACTCGATAAGTAATTTGGTCCAAAATAATTGCACAGTGGATCTATCTATCTATCTATCTATCTATCTATCTATCTATCTTGGAAAATGATAAAAGCAATTTTCAGTTTAAGTGTGAATAAATAAGTTTTCCTTGTGCAAAAATCTCATCATTGTCGATTTAGAAATACAACGTTTCTCAGTGCGATGTATGTCATACACTTGATAGGTTATATAGGCAAATAGTTGGAGGAAGCTGGAGTGATGATTCATTTACTTCTCAAAGTAACCAGAGGGCATTTCTCTATTCCACATATCTTTTCCTTATTGGCAGTTTAAAATCACATGAGTTCACCTCACCCTCAGTAAATAATAAGCTGCTCCAAAGTAAAGACATGCATTGAAGCCTCCTCCTGTAATTTAGCTGAGTAAGAGGACAAGAGCAATAAATTCATTTTGGTAAAAAAGAAAAAAAAGTGAGGGATTATTTTGCTTAGTTTTTTTCTAACACACACCCACACGTATTTTTTCGTGTAAGAAGAGTGGCATTGACAGAGGCTCACATTAAGGGCAATTTTAAATAAGCATTTTATATGCTGTTGTTTTTTTATTGTAAACATCAGATCCTGAAAATATTCACTATTTAAAATGCAAATTAAGACTTTTGTTTCTTGTAAATTTGGACCAAGTAATAAAATACATATATACGAATAAAAAAAAAAAAAAAAAAAAAAAAATATATATATATATATATATATGTGTGTGTGTGTATATATATATATATATATATATATATATATACAACAACAACAACAATGATCATAATAATAATAATAATAATAATAATGACAATGAATGAATGTTATTATGATCTGGGATCTCAAGCTGTATTTAAAAGGATTTCAACCATTTACGGTTATTTGTGTGGGATTTTTAGTATCTTAATAAATATGTTTTTTTTTTTTGTTAAATAGTTGAGTTATTTAGCATCATCAGACAAGTCACGTAAAATAATAGCTATTTTGTAAGAAAGGTCAAGATTGTGGAAGTACATTATAAAAGGGATCAAACATTTTGCATTAACATTTGCTTGTGGTTTTAACTTCAAAAATAAAATCATTTTCAGAATACAGGCCTAGTTTTAGGCTGCCTCATTTATTTTTGTCCATCATTACTTTGTTTTTTAGGAGTCATTTTTGAGATGAGATGCAGGCCGCGGACATGGCCTTGACCCCACTGAGCCGCACTCACAAAGGAGGGTTGCCTCTCCTACAGCTCAAACACTTCTATATTTTTGTTTCAGGCCTACAGAGGGCTGGCTGATGAAATGAGTGAACACAGAGACGGAGAGGCAATTTCATGCTCTGCAACGCTTTGAACAGCGCTGATAGCGGCGCGTCTCGCAGTGTAAATTCACCTCCTTTATAAAAGACCTATGAATATGGATTCAGTTGCCCCACTCACTTGAATCCCCCCCCCCCCCAACACACACACACACACGCACACACACACACACACACACCCTCTCATACACACACAGACACACACACACACACGTACACAAGCCTCCACTTTTTAATTGAATATTCGTTATCACCCACCAGAAAAAATGGGTCAGTGTGTTTCCTGAGGATTTTTTTTCTTTTTCCAATATAAAAGTGTTTATTTGGAAACATGGTCTAAATGAACAGAATATATTCCCCCGTTCTTCTTCCGGGGAGAAGCTAACATATAGCTGTTTGCCGTGTCTGTGTCTGCAGGCCGCTGCAGCTTTACCTGCCAAAATACAGGCAACACCAGAGGAAATGAAGCACAGACGGCCCAAAATACTCCATTTGTGATTTGGTGTACAACACAGTATAAGCCCTCTCTACAGGCTGCAACCCCTCTGTAAGAACTGTAGTAATCCTATCCTCACTTTCAGGGGGATATTGTACAAACACCACAGTGAAAATGTCGGAATATACTAGAATATTCTCTCACAGAAGCAGTACAAACACACTTTGGCTCCAAACATCATCACAAGAAAATGATAAAGATGCCATGAGCGTTTGATAAAGATGCACTGTAAAATCACGAGCTTTCCCTATCACACGAAAAGGAATCTATACAAATTTGATCATTTTTTCTTATTAATATGAATAATTTAAACGCTGCTGTCTTCTTCTGAATTTTGGCTGTACCTTTATGTATTAATATGTCCTATAGCATTATTATAGGCCATAAACACTGAGGCTGTAGGCAGGATTTTAAATATCCCGAAGTCATGATTTCATGTACCTTAAACAAAACAAACAAAACAAAATATACAATTTGTTTGTTCTGTTAATTATGAATTTAGAATTTCTGTATGGTGTTAATGTTGTGGTGGAATACAGATATTTTTTAATGTACTGATTGACCTGAAATTGTCAAATTGAAATATTTGGCATTCAGAAATATTGAATCAGCAGAAACGATCCTGATTGCAAATGCATTTCCAATTACAAACATAAAGTCTCTTTTAATTCTTTAAAAGTCCAATTTCTGTAATAATAATAATAATAATAATAATAATAATAATAATAATTGTAATGACCTCAGTGTTCACAGTTCTAAGGCCAATATGGTGTTTCTATAATATTCCTGTGTTATTCCCGATGGGGACTTACTGTGTGTCTCGCGCTCAGAAGTGATGTTAAAGTATCCGCTGTATCGTCACTATTTTGTTGGTCTGTGGCACTTTAAATCACTGTAAATGCACTGTAGGATTATTACAGTTCTTACTACAGTTGTTATAGATTATTACAGTTCTTAGAAGTCAGTTGGTCGGGGGTGGGGGGCCGGGGGGTCGGGTGTGGTAAGTCCGATGGAACCAGTGGCTGTTCTCGCGGTGTTTGGGTGGGGTGGCGTGGTGGTATTTGAGGCTGTTTGAGGGGCCGGTGCGTACAGCAGCAGCAGCAGCAGCAGCAGCAGAAACGCTGTCTGGAACCAAATCAACATGAGCTGAAGGGAGATGAAACTGCCCAGAAACATCAGCCGGTGTGGGTTTATTGCGGCTGAAGCGGGTGGTGGTTGATGAGGGGTCCATTTCGCTCTCAGCTCAGGGGACACAGAAATAAGCTCAATGGGGGGTGTTGCTATTTTCGTTATTGTCTTTGAAGAGGTCCAGGCTCTGTTTTCCAATAAAATCTTTGGTTTTGCGGTGGCAGGTCAGTCCAAGAATGTGCAGTCTGCTCTGTTCTGCTGTGTTGTCACGTTTGAAGAGGAGGAGACAGACATGAAGAAGAGGAGAGCTGTTGACAAACCGTATGAGGAAGATACGCTCAGCTCTCTCTCCCCATCCTCATCATTAAATTAGATATTATATATTTACAATGTACAGTGTGCGTGTGTGTGGAGGAGAGCGGAGGACAGCGCACAGTCTTGCATCCTGGTTGTACGCCCGGCCGGGCTCCTCAGTCGCTGTCCTCCTTGTCCTCCTGGATGGTGGTGGTGGAATGGTTGTACAGTCCCTGCGCCATCAGCTGCAGCGCCAGCCCGTTCTTGAAGCCACTGGCCTTTTTGATCTTGGCTCGCTTGTTCTGAAACCAAATTTTGATCTGGGACTCGTTGAGGTTGAGCTCCTGGGCCAGAGACTGCCGCCGTTGCTCCGTGATGTAGCGGTTCACCTGGAACTCCGTCTTCAGTCTCTGCAGCTGCTCGGCCGTGAAGGCCGTGCGCGGCCGCTTGTCCTCTTTGCCGCTTTTCGACTTTTTCAGTTTCCGTGTCCTTGGGCCTGCAGTAAGGGCGAAAGGACGGCACAGCGGAAATATAAATATTCAGCGCATATTAAAAAATGACTGACAATTAAAAAAATAGGTCGAAAAAGTGTGAACCGGAACTCATTTTTATATCAACAGTTATTCATATCAGGCCACACACACACACACGCACGCACACACACACACACACACACACACACACGGGAAAAATCGTTTTAAATGTTATCATTGTTATTATTACGCTAACTGTTATGGTGGACATAACAACAACAACAACAACAACAACAATGATAATAATAATAATAATAATAATAATAATAATAATAATAATAATAATAGCCCTATTGTTGTTATTCGTTGACATTCACCAGAACATAGTACTGAGAAGTAACGGTGTATTTACCACAATAATAATAACAATGTAATAATAATAATAATAATAATAATAACAATAGCACCGTTGTTGTTGTTTTTATAATATTAACAACATAAATATCAACACCATTATTATTACTGTGGTGTAATAATAATAATAATAATAATAATAATAATAATAATAGCCCTATTGTTATAATTAGTCGATATTAACTATATCATCCCGGTAGTACTCTGTAGTAACAGTGTATTTGGCCTATAATATTAACAAAATTTATATCAGCACCATTTATTATCATTATTATTATTATTTACTTACACAGTAAAGTAGGCTATGTCGCTGTATGAAGATCATGTATGTGAAGTGTTCCACTTGCGCCAGTG